>LKNJ01000220.1:68578-414112 GCA_002120245.1 Maccullochella peelii | reverse complement strand
CTCCCTCATCTTTTTAAGTGGGAGAACTTGCACAATTGGTGGCTGACTAAATACTTTTTTGCCCCACTGTACTTATTGCATGTTTTCCTTCCTACCGTCTTGGGGAAGCTCTGAAGGGCCTGTTTCACCTGAGGCTCCATCTGTCTCATGGCCTGCAAGGCATAGCGACCTGGGAGACAAAGAAGAGGGGAAACATGCAGCATATTTTTAACATCCGATATAAATATTTGTGGAATTGTCTCTACCAAAATTCTTAATTTAAACACTGACATTGAATGTAGTTTTAGTAGTGAGTCTGGGAGATATGTTTAAAATCAATATCACAATATTAATAAGAATATTTGTCCAACATCAATGGCATTATATGGCAAAAAGTTGTCCAGCTGATGTTCAATGTAATGAACCGTATTCCACTGTTGTGCATTACATCAGGAAAACTCTTAAAACATGTTAAAAGCTTTACTTATTTTATTAGTTTTTATTACAATTTGCTTTGAATAATCAATTAGAACAGAAATGTGTAAGTCACAACCAATGTGATAATATTATCACAATTCTGTGAATTCTACAGAAAATATATACAATAGTATATGATAATACTTGATTATTGCCCACCTTTTCTGCATGTATTGTAAACAAAACCACTGCTCTGAAAGGTGAGTTATCTGATAGACTGCTGGTGGTTGCACAAAACTGCTTTTCTGGTACTTTTTACTTTACGCGTTTCATGTTTTTATCGTTCATTTTTAGTTTGTAATAGTTTTTAATCATTAGCTGTTTACTTGTTTTAGAGCTATTCTTGTCTGTGAAGCATTTCCTTACTGTTAAAATTCTCACTTAGACTCGGGACTTCACTTCACATCAAAATCAGAATCAGAATCAGCTTAATTGGCCAAGTATGTGTACACACAGAAGGAATTTGACTCCGGTTTTAAATTGCTCTCAGTGTACTTACACACAGAACAATTTACAGGAATATAGAAATAGATGCAGCTAAAAAAAAAAGGACAACAAAGCTGAACAAAGATAGGTAAAGCTAAACACAACTATTATGTACATACATGGCAATGTCACGTGTTCTTGAAGTTGTAAACAAGTACAAATAGAGCAAAGGAATAAATATTGAATGGGTAATCGGTAACATGAGATTCAACTTTTCCACATTCTCTCTCTCAGGGTGAGTAACATATTTATCAGCGTGCCAGCAACTTTCCTTCCTTCCTTAAGTTAGTTAGGAGGTGCTCACCTGCAAATCCAGCTGCTGCCAGAGCCAGTCCCACTGCCACCATGGAACTGGCCTGCAGAGAGAGAGAGAGAGAGAGAGAGAGAGAGAGAGAGAGAGAGAGAGAGAGAGAGAGAGAGAGAGGAGGTGAGGATCAGAAAAACATTGTGGGGGTACAGAGAAAATCACCAGCACCTATTAACTGCTAGCTGTCCTCCGGTTGCAATGTAAACAATTGGCACATGACCAAGCTGTGGCATATTGCGGAGCCTAAGCGATTAACGTTAGCTACGTTCATTTCCAATTAACGCGGTAAATCAAACGTTAGCTACGTTTGGTCACGTTGTGTTGGGTCTTGCACATTGCAGTAAAGCTAACGTTAGCGTAGCCATTTAAAATGAACGTTGTCGGGCTTTTCGGCAGACTCCTGTCCGTGCAACCATTTTCAGATTGTCGCTCCAGTTAGTAAATAACAAGTCCGACCTACCATGTCTCTGTGTTATGTTCCGTTTCTGTTAAATATTAGGATCATAACTTTTGACCTCTCATGTTTTCGTCCATCTCTGGCTCTGTTTGTGCCGGAAATGCTGCAGAACTGTCGTAAAACACTGACAGACGCCGGTCCCTCCTCCCACGGTCAAACTGTCAAATTAGCGCAGGGAAGGCGGACTTGAACGTCCGACCCCGCCTACAAGACTATTTAAGTCCCCTTTCGTGCCTCCGGAAGTAACTGTTTCCCATTCCTCCATCAATGTTAGTTAGTGTAAGTTGGATGTTGACATGAACTTTTTGGCGGTAAGTTCAATTTAGGCTTGCTGTGGTAGTGTAAAAACATGATTTTAATAATTTTATTTCAACGGTGTTGACTTGAAAGATAATTAGCTAAGCTAGTTGTGGGTTCCTGTCATGTGGTCAAGCTTCTGTTAGAAAACTGTTAGCTAATGTACACCAGCATACAAACATTGACAGATTTTCTGAATTCTTTTGTGCCCATTAGCTGTAAACACTTTACATGCTACACTGCATTTGCTAGAATGCCAATGTTTATAGTGGCTAGTTAATGTTAGCTTACTGCACTGCTACAACCATTCACACATTAGCTGGAAATGCTAGCTAGAGAACTAATGTAAGCATTTATTGCTATTTATAGCAAACTATTGCTAGTGAATTATATGTAACTTTTGCTGAACTGTGGTCACAAGTGACTAACTACATGCATGCTAAAATGTTGTGTAGCTCAAGTCAGTGAAAGCTAATAAAAATGCTAATATTAGCCACCGTAAGCTACTGGTCATGCCGATGAACTACAGCTGTAGCAGCAACACCCCAGAGTGTACTGTACTGAGCTGAGCAAGGGTGCAATTACTTGATTATGAATTACTCTTCATTTGAAAGAGGAAAAGTGTTTATTCTTTGAAAACTTAATCTTTAAGTGAACACAATTAAAACAATAAATAAAAGTTAATTCTTTTTTTATTTTGTTAGCCCACAGGAAGAAGAGCTGCAGGCTACATAATGCGTGTGTATGTGTTGGAGAGAAAGCAGTTGGGGGGTGGAGGTGCGCTTTTGACTGTCATCTCACTGGCTCAAAGTTTGTTTTTGATAATGTAACTTAGGCCTACATGATTATAAAAAGTATACTATCACTTTACCCAGTGACGCACACTGAATGAATTCTTTTGGAGAAAATGGGCATTCTTGCGAGTGATGTTATTTTGAGTGCAGAACAAGCTAGTCATGTTCCAACATCTTCTACCTACTGTTTAATGCCCAGGAAATATCAGCAGTTCAGTGCAAATTAACATCCTTGATCTTGCTGGTAAACATTACATTATGTCTTCTGTTGTTTTCTTGCATACCTTTTACAGTACCTCCAGTAATTAATTTCATTATTGATGAATCTGTTGATTTTTCCAGTTAATTGCATAAACATTTAGCCAAAAACCATAAGAAAATAGTAAAAAAAATGACCATCACGGGGGAAAACACGGGGATATTTAGTTTTCAGTGATGTAAAACTGCTCCCCTTTGGATGAAAACAAAGCAGTAAAAATAACTGGAACCTTATAGAAGATGAATAACAACACCATGCTCATGAGCTTATATACTGTATGTTTCACTTCCAACATATGTCTCTGCTTCTCCACACGAATGACTATTCAGTGAAAACACCTGTGCCACATTGTCACAATCTAGTATACATCAAAACACAATCTCCTGAAATTGCTGATAAAAACATAGTTCACATGCCATCAAAATTAAATATGGCAGTTTTCAATGTAAGGACTTTATCCAACAAATAATTTTGTATATATGACCTTGTTACAGACAATGAGCTAGACTGTCTATTTCTTACTGAAACCTGGTTGGGTGTGGATGCACCAGCAACACTTAAAGAAGCCTGTCCTGCAAGTTATGTGTTCTCCCACTCCTGTAGAGAAGGTAGGAAAGGTGGTGGAACAGCTACAAAACTGACTGAGACTCTAAAGGGTAGAGATGTTAATCTTGGAGCTTTTTCTTTTGAGTTTAATGCAGTAACCTTGAAATGTCAGCCAACAGTGTTGACAGTAACGAGCTACAGACCACCAAAACTCTCTCTCTACTTTTTTGGTTGAGTTCTCTGAATTTCTTACATGCTAAATATGATGATTTTAATATACATGTCGATAATAAGACAGATAACAAAGTGAAGGACTTTTTAAATGTATTGGCGTATGGATTTTAAACAGCATGTTAATGAGCCAACGCATAACCTAGGACACACTTTGGACCTGGTTATCTCATATGGGCTGAACATAAATGTTTCTTCTATTGTTGACTTGGCTCTCTCAGACCATCACTGTGTGTTTTTTTTTGTTTTGTTTTTTAAATGTTTTTTTATTGTACTCTGCCAGCCTCTATAAAGAAAGTGGTAAGAAAATGCTGTCTTACTCCAGAAGTGACCTCAAACTTCTTAGCACATATTGCCAGAAACCAGATGGAATCTACTTCCTCCTCAATTGACAGTCTCCTTAATGCATTAAACAATAAGTTGGCTACATCCCTTGATGCTGTTGCACCATTTACAATTAGAAAAATGATTAAAAAGAGGAGCATGCCATGGAAAAATTATGAAACCACCAAATTAAAGAGGGACTGTCGGATCGTAGAGCGTAGATGGCGCAAAACTAAGTTACATGTGCACAAAGAGATTTTATTGGAAAAATGTATAATAAAGCAATTTGGACTGCTAGACAATTGTATTTTTCTAACCTGTTAATTTCTAACCTAAGAAACCCCAGAATTCTTTTTAACACCATCGATCACCTCATTATCCCTGTTACAGACCATAGCAACCATCTTATCGCTTCTCAATGTGATGAATTTTCAGACTACTTCAAAAAGAAGACAGCCAACACCAGGTCTAGTATCTGTCAACTACACAAAGCCATAACAACTGAAGAAACATCCAGCATACAGTGTGAAGCCCTGCTGGACAGTTTTAGCCTGGTTGATGCTGAAATGCTCAGGGAAGTGATAACGGCATTGAAGTCCTCCACATGCACCCTTGACCCAATCCCAATCTCCTTTTTTAAAAATATTTTTAATTCTGTGTCTGAGGAGATCCTTACAGTTTTTAATCAGTCATTGCAACGAGGCGTATTCCCCACAGCTTTCAAGACTGCAAGTAGCCTTGATCCCTCAATACCTACAAAAACTACAGACCAATCTCCAATCTTCCCTTTTTAAGTAAACTTTTAGAAAAACTGGTGTACATTCAATTAAACAATTTTATTAACTCAAACAATAAGTTCGAAATGTTTCAATCTGGTTTTCTGGCTAATCACAGCACTGAGACAGCCCTAGTAAAAGTAGTCAATGACATCAGGATACATCTAGATAACAATAAACCTTTGGTGTTGGTACTGCTTGATCTGAGTGCTGCTTTTGATACAGTTGATCACAAAATTCTTTTAAATAGACTGAGGAATCACATTGGACTGTCGGGTACTGTTTTTCACTGGTTTTCCTCTTATCTTTTTCTGGCAGAGAGTTCTTTGTTGCAATTGACGATAACTTCTCCAAAACCTCCAAAATAACCTGTGGGGTTCCCCAAGGATCGATTTTAGGGCCACTTCTTTTTAACCTATATATATGTGTATATGTTACTCCTTGGTGATGTCATCAGGAGACACGGCATCTTTTTCCATAGTTATGCCGATGATACACAACTTTATGTGGCCATGTCTCCTGATGACACAGGACCAATTGATTCCCTTTTTAAATGTATTTTAGATAATAATGTCTGGATGTCACAAAACTTTTTACTGCTCAACCAGGATGAAACTGAAATTTTAGTCGTAGGTTCTAAAGCTCAGAGAGAGAAACTGTTTGCGAAACTAAATTCCCTTGGACTTACCCCAAGCAAACAAGCAAGAAACCTTGGTGTGGTCTTTGATTCAGATCTAAACTTTAAGGCTCATATGGGGTTTGTGACCAAATCTGCTTTTTATCACCTTAAAAATATTGCTAAAGTGCGACCATTTNTAAAGTGTGACCATTTCTCTCTCTGAGTGACACAGAGAGACTAATGCACACTTTTATATCGAGCAGGCTGGACTACTGTAATGCTCTCCTATCTGGTCTACCCAAAAAAGTTATAAATCAGCTACAGCTGCAGCTCTGCAGCCCGAGTGCTGACCAGGACCAGAAGGAGAGAACACATTACACCCGTTTTAAAGTCCTTACACTGGCTGCCGGTCAGTTTCCGTATTGATTTTAAAATTCTTTTAATTGTTTTTAAGGCACTTCATGGTCTTGCACCGGCACATATGTCTCACGTGTACAAACCAGTACGGCCCCTCAGGTCCTCCGGCACAAGTCTGCTAGGACTAAAACCTTTGGTGAGGCAACTTTTAGCTTTTATGCTCCGAGTCGCTGGAACAGTCTGCCTGAGGATCTGAGGGCAGCTGGAAGAGCCTGGCTTTTGATTAATAATGTTTCATAGACATTACTCACTTTATTTTACTTAACTACTTTAATGTATTTCTGTGGTAAAATCTTTTTCCATTTATTTTATCCATTATTTTATTGTTATTGTTTGTCTTTTTAATCTATTATCTAGTTTTTAGTCTAGCTTTTATTTCACTCTATTTTATTAATTTCTCTTTACTATTGTTTTTATTATTATAGCTTTTTAAGTCTGTTTTGTTGTTTTGTGTGCATTGTCTCTAATTCTTAAATTGTTTTTTGGTTGCTGTTGTATTTATGGTTTACACTTGTTTCTGTCTTATTAGCGTATCATCTGTGGAGCACTTTGAACTGCTCTTACCTGTATGAAAGGTGCTATACAAATAAAGTTTGATTGATTGATTGAACTTGCAACTTAATATTGTCACTTACATAACCAAAAGCAAACACTTAATGTGGACATCAGCTAATAAAATAAGAATAATAGCCACATCTGCATTCCTCCTTGTTATCATGGAGTGTTTTTGAATGGCAATGCCAAAATTTGTTCTAGATTTTCTTGTAACTGTAGTTTTGTCTCTTCAGTCATGGTTGCCATCTTTGACTAAATCTAGATTAAAATGTGTATACAAAACAAATAAACAAATTAATAAATAAATAAAATAAAAACTAGAATAAAATAAAAATGAATCCCTAAAATGTAGTACATATGAACCTATCACTTTTCTTTCTATTTTTCATTTTCTGATTGGGGAAAAAAAAATAAACATTTCTTTTAGGAAATATCAAGACAACAATTTTTAGCTGGCAAAGAAAAGCAGCAAAATTACCACTTGTTTCTATGAAGGAAGTGTTGATTATTTCTTAAAAATGTTTTTATTAAATTGTAAACTTTGCATTTTTTCATTTTCATGCAAATGGCTGTCTGTGATCTGTGTGATCATCATCCGAAACAGCACAATTTCAACAGTTCATCATTTCATCATTACCCTCATTGTCACTTTATCATTTCATATGCAAAAAGCTTGAGTACAGAGTGAATGTCCAAATATTTACAAACTGCTCTGTATGTAGTTCAAATGAACAGTTGAATGTAATTTTCCTGTAAATAGACCAGCAAGAACGTCCAATGTTCCTGCCTTATAATTACTGTACAGCCCAAAGAGGATTCTTGCAATCACAATTATCAGTTTAATTATGTCTGATAGCTATCAGGCCCTGCGGCTTTATCAAAAGGATGTGCATTTAGAGGAGTGGTGGAGGATTGGCTTAATGAATTTCACATTTGTTGCTTGAGCCAATTATTAGCAGTGACATTCTAACATTTAATAATCCCTTTTAATACTGCATTCAAATTAAGCTAAAGAGTTCCATACTACATTGTACAATAACACAAAACATATCTGATCGATTAACTCACAGGTACTATAAGGTTTACATGGTATAGGCCTCCATAAAACAGGATGGGCAGAATCCATTCTTTCTGGTAATTGAAGTGTCTTGATATGCTGATGACTGATTACTGGCTACAGGGCATTTCAAGTCATCGTGTAACACTCCCCCCACCCCCAATCACCA
The DNA here is from genome assembly GCA_002120245.1 of Maccullochella peelii. Taxonomy (NCBI): domain Eukaryota; kingdom Metazoa; phylum Chordata; class Actinopteri; order Centrarchiformes; family Percichthyidae; genus Maccullochella; species Maccullochella peelii. Next base: position 406,362 of record LKNJ01000220.1, on the reverse strand, counting down.
CCTCCACCATCTCATCCAAGTTTTGCCCAGAAGCAAGAGTCATAATAAAACAAAAAGAAAGCAGGTTTCGCAGCATCATCAATATTCCTCACTCATCCTTGCACCTCAAAAAGAAAGAAATACAGATTTTTAAGTGAATTCCTGGCAGGAAAAACAAATGCAAATTGTGTCAATCACAGAATGTCTGCCAATAGACTGAGTTATATGTAGTTATATGCAGAACTTTATGTTGAATGTAATTCAGGGATTAAAGCAGATAAGGCTAGATCTCTATGCTTGTGGGGATGTCTGTGCAGCTGCCAGGCCAGGAGAAGTACAGTTTTTGGCTCTAGGTTTAATTGGAGCACATTGAAAGAGAGCAGAGAGTTGACGTCATGCAACAATAACTTTTATCCACTGACCTTTTTTTTCTATCCTACTCTCTGCTCTTTGCTGTGTTTTTCTTTGCATTTCCACATTTGCAGCCCACACAGTGTTGTGCTGTTCTAATGCTGGCTTCCATTTTACAAACAAGACACTCACATTCACTTCCTCTACTTATCCACTCTCTCCATTAACCACAGTGGCTCTGCCATCTTGACTTTTTTGGGGGTCACTCTGTCCAAAGAAGTCGACAACTCCCCGTTGGCTATTACCATAGTTACCAGGACATGAACATTTAGGAGATTATGTCATTTCTTCCCCCCCAAAAAAGCTGTATAGTTAAAAGCCAGTAAGCCAAATGTCAGCTCTAAGCTAGAAAAGGCAGAATAGCACTATGCCATTAAATCATGGTCATTACTTCATTAAAAACAGCTCCAAAGGGAAACATGACCTGTTCTATTTTCTTAAATCTTTTTCATACTTTAATAAAGCTTATATTATGAATAATTGAAGGGTTTACATACAGTTTTTTTTCTGTTCTGGCAACAATTTGGTTCCTGAAATTCTACATTAATGCTTAAAACAAAAGATAATTACATATTCAAACACATAAATGGATAAACATCCGTGGTTATGCAGGAGTATGGGGTCATTTGTAGAACCTGCTGATAATTAGCTGATCTCCCCGAGCACCAACATTAACATAAGAAAGCGGTCTGTTTAAACACCCAGCGGCATAACTGCTATTGAATGGACCACCCAGCTTTAACTCACAGGTTTTTACATTTTCAACGAATTAATGGACTGCTTAGTTATTGTTATCGTTTACAGAATATCTGTGATACACCAGGCATTTGTACCTTTTGTTATGTGTGTTCAGATAGCATTATGAGAGGCTCTTTTTCTCAACTTTAAGTTATTATAGTCCAGTTATGCTCTAGTTTAACTAAATACTCTAACCTGATTGTACAAAATGAGATCAATCTGCATTTGCCCCATATTTGAAGCAACATCTTGCACAATTCACACCTCAGCTGTCTCAAAGTCTACAAAAGTCTGAAACAGTATAATAGTAAAAGTATATAAATTACTTAACGTAATTCAACATTACAGTAGTACTTAGAGATTTAAAAGGTCTTCATGCTGAATAAATGAAAATGATACCTTTCATCTGTTTTATTGGTTCCACATGAGGTCATTATTAATTCATCATGACCTCATTGCTTACTTAGGGCTTATCAGCATCCATTTAATTACCACTGTATTTGTCACACCTACTCAAAACAGTGCAATCTTTGGTCAATTCTACTGAAGTACAGCCGTCTCTGCCACAATTCAACTGTCTTCTCAAATCTCCGAATACCTTCTCAGCCAAAAAAAGGAAGCAAGATGCTAGTCTGTCCAGATCACAGAAAGGATAAAGTATCTTTTACATCAAGAGTACTGCAATTGTGTGGCTGAAATGACTCGAGAAGAGTTGTTATTCTGTTCAAGTACTTTAAAAAGTTCTAGGCATAATTAAGTGTTTTGGCTCCTTCGTGTCAAGGGTCAGGAATCAAAGAGTCAAGCCCCTAAAGTATTACTTAATGAGTTAATTGGCAGTGGAATGCGCTTGATTTTCAATGCACACTTTAATTATCTGCCAAGTTCTTATACTATATCAATATGTTTTCTTCTTTTCCTTATTTGTAACTACATGCCAATACTTATCTCACCCACAGGCTGGTGTGATCCTGAAGGATCAGTTTAACTTGTGTTACAAATCTGATGCTCATTAGAAGGTAAAGGATAGTTTGGGTTATTTTAACCCAGGCCTTATTTTCCTTAGTGTTCCTATTGTGACAACAGATATTTTTAAATATTTCATTTCATTGTAGAGCATTATTTTCCTCCACTTAGGCAGCAGCAATGCTCTCTAATACACACCCAAAGAGGCAAACCCCAAATCTCCAGCAGTTTAACCTAAAAGCAAGTAAATGTTATTTTAACACACTGCAGTAAGAACAGCGATGCTTTTAAAACAGAAACTTGGTATGGCAGGACTCAGTGTAGTACAGATGGAATTAATGATGTGAAAATTGAGATTATGCAAATTTTAAACAATGGCAATTTAGTTTTGCCCTGTGTTTTGGTTGTTATTTTTCAGACTGGCTTTTATTTGATTAAATACACCACACACAGGGAACTGCTTTCTAGGTTAAATTTACACAGCTTGAATGCAAAATACTCCACAAAAAAAGCAGTATGGGATTACTGTAGGTCCTGAAATTACTGTAAACATCAAACCATAGGAAAATTAAGCCCAGGTAAAATAAAAATAACCATAGTTTAAGGTAACTTAAGGTTTAAGGCTAACTAGTTTCCCTTTTCCAAGTAGAATACAAACTTAAATCAGCTTAAAAATGTTGTATCAACATTCATTCCATATATAGTATGATGCTCTCCAGTCAGTAGAGCACCACCGAAGCACATCTCCTAGCAATGCCGGGTCCTGCCATGGGAAAAGCCCACCCAGAGGCTTGAAGATGCACGCCGTTTCTAAAAATACACCTAAAACCAGTTTATCCTCTTTTGAAAAAAATGAAAACAATAATAAATCAAACGCACAACAGCTGTAGCATTATTGTATATTTAAGAGGAATATTCATATTTCAATTACACTTCATTAAACTTTATTAAACTCTCTGGAAATAATACTCCTCCACCATATTACTTTTTATTCCTTTGCCTTTAAACAGGACATATTCAGGTAATGGAAGGTCTTATTAAAGCAGACAAGTTCATTTGTTTAAGTCATTTAGGGCACATAGGTCCCTAATGACTAATGATTTATTACAGGAATGAATTCAGCATTCAGGCATCCTTGGACCTACCCACCCTTCCAACTACAGAGATGTCATGTTACATAGGAAATTAGTGTCAGAGGAAGTTACTGTTTTGGACTTGTGAATTAATCACAAAGGAGACAGGGAAGGATGAGTGGAAGGCCCTGTCACACTGCTCTCCTGCACTCAAGGTACGCCGATTTCTGGAGAATACATCAAAGAGTGAATAAGGAAAGGTGGGGGCCACGAGAGATGGCAGCCTGGAGAGGTGTGCAGTGGGAATGGCAGGTCTGCTGGGTTGAAGGGTGATTAAGAAGGGTGCTATGACAGAGAGGGGAAGAGAAGGAGATAGAGACAAGACGCTGTTCTACAGCACTCATCTCCAACTTTGGACTCATTACAGCTGCTCTGTACAAGTCCTCTGAAATTCCACTTTTCAAACAATAGGCTGAAAGTTGCCAGTGTCTCTTCTGAGTGAATCTTTGATTACCATTACAAAAGGCTTAGATAGGAGAGTAGTGAGACACAAAGACAATGGAGAGCTACGTCGTCTCCTGGCTCGCCATACGTCATTGTAGCAGATGGGCTTTGCAGCTTTTATTGGCGCCCTTGTTCAGAGCGTTGCTTTGCATGTCTCCCTAAGTCAAAGCTAGGTTGGTCATTTTACTTTGACAAAGTCAAAAAGTCAAATGATCATTTGTTGTGAGCTTGTAGGTTATGAGCTCGGTCAGCAGATTGTGTATCATACTATAAGTCCTTGGCATCGCTGTTTTCTTAGTCTTTCAAGACAAGCACGGCTTCGTGAGCTTTATTTCATATTTTGGTTAGAAATTTCATCACAGTTTGTTACTATGAGCAGAATTTGAGGTCAACACTTGAAGGTGTTTGAATTAGCTCCAGCATTTCCATTGAGGCATAGGGAGATGATATCTTTTTAATTAATTTTGACTTCTTTTTTTTTTTAAAGAAAAATATCCCCTTAACTTTCTGTCCACCTCACTCACTCACTCACTCCCCAGCTACAAAACTTACGTAAGCGTGCTCATGCAAAATTCAATTCACCATTTTACTGGCAAAGTACAGAGTCACAGATGTGACACTGAAAATTTGAAAATCACTCGGCAGGAAGATTCTCACACGCAGGCACAGATAAAACATGGTGCCAGAAATCTCTCCCTTCCTAAAGGTGATGTTCTATGAAAATTTGATTTGTGAAGCGGCAGGGCTTTTGAATGTGTAAATGGCGCTTATGGGCCTCTTTCTTGTCGGTGTCTCAGTGGAAGCTGACCAGGGATTTGTAAATTAGGCGAGTTATGAAAGTTTGATCAGAATCCAATGGGTTGTTAAAGGAATTGGTTAATTTAGGGGAAAAGCAGATTGGACTGGGTTTAGGGGGACAGCTCTGAGAGCACATTATCCCCTGTCACTCAACAAATACACACATATTCATGCATGCTGGTATACATAATATGCTTTAGCACACAGAAACAGATTTCTCTTATTCTACCCATGAGCAGCAGTTTATTCCAGGCGCTGGTTTGCCCCCTGCTGTGTGCTGGCTCGAGCTGCTTCAAGAGCCTCTTTCGCTGCTTGAGTACCACTGTATATCTCTGTGGAAAATCATATAATTATCTAGTGTCATTAAGAGTTAAATGACACCTTATTTGGAGAGGTACTTGATGCTCTTATGACATTGCCCCACGTCCTTAAAAAAAAAAAAAAAAAGGTTCCCTATTTTGTGATTCAGGATAATCAAATTATTTTATATTCTTCTAATTTATATTTTCAGGGAAATTGAGTTTAGGTTTTCTTTAAAGATATGATTTCCTCCATCTTGACTGCGTGAGTGAAATATGACTTTACTCTATGTCAATGTGATCTCTCATTTAGAGAAGACATCACTATTAGAATAGCGGTGCAGGACTTCAGCAGTGAGCAGCTAAATGGTAAATCAACACTGCCACCCTTAGGTGAAATGAGAATAGCACACAAACTGCACCAAACTCCAGTGCAGAATTGATGATTCTTATATGCACTGCATATCCAAACTACATGTTTTTTTCCCCTCAAATTGCCCTTGCAGATTAAGTGACACAGCAGTTTTGCAGGTGTGTAAAAAAACTGAGATAACTGAGAAGAGGATCTCAGCAGAAATCTCAACTTATTATGGGCCATGGTCAAACATTTCATATATTTCAGTGCTGTGAACCCAGTTTTAATTATTGATACACATTAAACAAACAATTAACCTATAACAGCTACAGTAGTAAAATTAAGAATAAATGAAACCAATCAACATGATGAAACCTGCTGGGTTCTAGAATGAGGACAGAGTGTTAGGAGAGTCATGTGGTACCCTCTGTGGACTGACAGTTTTCATTATTCTCTCTCTCTCTCTCTCTCTCACCCCCTCCATTACTCACTGTCTCTCAGCCTCCCTCCTCTCACTTTCTTTCTCACTGACACACACACAGAGTCCAGAGACATAAACAGATTGTTGCAGCTGACCTGAGGGCATCTTGAGATGCTGAGAGTAATGACACCCAATGCCACATGATCAGCAAGGTGAATGTGTGTACGTGTGTGTGCGTGCGTGTGTGTGTGTCTCAAGTGTGATATTCCTCACAAGAAGCTGCATTTTTTTTAACTTGTATTCTATTTTGTTGGTCAGACCTCACAAAACAACCAGTGAGACAAGCTAATTAGATATATATAACCTTAATTTAACAAGGAAATCCCATTGGGAGCAAGGTCTTATTTTATATATATATATTTACTTTTGAGCACAGCAGCATATTTCAAAGGCAAATGCATAAAAAAATACAAAAAATGTTCTAAAAATTTAATAGGTGAAATAAGGTGCTTTATTTTATTACAGAATTATACGGAGTAATAGCAATGTCCAGTATGTAATCTGACATTTAGATGAACATAACAATTTGAAATTATGGTATAAATCAGGGTCAAATTATGGTTACATAAAGTTTACATTAAATTATTGCCATGAGTTGGATATTTGGTAGACTTTAATTCGAAAGTTTTGAAATACCTGTGGAAGGGCCTCTAACTACCACTATACATACTCCTACTCTTATCTCCTGCCATTGAGCCTTTTGTGTTGAGAGCACACCAGCAGCTTGTCACATATCCGCCCAGCCTAGTTTGATAACACAAGAGACAGTGCACTTGTGTATGTGGTAAAGTAAATGGGTGTTTTTAAATGTCAGTGGAAGCCCTCGTGAAACCTGACAGATGGTTAAGTAGATTCAGGAGTTTAACCCACAGCAATTAAAGGGGGAACACAGTGGACGGTAGCACTTAGTCTATACGTTTTTTTTCAGCCGTTTTAAATGTGTTAAATGCATTCATTCAGAATGTTCAAATAACAATTTAAAGTTCTTGTATGCATCTTGTTTTAGACTCTTTATGTATGGTGTGTGTATTGTTGCCCATATTTTTTGTTCCATTTCCCTTGGAACCAATTCAACAAAAGCAATGTCTTTTCTATGAAATTAAATATTTTCATTTGAAAGCAAACTGTTGAAAAAGACAAAAATGTAACATATTTAACATTGAAATAGAACTCGACTTTCTCTGGTTTGTCTTTTGTCTTTGACCCCCATTAAGTCATTAGCTCATGGCTCCACCAGGACGGACTCCACTGTGTCATCCTCTTCTGTACCATCCTGGTCAATCCTCCGGAGACTTGCAGGCTAACAGTGGGTGTATCAGTCCACGCCTATGACCGCCCTACACGCTACAAAGCTCCTTCACTGAGTGTGCTGGCAAAATCAATAGCTGCATATTCCCTATAGCATAGCAAACAACTTTGACAGGTGTCCTTCCACACTTGCAGTCAAACAGGACCTTTCCTCACTGCTTCAGGAATCCTGAACTGTGCTGTGCCAAAACTGGTTCAGCATTCTCCTCAGTCCATTGTGGACAGGGTAATCCACCAAAAGCACCACTCCTGTAGGTCAAACCGGTGTAAAAATGTCTTTGCAATGGTCACCTTAAAGCTTGACTTGGGACTTCGAATTTTAACCTTGGTTGATGCTACTGTATCTCCTTTTTTATTTCTGCAAATTCAGTCCACATTTTGTAAACCCCAAAACGGACAGAATGGCCAAAATAAATATTGGTTTTCTACCGATGAATCACAGTGTTTTGAACCCAGGGCTATCCAAATTTAGCTTTTGTTTTAGGATGGTCCCATTAGTTTTGTGCATGTCAGGCAAAGTCATGCTACCTGACACTGTGTAAAACCAACCTTCCTCCCACTCAGGGATGAGCCGTCTAACTTGGGTCAGCTCCTGATCTTGCGGCTCAGGGGCCCAGTGTCTCACGCTTCTCCCTTCCGCAATATGTCATCTGCTGGCTCTGACAGGCTGGTAGTCAGGCTGCTTTTACTGGAGGGAGGCTTTGCTTTCTGGCAGCTCCTGTGTCACTAGCTATAGGCGACTCCTTTAGTTACAACTTCAGCACTGCAGTCAGCCAGTCAGTAAAATATTTACCATAAATGAGGAATGCATAAAGGAAAGGACTGCTATAGCGAGAAGTGCAGGGAGTTAGACCCTTGTTATAGTAAGGCCAGCTGCCAAAGTGAGTGCTGTATCTCATTCAGCACATTGAGGCCCCACCAGTGTTTTGGCACTAAGGAGCCTTGTGCACTAAGAGGAGACATTGTTAGCTCTCAGCGGGTCTGTTTATTCATCATAATGTGAAAATGCAGGTGACACTGTCAAGCACACAGCTGAAATGCAGGGCGTGGAGGTTGCACGCAAGTGTGTTTAGCGCGATGGTTTTCATTGAAGCCACTCTGATAATGGACTACAGAATAAAGATGAGTTTCCTCACATTCAAAAGCCCTTTCAAGAGGGTGGGCTCTCTCTCTCTCTCTTGGGTCTTGTGGCTATAAAGCCACATGTTTCAACCTTCAATCAGCGCCTGCAGCCCTCATATACACAGTGTTTTGCTGATTGAAAGGTCTTTCTTCTCTGCATAGAAATCATTGAAGCACTCGTAGATAATCACAAGCTTGGTGAAGATCTGCCACTTTTCAAATACTTGGGCCTCTTCATGTGACCTGCTTGACTTTCTTTTTTTCCACATTTTATACAATGTGAGGTAGGAATAAAGGTCATCTGGGAATATATTGTGACATTGTGTCCAATTGATTTGCCTTGAAGAGAGACAACAGAGGAGATCAGTGGTCATTTTAGTGATAATAGATTCAGTGGTTGGCTTCCCTTTAAAAGTATGCTGCCAGTGTCACCCTCATTAGCAGCCATGACATCAAAATCAGTTTAATCTTGCATAAAACCTTTCACATCTTAGACCCCATGCAGGGAGGCTTTTATTAAGTCCTAGAAGGTCGCAATGCACTCACCCATTAATTACATTCCATATCAAAGATAATAATAAACACACCGGTGGGCTGCACCAATTGCACCTCATCCTCTGTTCAAGGGCAGCCCAACGTGAAGTCAACTTTAGATGGATGGAGATCCGCAGGCGAGCCAAGAGCGCCAGGGCTTGGCTTGTTTGTTTGTTTGTTTTGTAGCTTTAGCATGTGTTTTGTTCACTCCTTTACCATGACAATAACAACAGATGTAAGGAGGGAAAGAAAGGGAGAATGGGGCAGAGGAACAATAGAAAATGAATCCTTTTCTATCCACCTCCTTTGCACGTTAGGAGGAGTTTGGAGAGAACACACAGCTAATGGCAGATTTTGTGTTTAATTACAGCGACTGTTTGAAAATATGACGCTCGTCTCAATGGCTGTTTTGTCAGATGCCATCACACTCTGTCCTTGGTAATAATACAGAGGAGCCCAGCTCTGAAAATAACAGCTTTGGTTTGCTGATCTGCCAGTTGGCTAATTGTAAGTAGGCCGCCAAAGACACAGCATGAGGCCTGTCGCATCATTGTCTTTTTTATTATTGTGTGGGTTGTAAGTAGAAGCTGTGAGCAGTGTGTACGCGGTGACACTGGCATGTTGCAAGTCGTCTTTTCAGCTTCTATAATAGATGGTGTGTGTGTACATCCAAGCGCGTGCATGTGTTTGTGTATGCTCAGATGCATCCAAGCTTGTGTGGATGTGCTGTGCATGCAGTATGAGAACAGTATGTGTACATGCGGACAAGTGCCATCTCTTTTTTGTCAACAAACACCTGTTTATTCTCTGTTAATTAATTGTTTAACATAGTTTCAATTTGTCAAGCAGTTTGCTCTTGGTGAAATTAGCCTTGCTGACGCTAGCTAGTACACCCCTAATCAGTGTCCAGATGAATTATAAGTGTTGATGTGGCCAGATGTTTCTCCACCATACATCCACTAGAATATAAATAATAAATGACATCTGCTTCATTGGCATTGTGTCACCCAGAAGAGAAAGGAAGATTGTTACCTGAGACTTTAAAGATTACAGAAAACTCATATACAAAACCAGTGGAGATTTTAATATCAGTATACTTAACAATTAACAATTTATTGCAGCCGTATTTACATGTTCTCAGTTTCCCCATTCCTTTGCAGTAGTGTTGAGATATTATGACAACAAACTATCAATGTAGAAAAATAACAGTGAATACTGTGTTGTCCCAGAGAGGGGCACTGCAGCAATACATACAGCTCTGTGACTGTTAAACCAACACTGCATCAATATACAACCCATACACAAAATAAATGGAGCTTTCTTCAGCATGAGGGATCTAGACTGGAACATCAACAATACTGGAATTGCAAAAACAATCTGCTATGAACAATATTTATGTGTTTTATATTGACAGTTATACAAACAATGCACATTGAATTGCTATGTCGATAAGGTCTACTAAGTATTGAGAATTTAAGTAGGACCCAGTGACAAACAGTTCTTCAAGTGGGATTATTTTGAGTAAATACAGAGAGATTTAAACATTCTGTTAGTGTCTCGTGTAAGTTGAGCGCCAGACAAAAATATTACAGCACAACACTTCACAATTCTGCACAGTAGAGTTTTTCTCCATTACATTCTCTGACCCCTCTCTCTCATTATCAAGTATCACTGACAAGTGTGATGGCTGTGTTGACAATGAAGACTAACCTCTCCGAGTCCATTAGCAACCGTATCCCTCCATCAGTCAGAGTTCGTTAGTCTGTTGTCTTGGCTGCAGCTGTTGAGGTGTCATCCCTTAACGGTATGGTCCTCACCTCAGCTGTGAACAGCATCGAATACCATTTTCATTTAGAGTTAGTATTTTTTTAATATTCCAACTTGTGATTCACACTAAAGGAAAGTGCTTTTGATAACAACAGATGTGTCTTTGTCTTTTACTATAATTCCGTTTGACTGCAAGGCATACTGTGCAGCTTTGAAATACAAATATGTTCTGCTGCTACTTCTTAACTGACAACAATGCTGGATTTTAGTGGTGCAAAAAATACAAGAGATATTATAATGTGTTTCAACCATATATACAGTATATGCAATGTATTTTCTTTTCTTGTTATTTTTTCCAGATGGTTAGTGTCTCAAAGATTCATCCCCATCAGTAATGCATGCTGAGCATGCTATTAAAGACAGCTTTATTGCCCAGGGGAATCCTGCCTACTGTAGTTTGCATAGAGCTTTTAAAAACTAATCATCATATCAAGAAAGAGACAAACACTTTGCATATGTGCAAGTGACATTAAAACAAGACATTTTCTGATGTGATGTTGTCTTTTAAAAATATGTGGTACAATCCCATGTCGCATGTGTTTCCTAAAGGATTTGAGATTTGAGCGTCACAAAAGATCAAACATTCCTCTTGTTCTTTAATTATAAATGAAGATGGCTAAGTTCAAACTTTGTTCATGTGCTTGTTAAAAAACATGAAACTGCTTTTGCCATCATGCGTTCCCTTTAGGACTGTCAAAGGATCTTTCAGTTTGTAATAGGTTAACAGGGCTAAAAAGGACACTAACTGTAACTATGTAGTGAGTTGCCTCCTCCTGCATGTACTAAGGACATAGAGGACTGTATGTACTACATGGTCATAATATGTGTGCCTGAAATGTAATGCAAATCAATACAATAGCAGCTCAAAGATTACTATAGTTTTAAATCGACACTTCTATCACATTGGACTGTATTAGATTGCAGAACTGATCATGAGATTGTATACGTCGACTGAAAATCACAATTTAAAATCAGAGAATAATGTATTTTTCTACAGTTTTTGCCCACTCACAGCAGCATCTGTATATCATTAAGTGAAAATAGTAGTAGTACTTACATACTGAAAATGGCAGTAGATATGGATGTGTGTATGCGCATTCACAGTTTGTGTGCATGCATGCGTGTCTTGAATTTCCAAAGGATCTGAGCTCCTGTTACACTTCAGTAACAATGAAAGTGTCAACACTAACAAGGATATATATCAAAACACACATTTTCCTCTTGGTTTTGGCCTTTACCAAACTTAGTTAGTACTCATATTAGGTTAGATTAGATTCAACTTTAGTGTAGAGACAACAAAATGTAGTATACAATAGCAATTGTGTAACAACAGCACTTAAAAAAAACATGTTGTCAATTCTAACACTTTTTGTCATTTGTGATCAATCAAATCAGGGATTTGATAGAGTGTCTCAATATAATAGCTGAGAAAATACTGTTAGCCTTGGCTAAAAGGTAGAATGTGTTACCTGTAAATAAATCACTATATTATATTTGTATAGTCATCACTGTGTCAGTGAAAAGGCTTGTAGCGTTTGTTTGATTATATTGATACACAGAGGGAATGGCTGTAATATACAATTTATTTTGTCAACTGAAAGAGGAGGAAGAATAAAATGAGGTTCAACAATTTTTCTTCTGTTTTTTCATTTCAGTATCGACAACCTGAAAACACTATAGTGTGGATGGAAACCTGTTCGACATGTAAACAGCATTTTTCATTAGTGCGGACATGGCAGGAGTGCAGACTAGAAAGCCTTTTTTGAAAGCCATAAATCTCAGTAACTGGCTCAGTAATTCTTCAGTCATTGGTATTGATCAACTACCTTATAAATCCCTGGAACAGATATCCTTATCTTTGTCAGAAGACGATACATTTATAGTACTTTTAAGGTTATTTGAGATGATGGCAATAAAAAAACAATAATACAAGACAGTTTGTTTATGAGGGACTTTGAATTCCCCTTTTTCCACACATATGATACACCGGCTCAGCTTGATAGTTTCTGGGAAAATTTAAAGAAGATGAAAAAAAAACTGGCATGAGATGATACACCTGCATTGACCAGCAGAGAATCAGTATATTATTGATGCTTCTTGTGTCAAACAGAGTGTGTGAACTGCACAACAAGCATCTCCTCAGTGCAGAAATGAAAGCCAAGGGCATTATCACCTGCTTTTGTGCACTTTATTCCCCACATATTACAGTGCAAAGAAAAGCATAATACCTGTGACAAGACACCAAACTCAAAAAGTAAGACATAACACTTGTATGTCAGAAGAGACAAGAAACCGTATTAGCTACTGGCGGGGAGATTTAACATGTTACCAAAAGGTGGAACCCAGTCGAAGCACAGGGTATATTTTAAAATGTGAAGAGAGACATTGTATGGCATAGCTTCTTTTTTTTTTTTTTTTTTTTTTTTTGGCTGAGCAATTTCACTTTTAATTGATCAGAAGTATAAACTACAGACTCCTCCTAGTTTTGAGATTCCTTCTGGCAGCTAGATTAGCAACATTAGCTAGTAAATAATTTGCTAACGTAGCACTAGCAGGACATTATATTTGCTTGTTTGATGGCATCTGCAAATGGATATAAGTTGTTGATGGAACATTATTTTCTAAATGCTAAATTTATACTTGTTGGTAAGGAACAGTCTGTTACAGCGTAGGAATGGAGCCAACTCACGTAGCCACCATAGGCTAACTATGCCTTAAAACTGACATTCTACAGACTGACTTTCTGGTTCAGCTTCGACCTACAGTACTGTACTTGCAGTAGGGCATTGATGGTTTTCCTGTGTAATGAGGGTTTATTGGCGGCACACCTCCAAATAAAATGGCAGACAATCATACAGGTTGTAAACAAGGTGACAGTTTCGAAAATTAGCTGACTGCTCGTGTTTGTCGTGCCCTGTTAGACTCATTTTTTAACAATGTCACCACAAAAACTTAGCAGTTACTTTGGTGGGTACAGTGTTATAACCAATAGAAACAATGGCAAGAGCTACAAAAATAAAAAAATCAACCATTTAACAAGGAACCGCACTGTTGCTTAGGAACAACTAAAATGTTGTAAAGCGTTGAACCAGACGTTCCCATGAAATACTGTGGCCTTGGTGCCATTTGAGCATTTGAGTATAAAGTTGGGAGTCTGGCTGTAAAGCTTGATTACCAGCAATTACACCTACGTTTCCGCACACACACATACACAATGATCTAATGAGGTTACATGGGACAAGCTTGCATGAATTAGTTGTTACACTGAAAGGTTGAGGAGCACATGGGTCAAATGTTAATTACAAATTGTCTCAGTTCATAGAGAATAAAGATTGTAATTAATCCTTGACGGGGAAATTCATAGCAATTTACCACGCTAATGTACCTGTGTGGCCAGCAAACAGCGTCTCACACATTTCTCAAGAGGATAATTTAAAAAAATGATTCATCCCGTATTAATGTTAAAGCCAAAAGGTGAAAAAACACTTAAGCGTGACAGCATCTATGACTGCATCCAGCTTAGGCACGGCCTTACATGGGTAAGATCATGTTCATTTGTGACATTAAAGGCAGAAATGCACCAAAAATTAAGTATAAACAGGTTCCAACTGAAATACGAAATTCAAGTTTTACATTTTACTTTAGTTTCTCTTGATTTATAGCACCAAAGTCTTATCAAATAATGGCAGTTTGTGAGGCATGTGTTAGTATGCAGGGGTTTACCAAGTCCAATGTCAATCGGAACAAGCACAATATGATATAACACTGAAATAAATCATATCAAAACAGCTTTGAAAACTGATATCAGAAAGATAGCAGTTTCTATGGATGACAATATTCATCTTGATGCTATATTTACAGCTTTTTGGCACAGAACATTGTATTCTACATCTTTTCCTTTTTCCTCTTCTTTCCTTGCTGGGCACTTTAACAACCTTAACTCTAGAAACCAGAAAGTCAAAACTCTCTAATACATTGCTGATCACTTCTGGATCTGCACCACTGACTAAGAACAGAACATTAAAATTTTGGGGGTCACACAGTTTGTCTGAGCTCTTACACCCAACTGACCTTTTTCTTTTCAGTTCAGCAAGAGAGAAATCGCTCCCTCCCATATCCTCCCCAGGAAATGCCCTGGAGACTATCACAATGTCCACAATGTGGGTCTCCCATTCAAGGTCAATGGCGCCGCTTCAGAAGGTGTCTCTTTTTCATTTGTAGCTAGGACACAGACTCGTAGATGCCCACAAGTCTAGATTGATGACTCCATACATGATCATATCTAATATACTGTATCATATCCAATCACCCTTGGAGAAACATGAATATTGTTTTCCTGTAAAAATGCTGTATTAAGAACAAGAAAGCTATACCTTATAGCTGTATGGTGTAGCTGGAAGGGAGCTAATTATTGGTGACCTTCAAAGTTGCAGCTTCAGAGTGTGAGAGCATAATGACTGTAATTATTACAAGGCAACCATCATTGAAAAATGACTAATGTGACCATTAGAACTAACAATGCGTACAGCGCTCTTCAAGGCAAGCCTACGCAAGCGTCAACAAAACCTCACAATGCAGTAACACAGCTAATTAATATATAGCATAATCAATGAGTACACAAGAACCAGCTTCATCCAGACCACCGTTAATTGAAAGGGTTCTCATTTTCTGTGCTGGCCCTCTCAAGGTGACGGAACATGTTGTGGTTAGATTAAATATTTATTGAGAGGTGTCATTACATTGCCATTATCATTTAGATCAGTTCATTAAACAACAAGATACACCAATGATGAGACAATTACGGTTGTTAAATAAAACAGGATGAAAAGAGATAAAAATAAGTCTCCTGCACCCACACGCATGCATGCACGCACACCCAGTGCAGATGTGTGTTGTGTACACAAACATGAACACACACATATTCTGCTCACTTTCAAGGTCACCGAGGTGGGTCCCATGGTAAGCGCTAAACAGAAGTTCTTGGCTATGCTTGGAGAACAATGACTCTGATAACCATTAGCCCCTGCTGGGATTTCAAGGCAACACAATAACTGCACAGTTGAGGAATTATGTCAAAAATTATAGATATAACAGAAAATGCTTATGTAACAGGCCGAGTCTCATTTCGTGAGATATTCAGCTTTGGAAGGTACCCTCTTGATGCCACGCCGGGTTTGTATGCTGTATGACTCACAAATGGTTTGATACATTATTTACAAATTCGTTTAATCTTGTAAATTGCTGTGGAATTCTCTGTATGATTACCTGGTAACACAGGGGTGATTGTGCTCACGGAATTTCAATTTTCCTGACAGATTAGTATTTAGCGTCAGTTTTATGGCAATAACTCAAAGAGATCTAAGTCATGTGAAATGTTAAAGAGTTGTGGGTGCTTTAGCTTCTTTGTCTATGCATTTATATATACACACATTTCTTGCTCCCCCACACAGCTGCAATGTGGTTTGGAAAAAATATCTTGTATACAAAACATCACCATCTGGCATTGGTGTCAGTCAGCATCACTCTGGGGCAGTGACTCAACTCAGAGTAGCCTCAATAGAACAGAATGTATTTCAGCAAGTGTTGGAGTTTTTATTCTCATGGAGAAAGAAAAAAAGCTACCTTACATTGCTATCAATAGTGCTCTCACATTTTTGTACCTAAATACATTTCCTACCTACTGTAAAACCCAGATGGCCCAGCCTATTCTATAGGGTTATTCAAAGGCATTCTGGGAAATATAGGAGATCACTTATGTTCACCAAGCCAGGTCAAGAGAAAAATAGGCACACCAGAGAAGTAAATTGCAAGACTGCAAGGCTGGTGTTATTTTATCTTTTTTATCATTATCAAGAATTCCCCTGAAGAGTCTAAATCTTGATTTAGCCTTAATTGGCTACTGTATGCCATTGTTGAACATTGTTGTTCAAAAACTATTACAAGCACATGAAAGAGACATACTGTGCATATTACTATATTTGATGAACACGGCAAGTTTATTCTTAAACATCTCCAAAACTCAATGAATAAACTAAATAGCAAAATAATAATATCATTGATGGTTTAAGTCTCTTAATCAGAATTGATGATAATAACAATAAAATGCAAAAGTAACTGCTGAATACACATCACATACTGATGAACTATAGCACTGTAAAAGTATCTGCGTGGGATTTTTCTTGTAAAGCAACACATACAGTAGATACTGTTTTCTCCTTGAACCCCTCTGGCTTACTGGTAGATGTTTTGTTCTCTCTGCAGTTGTGCGTTTGATCTCTTGAAGTTATAAATGAAAAGGTGGCATTCACTGGCAGATTATTCAGTGAAAGGTTTCTTCAGTCAGGGCGTGAGCAGTGGGGGAATGCACAAAAAAAAAAACATGCAATGATCTACGGATGTGGCCCTTAGAAAACGAGACTGAAAGATGTCCTCTGCTGTGTTTAATGTGAATGATTGCTTAGCCATGTACAATGGATCTCCAGCAAGGGCCCTATTTTTAGAGAAGTACTTCTAAATGTCCACCAGCTTGATGTACATCTCCTACAGAGTGTGGGGGGACGGAGCACTTTATCTTGATAAGTGCAGCCATTTGATGGAAGTTGCAAAATGTAGCACATGCGAACATTTGCTTGGCACAGGCAAAATATGAGACCTTACAGATATCTTACAAATAGAATGATGTCTGGTTATAAAGAATCTTGTTTACTTCTCAAAGCAGGTGAAACATACTGTAGAAAATATGGCCTAATGTAAATGTCCAACTTTGTAATCATGTTGTTGGGTCTGGCTTTCATTTCTTTTACTGTTATGCACTAATTCAAATCTGTTTTTAATTGAATCTCTTGCATAATTTTGACCTTTATTGTGGCTTATTTTTCATTCCTCTGTCTGTTTTTTTTAAAATCTCTCTTTCAGCTTTTACTGCCAGCTCCTTTATATTCTACATTTTTTGTGCATTTGTGGATTTATGGACCAAATGCATTGGTGGAATGTAATGAGCAATAACAAACCAACCAAATAACAAATAACCGGCATTTCTTTAAGCCATTCAAATGTTAATGCAGCTGAACTTTCCAATTTAAATTTTGGACCTTGGGAGTAAGGACATTGTGGAATGTTAGGATATTTTTGGAAAGTAAGGACATTTTGGCTGGTCCTCACTTTCCAATTTAAGCTTTAGACCTTGACAATAAGGACACTGTGGAATGTGAGGACATTTTAGCCGGTCCCCACTTTCCAATTTGAGTCTAAGCATTTAAGAGCAAGGGATTTTTTGGAAAAATAGAGACATTGTGGAAAGTGGGGACATTTTTGGAAAGTGAGGACATTTTGGCTGGCCTCACTTTCCAATTTTAAGTTGTAGACCTTGAGAGTAATGACATTGTGGAATGTGAGGACATGTTTGGAATGTGAGGATATTTTATCCTGTTGCCACTTTCCAAATTGAGTTTTAAGACCTTGACACGCAGGACATTGTGGACTGTGAGGACATTATTGAAAAAGGAGGACACTTTGGCCGGTCCTAAATTTTCCTTATAGTTTAACACCTTCATAGAAAAAACATTGTGTAAAATTTTTTTAAGTTTTAGACGTTTTAAGACCTTGAGAGTTGGGACATTGTGCAAAGCGATGACATTTTACCCCATCCTTGCATCCCCATCCCAAGTTTTAAAATTTGAAAACAAGAATATTTTGGTCGGCCCTTACTTTTCGATTTGAATTTTAGACAGAGAGAGTGAGGACATTATAGAATGTGAAGACATTAGCGAGTGAGAAGGCAATTTGGCCGGTCTTTACTTTCAAATTTGAGATTTAGAAGATAAAAGCAAGGTTATTATTTGAGAGTGAGGACATTTTGGCTAGTCTTTTCTTCTTCAGAAGCCTCCTTGGAGGTTAAGACTTGGTTATAGGGTTACATTCAGAATAAATGTAGGGTAAAAGTTGGCAATAGACATGTTGTGATAGTTAAGGTTGGAGTTAGGGGTTACAGAATACATTATGACAGTGCAATTGGTGGTTGAAATTAGTGTGCTACCTCCTTCAGAAGTATTTGCATTACTTTCAAACAATAAACAACACATTCAAGGACAGTTGAACCAGGCCCAATGTTAAATTTTTATTATTTTAGTGTATGGGAAATTTGCGGCAAAATAACTTTGCATAATGACTGCAATCCAGGGCCAATTTCAGAGCAACTGCAGAAAATTACCATAAGAGATGCATGTGTTTAATTATCTTGTGTCTGAAACTTTTTGGAAATATACAGGCATTTCCATTTGGTCTCTGAATCCAGAAGCACGGATTAAGACAGTGCTGTAGAAATATTCATAAAGTACAGTAACCTTAATTACTTTTAGTTATGGTACTAATGAAAAAAAAGGAAAAGCATGCACATTAAAGAAGGGACAATAATTATTTGCCTGTTGAACAAAAAAAAAAGAAACACATAATTGTGCTGCAGCCATTTGAGGAACCACACGTGCTGAGCCCGCAGGGCAACAGAGTGGGACTGCTGTCATTGACTTTACTTTTTATTTGGACAGATTGGGGAGCTTATGATCATATTCAAGGTGATATTTTAGTTTAGTGTTATCAGTCCAGTTTTCCATAACACCAGGCACCATTTGTTTTCATTTTAATGACCCATCACAGTGAGTGCCAACGCAAAAAAAAAAAAACAACAGGAAAAAATGAACACTGTACACTTGAATAACTATATTTTTGTATTGTGAAGGTCAAAACTTGTCCATTAAAAAAAAAAAAAAAGTAACAGCTTCCCCAAAAAGCTTTTTGAGGTCACGGTAAAGTGGAGAAGGTGATCTTGACACATTTTACAAATTCCTCAAAACCTGCAAGCGCTGAGGGAGACTAGATGTCATTTGTTCAGAGTGAGAAGTGCTCAGAAGTGTTTCTCTGCAAAATATGGGGGGGCAGGGAATCTTTCATGCTCCGGCCAGCCTCCTTCTGATTTAGATATGTGGCCATTGGAGGCTTCTCTGACCCAAATGGGTTTCCAGAGGCATTTTGGGTGTGAAGATGTAAGCCTGACCAGGTAAAGAGGATCTGTAATTGGAGTTACTTTAACAAGGCTGTTACTTTGCCATAAATCATGACAAGTGGAAGTCCTGTGCCCTCTATTCAGTGCCCTGAAATAGTGCAGGAGGAAAAATTAACTATGCTCTGCTAGAATTTTCCTCTTCAATCCAGTGGGGGTTTATTGGATTTTATCCTGCTGGGCTTACAGTGTATTATGTGCTTTGTAGTAAAGCACTGAAGCTCTGTGGTAAAATCCTCTCTTTTCAAATATAAAAGAATAAAAGCACAATCAAGCAGTACAACGTAACAAGATTCAAAAGAAAAGGTTAACTAGGCTACATTGACTGATGACATATCCATATACTCATTTAATTCAAACATCGACAACATTAATGTAGGCATTGTTACACAACACTTTTATTTTGGCTGAGTGCTTGAATTTAAAAGCATTGGGTTTGGAAACATCTGTCAGACAGTACAGGCAGTTTCAGAGAGTCTAGTCAATATATAACAATTATTTCTGATTGTTTCTCTGTATTGAACAGTTAATAAAACCCATCCAATCAGATCAGTTTCTGATTTGGCAAAATCCCCAAAGTGCCTACACTCAGACAACAACAGCTCTTATTTCAAAGAGAGAAAGCAGCTGACAGCATGGGTCCAATATGTTTGCATGCACACTGTTCCCAATTTTAAGCCTTATTCTGGGTTTGATCATTTTTTTTATTATTTACACGGTACATGAAAAACCTAGTTATTCAGGTCATTTAATTATTGTTTATATCCTATCCTTATTACTGGTTTCAGACTTTCATTTCAGTGAGTAGATCATTTATTTTCACATCTATATCACAATGGTCCAAAACCAGTGTTTACATTTAATCTTCTACAGATCTTGAACTATTAATTCACACTTTCATTTTCTCCTGTCTAGACTATTGTAATTCCCTCCGCTTGTGCCTCAGTCAAGCTGCTGTAATTACAGCTAGTTCTAACTGTAATTAACTAGAACTAGCCATTGGTCCCACATTACCCCTTTTCTTGCATCGCTTTTTTGGCTTCCTGTAATATTCAGAATAAAGCGCAAGATCCTGTTGACTACACATAAGGCACTACACAACCTCGCCCCTAGTTACATTTCCAATCTCCTTGTTCCTCATGCCACTTCTCGGCCACTCCGATCCTCAAAATCTCAGCCTTTTATCCGTCCCCCACTCCAACTGCAAAACAAAAGGTGATCGCGCCTTTGTTGTCTTAGCCCCAGCCCTCTGGAATCATCTTCCCCAATCGGTCAGATTTTCTGAATCTTTGGAGAGTTTTAAGCGGCTTCTAAAAACCCATCTTTATAGGCAAGCCTTTTAAGAAATCTCCTTCCCTGTTTTTGTCTTTGTTTGCAGAGGAAAAGTAAATTACAATCTAAAACATAGCACAGTCTCCCAGTTTCTACGAGTGCCCCAGCTTGTATTCAGATCTCTCACACCCAGGTTAAGCAGTTTATCCAGGTTTCTGAAAACAGGATATGATGTGTACATAAGGAAAGGAATAACTGGGATACTCCAAAAGCCAGCTCATAATAGGGAGTGTGCAAGCAAACACACTCATTGTGTCTGTTCTGCCTGTAAGGACAATGATGCATGACTTATATGTGAACAGCAGTAACAATTGTAGGGTGTCAGCCACACAACGTGTCCGAAAAGGTCTGCAGAAACTAGAACAATGTGACAACATTGGACAGTATTGATGCTGCTATTAAGGTGAGATATCTGATGGAAACAAGACCTCAACTGCCCACTGGTGCTAGAAAAACTCATCTAGTCTGAGTGAAGAGAAGCTTGTCTGTATATGCATCTCAACGATCCATTTGAGAAATTATAAATAAACTGTAACCATGATTTTTTGGTGTGAGGCTGCCAAAATAATATAATCTAATACGGAGAAGTGTACCAGTGACAACACACACTGTAGATAAAGAAATATAAAGAAGAAAACTAAATCTGAACAAAAACAGCAATAATGGTTGAGCAGTAAGGTACTGTACAATAACTAAATAAAAAAGTGTAGTGCTATATTAAAATGTATTAATAGTAATATAATGATGGGGTGCATTATTGTAACTGACAAGTGTGGGTGAGAGGTCCAGATCGAAGTGTCTGAGTGCAGTGCTGTGAGTATTAGATTTCAGTTTACTTTAATAAATACCCTTTTAACTAAACTACTCTTGTTTGCATCTTTAAGAGCATCATCCTCATGCTGGGCCATAAACCATGTGCAAATAAAATGTTGAATGCTGGATAATTAAGGACCTTTAAGGATGGAGTCAGTTGCCAGCCTGAGACATTTCTACCCCAAGAGCCTCATTTATTGAAACATATTCAAAACAATCCAGATTCCTATATAAATACAATGCTGCTTGTGAAGAAATTTGTGGAAACCTAATTATTTGGGAACTCTGAAGCAGAAACTTCCAGCCAGTCCCTGACTTGATGAGCTAACTTCTGCATTGCCAGAACTCTGGTTTGTTTATCATCTCAATATCATCTGCACTAATTACTGCAGACACTGACTACAATACTGTAAATATATACTGTACAGGTTGGTTTATATTACTCATTATGTAACAACTCTTTTGCACACATATATTGCTGTATTGTACACGTCTAGCTGAGAAACACAGTTGCTTCCTTCAGGAGCGAAATGATACAGCTCTGTGAGAATTAATGCAGAGTGACTACCCCATTCACACTCTATTAGTCCGATTATGCAATTTAATAGAGCCGATGATGAAATTAGTTCTATGAAGATATAATAATTGTAATCACAGAGGCTTATTAATTTGTTGGTTAAACAAAATCATGTTTGAAAACTGCTCAGTCATGATGTGTCATACAAGCAATGATGTGTTCAGTGTTTATGTTTTCATGAGAGGAAATGATGAATGGATGATGAATAAGCCACAAACAGGTGTTTTTACATGAAGTACAAAAAGTAGCTAGATGGACACACAGGTAAAGTTTAGCATATATGCATATAAAAAAAAAAAAAATCAACTCACATATTCATCAATCATTGGTAGTTTTGTTTAAATTCCCATATCAAAGTTTTTGATTAATGATACTACATTGGTTCTGAGAAATCATGTTTTTTCCTCTGCCAGTTTGGTATGGCAGCCATCTGCAGCAGCTATGATCCCCATTAGTGTAAGGCAGAGAAAACTTGTTTTTGGGTTGGTTTTTTTTGTGTTCATGACTCATTAAAAACAATGGCAATGCATAGAAATATTGTTATTTTCATTTAATTTCAACAATATTGTTGGACAAACAACAGTGGTCAGTGAAAACTCTCTTTTGAGGGGGGCTTGGCGGTGTGTGCCATTGGCGAACATTGCACCCCAATGCCCCCCCTTGGTGATGTGCCCATTCCATTTGCCTCGGCCGCCGTTAGAATGGAGAAGCTGATCAAAGGCATGAATTAGAGCTGTAGCAAATTCAAAAAGCTTCATTGTTGCAATTGGGAATAAGACACTGCGCCATTGTGCTGACTTCATTTTATGCATAGTTTGGGATTTTCCATCTTGTCTATCAATATCGATACCATACTTACCTGCCATATGTTTGCTGAGAGTCACTGGTTAATGTAATCAGTTCTGATGTCTTCACTGGCTGTGAAGCAATCTCCTTGTAGCACGATGTGAAAATAAAGACAATCTTGAATTCAACCAAGGCTAATATAAGACTTGGGCAGTCTGAATTAGTTAAACAGAGTAGCTGTCTCCCAAAGCTACGGTCTTTTTGGTACAAAATTCACTACTTGCGTTTAATTACTGAGCCATTGCGGAGGGATACATCCTGTCATTGTTTTGTCCTGGCATTAAAGCTACACATGACTACCAGGATGAGATACCAACTTGACTTGGCAAACTGAGACTGCTGAAGCCTCATGTTAATTTAAGCTAAACTTAAGAATGCATTTTTGCAAAGAACAGCGACTGGATTTTGTCCCCCATCTCGGTCTAGATGCACTCCCAAATAACCAGTCTAAATTCAATTCTTTCTTTTTAGTGTAATTTCTATTGTCTTTTTAAAGGATTTAGTTTCATGCCAAGTAACTTTGATAAATGACTGATAAACTGGATAGTCAGTTAATCTGACTGAAAGTTTACTTATTTGCAGAAATGTTGATCATTTCACATTATCTGTGCAAAAAAGAATCTCAACTCAGCTTGTGGAGAATTCAGCTGTGTCACTGCGCTGTGTACAGTATGTTGATAGAAATAGAAGGCAGTGAATCCCTTGGCCCCCCCGAGTCAGCCTGCAGGCCATAAAGCTTCATCTGTAGACCGGTTTAATGAGCTATCATGTGTCGGAGAATGAGGGCTTTATTTCAGGAGAAATTAAAAAAAGACTTCTCATATTGCCTCGCACTTTCCAAGCCGAACCTTTGAAATGCTAAGACCTTTCTTTTCCTCATCTTATTATTTCCGCTAAGGTCACAACGAGTGTAGACTTCACCAGAAAGAATGGTCTGTAATTGCAATCATGATTTCACAACAACTTACCCTATAATTTTTGCCCTTTTTTGGAAAACAAGACACATTATAGATATCCAGTGTTAAAGTTCACCTACTCCCAAACTGGATAAATAATTAGCAACTCAGTGGGAAGTAGCAGCTAATACGGCAATTACCTTATCCAATACCTTGATTATCACCGAAAGACTCCTGCAGGTTCAGAGGGAGCGCTGCTGCGGAGAACTGCTCCAATTTGCTATTCATTGCCTTCTTTGATTTAGGCACGGGTCCCAAGCTCATTAAAAAGTCTCCACTGCATATCCACTGGTTTGAAATCTTAAAAATCTTCATATACCTTCTAACATGATGCTCTGTTGAGATTAAACTCATATTTGTTAGAGGAGTATAAAGATAGCCTTTCACTTAAACTCTCTTAAATTGTTGCTTGCCACAACCTCAGATATCTTGGAGAGCCGTGAACAGCGTCAGAGTCATGTGGGTTTTCTGCTTTAGACCAGCAGTAGTGTTTGAGCCACAGTTTGAGCACCACAGGTGTAAATCAAAGAGCTTGAAACTGAAAGTGCGAGGCAGTAAACTTCACCAACAGGGATTCTCACCTCCTACCACTTACTTGCACAACAGGGACCTTCTGACAAAAAAAGTTTGTTTCACACCAGAGAGGTACAAGAATAGAGAAGACACCTAACATATGTTCATTGTAAACGTGTGACATTCGACAGTGGTGCCACCTCAGTTCATCACCACACTTTGGTCTCGTATACACACACACACATTTTCTGTTCCTGACAAATAAAGGATCTCGTCTAAAATTTGCCACAACAGTTTGCTCTTTTTAAAACTTTTTTGTCTTGTGAAACGCGTGAGATTGCAAGAAGTCTCTTCATTGTGCTGCAGTAAACTATGGAGCCCAGCACGTCGAAGTCTTACCTTGGTGGGATTCATCAAAGAAAGCAGCAAGCAGCTTTTTCCCTGCTGCACCATCATGAGACATGCCTTGCGGGACACTTCCATTCGCTCTGCCAGACCTGAATGCAATGTGACAGGCTCTAGGATCAAAGACAGGCCTATTTTGATGTCTCGCACAAGTTGCCATGACTTATACAACTAATAACTGAATTGTGACAAATGGTTGATGGAGAGTTGGTGAAGAGGGTTTAATCAGCTAAGTGCATGCAGATTTGGCTCATTCCTGCAATTTATTATTAATTGGATCACCTATGAAACGAATTGGAAGGTCGCAGGAATCTCAATTCAATGGGTATGGATTCATATTTGGTTCAGCTGTTCTCAATAATAGTAATACATTTGTCAGTTTATTTAAAGATAGTCTTGTGGCATTGATGTCTGTTTTTGTTGAAACATTACTGCAGTGTACCTGGCAGATAGCCCATTAAAACAGGCTTTAATGGGCTATCGTTCTTCCTATTTATATGCATCTGTCCCACAGAAAACATGTCCTTCGGTAAGCCTCCATAATGAGCTCCTCTTTTTATCCTTTTACTTTCTTTCAAATATTGCTAGCTGCGACAATTAATTTATCCCACCACAGTGTTTATGAGAAGAGATGACTACAGACTCCAGCATTTATCATATGTGCCTTCCTTCAGTGCCCCCAGTTATAGGTCCCTGTTAGATTTATAGACTATCTGATATCTATAACATCGCAGTCCCTGAGGTCCTGTTTTCTATGCTGATGATTAATCGACAGGTCAGCCAATTTTGTGTGTGTGGTGCTATTGCATTTGAGATGTATCTATGAAAGGCAACTTGTGTGCTTGTGTTGAAGGAGCAACGATTGTGCAGTGCAGTACCTTCTTGATAATTATATCCATTTATAAATGGCTCAGGCTTCCTCTCAGCCATGCAGACTATGTATGCGAGACAATTAGCATGTAAAATACACAGACGACAAGCTCTGAATATCTGAGAGTCCTTTATCTCCTGTCAATGTCTTAGCATTGCAATGGGATATATAATGGAGAAGGGATTTAACTCTTCTATATTATCCATTTAAATTAAATTTAATAATCCCAATAGTAAGCATCACTGTCACAATATTAAGCTTGATATGTCTAAGCTGAAATACCCACTTCATACCTGCAATGAAACGCTGAATTTTAATAGCATTCAGCAGCTTTCTGAAAACTTCTTGGGGAAGAGAATGATAATCTGGATTAATAATAATAAAATATGACTTAGCTTTTGACTTGTTTGTTTTTGACTGGAGTTTACTTTACCTGAAGTTCAGCAAGTTCTTTTTTCTGTTACCTTGTGTACAGCAGAGAAAAATATACATTGTTTTGTATGAATCATGAGACCGAACTGATTGCAAATGAACCGTACCAATTATCCTTTTAATAGAAAAGCTAAAAGCTCATGAAGTCAATTATTAAATCAAGACAGACTACAATGTATTAAAAATGAAAAAATGAAGTTTGTCTGACCTTTAATTTCCTATCTATTGTATATTTAATTATCTCTCCAATGCATGAGTGTGAACGTCTGCAGCAACCATCCAGGATTGTTATTACTGAGTAATTAGTTTTGTACCTCAGCGGGACACGCATTACTGAGCAGAAGGCACATTTTCTTATAAGTTGTTCCGCTCTCACTGTCCCATTCACTCAGCATGTTGTCATTCAAGGAGCAAGCTGATGATACATGATAAATTAAACCTCTATATAATCTACAGGAGGTCAGGAGTCATGAGTGATTACTGTATCAAGCACAAAAGAAAAAAGAAAAAAAGACATAGTGCCAACTTTCAGTTTGAATTTTAGGGTGTTTACAGTCACATAGGATGAACAGTGTAGGAACTGGTTTTATTTTTATACATAGTTCAAACAAAGTAATTGGAAAATGTTAACAAAAACTTAAATGAAAGTTATGTTGTAGCGACATCTGTGTATTTAAAGGCGTTACATAATGAACAGTATAAAAAGTTTGATTTAAAAATGCTCTATGTTAAAGCATCTTTATTACAGCACACAAGTGTGCCTTGATCTAGTTTATCCATGCACATTCACCGCAAGTGCAGCAGTCAGTTACAAATTCAATTAGAAACGTATTAGACACATTTGGCTGTTAAATCCTATTCATTCTGGACACAAAGAAAATCAAACTAAGCATTAAAATTAAATGTGCAGCAACCTCTATCAAAGGTCCTGCTGATGGACAGCGTATTGGAGTCTGGGCCAGAGCTGCTCCAGTTCCACTCTAATCAGAACTGGGTGGATGAAATAGCTTGAACCTCAAGTACATCATTGTAACTATCTGGAGGTTCTTCACCTCCACTGAATTAAGTGTGAAATTGTATTGGAAAGCAAACCAAAGGCTTGCTAAGGCTACAGTTGCTCAGACTGTGGCTCACAGTTCTGAATCTTGTTTTGGGCCAGTATTGAAGTATATCAACAAAAGATTTGAGAGAGCACAAAGCAAATTTGTGCGCTACACAGTCAGCAAGTCTACCTTTGGGAGCACACGAGTTATAAGAGGGGAATTAGATTTGAGCATGCAAGAGGAATTGTGTAACTAAATTTGAGCCAGCAATAGGGATTCTCACGCTAGTAATAATCAAAACTGCTCACACTTACTTCTGGAAGTCGCAAACTCAGAGCATCATCTGTTCAGTTTGACCTGGAAGTGAAGGGTCATCATGTTAGGCCCTTCCCTTCTACTTTCAAAATAAAAGCTGGGGCACTGGAGTTTCTTAATGGATACAGAGAACAAACGCAAAATGTGTTGACACTAAATGATTAAAATCACATTCAATTTCTTGGCAAATGATCTAGTTTTTAAGCCATTATCGCAGAGTCATTTTGAGAGTCAAACTAATTTAAAAGTAGTTACTTGCTATATATATATATATATATATATATATAAAAAATAATTCTTAAACAACATATTCATAAATGTTCTCACCGTCGGCAACAGCAGCCATTCCCAGCAAAATAGCTCAGTATGTTGTACTTCCTGTGTTTTTTCCCAGCGCCCCCTGACCTCTCAACAAGCACACTGCTCCGAGAGATGGTGAAACTACTACATCAACAGCAGCACTGCATTTTATTTACATTTTATTTCCTGCATATATTCATTTATATTTATACTTTTACCACCTGGTTACATTAACTTCCATCTCTACTGTGATTTTTGAACCAATTTGTTTCTTATTTCTTCTTTTTCCATTTTTTATGAACAATTTTGACAAAGAGAAATTATTAGAACCATTACAAGAAAAACATGTATGAATATGGCTTATTGTCACTTCTGAGCTCAGAAATCTAATGAGCCTAATATGGGTTGGTTGGGTTTACTGCAATTTGACCTGACTCCATGTGGGAAAAACTAATGGTTCAAACATATTATTACGGGCTGTGGCTACATTCAGAATGGGCAGAATTGGAGCTTATATCTTGAGTCTCGCTACATGCTGACTCGCCTCCTCCCCCCTATATAGCACTTACTTATAGCCTATTGGAATGTTCATTAATCAAAGCATGACCCCAGACTGATTCAAAGATTTCTGAACTAAGCCCCAGATCTCCACTGAACCTAGAACCACCTCTGGTCTAGGGTGTAAAATGTGTCTCAGTTCAGCCAGACAGCTGCTGGATATGAGCTTAGACTTTTCTTCTTGCTTCCAAACTCCTCCGTGGTGTGCCATCACAGTTGCAGTGCCGTCGTGGAGACAGCACATAGGGTCAGTCACAGGGGTATGTGAACTCACATTACTCGTATTTTATCCACGGACATTCTGCAGTTTCTGTGCTGTCATTGTCTAACTTTCTTTTGAATTTGTCTCATCCCTAAATGCGTCTGTTAAATGTTTTATGATGTGCTTTTATTTAATATAATTTCTTCCTTATGTAAAACAGCCTTTGTGTAGAAACGTTCTAAATACATAAACTCCCCCTGCCTTGCTGTTTAAAGCTGTCCCATAAATCTTTGACATAAATTCATGGTGCGCTGGTTATAACTCAAGGGTTTTTGAAGGCAGCCATTGTTGACTAATCATATCATATTTTAGGCCAAAAACAAAAGTATTTTTCCAGTATTTCCACACTAGAATGATATTCCTGCCAGGATGGAGAAGGCTCTGCAGAAGTATGCCTAAATGTACTGTTTCAAATGTAAATGAATAACAAAAAAATACAAGATTATGAACAAATTATGCAGTATATCAGATCCTGTATTGGTGTGGCCCCACATGAGCGTGTCGTTTTTGTGCTTGAAAGAAAATGTCAAACTTACTGAACATAATATAAAACTGAACAAACGTTGTGTATATAACGTTGTACAACATACTTAATCATTAACTCTTTTACTGTGCCTACCTTTTTGACTTCCATGTAAACAATGCATTTTACAGTCATCATTATGTAAAATGCACTGTTGCATTGCAAGGCATTTTTTTCTTTGTATTCTGAAACTGATTATTTAAACACAAGCCCAGTATTTATGATTTGAGATTAATAAACAGAAGTGAGCTAAGAAAATCAGCTTACATCGCTTTGTTAATAAAGGGTTCAAAGGTGAGATCATTGCAGGCCACGTAAAATAAAATTTTCTTTTAGCAAAGAGTTGAATTCTGTTGTGGAAAACTTCTACAAAACAGAGTTTTTTTTAATCTTGTTTGATCAAAACAACATTTTAGAACAAGAGGAACCTTTATTGATTTCCACAAATGTCAGTTAGTAGCTTACAGCTGTAAAGAAATTAGTGGGTGGAAGTTTTTGCAGGGATATTGGAGCTAGCTCTGTGTGTGTGTGTGTGTTCAGAACCACTGTGTCTGTGTGCTTTAATAACAATTTGATGCTATAATTTGTCTGATATTTCTGTTTCATAAATAAATCAATACTGTCATGAATGTTTCCATAACTGACGTGACTCATCCTACATAGCCTCTCTGACTATCATGCTATCTGAAATGAAATGCCTGCCTTTTCTCTCAAAGCACTTAAACATTTTTAAATTTGCAAGCAGACTCACAACTCCAGCTGTACAGTCATGCAAAACAAAATAATGAATGAAAAGTAGTCAGCAAACATCATTTGACATGTTACATACCGGTATGTAGCTTGATCTACGCATATAGCTGGAGGGTCCAATGTTGACAATGCATAAATTAGCTTATATCAAATTATGCACGTTTTTATGCACCAGCTGAGCTGTTATGGCAGCACAGACACCTGTTCTCATTTGACCTCATGTCAGCCATTTCCACGCTGATTTTATCTCATGACAGTTTCACTTTCAAGCCATCGTGGCAGCAATATGCTTATTATTTAAAAGGCCCTCCCTGTACACCTACACATGTGTTTCCACTTATTCTGGCTGATTAGACCTTCAGTTCTGTTCAGGTAGGTTCTAGGTGGCCGGAGCATGGCTGGGAATTTCGAATAATGAAGAAGGTCTAATTTGTCCCACACTAGCAGGGACAACAAAGCTAGAAGAGAGAGGGAGACCTCAGTTCAAGTCTATACTTAACCGCTGGCCTGTCAATGAATCAGCGAAATCGCTTGTGTGGATGCACCATGGGTGTTCACGGCCAACCCTGTCTCCTACAAAATACATATTACTAATTTGTTTAGCCAATTATATGTTGAAGGGAAATGTAAGTTCTGCCTGTATTAGGCTTTTCCAGTCAGGGAAGGTGCAGGGCTTTGACACCAGAGACCACATCCAGTGGTTAAGTTTAAGGAAAGATTGTGGTTTCGGTTAAATGTGAATAAAGCAAATCTCGTGCTCCAATTCACTGTTGACCAATATTAAAACTAAGACCATAATCTTTCCCTAACCTTAATTAAGTACTTTGATTATGTAACATAACCAATAAAGCACCTGAAAATTTGGTTTCAAATAGTATTTTTCTATTACATAACATAGGCATAACTAAATAAGCAACAATCAAATTTAA
Organism: Maccullochella peelii; assembly: GCA_002120245.1. Lineage (NCBI taxonomy): Eukaryota > Metazoa > Chordata > Actinopteri > Centrarchiformes > Percichthyidae > Maccullochella > Maccullochella peelii. The sequence continues at coordinate 375,490 of LKNJ01000220.1, read as the reverse complement.
AGTAAAAAAAAAATACTTTGGTGTTATTTATTAGCAGTGTAACATTCAAAACTCAGCTAATCTGCTTTATCAGGACTGTGTGGTTTGATCAGATTTGATTGACAGCGGCCTGGTAAAATAAGCTTACAATTACTGTTATCAGATTCTGATTCAAATGTTGCTAAATTCTGATTAGTACATCAAAGTATGTGATATTGCATTTTTCCAATTACTTAAAATCAGCAAGAAAAGCACTGAAAAAATACCCCATAAAAACAAATAGAGACTGTAGCTCTGTATTTAAAAATAACAAAAACTGCTAACTTTCATGGAAGACCCCATCATTCATAGTAAATAGGTTTAAAAAAAAAAAAAGTTTAATCACACTTTAATTGCTATGAGCGGATACTGTATTGCAAGAGTGGATACGTTGTCAGTGAACATTTTGCAGATAGGTTCAGAATCAACATTTGCAACTTTTTGTCAAAAATGTAATTACTGTTGCAAATCAGTAGCATATCAACTTAATTCCTATGAGAAATGAAAGCTGTAGATCTGACTTATTTGGACATTACCAAGATATCCACATTGTTAGGACCAGGGTATTACCTATTTTTTTTCCTGTGATACTTGCCATGATATTACTCCATTATTGCCCTCTCATTACCAAATTGGAATGTAAAGCAACACTGCATTTTTTTGTTATTCAGAAGAGTGGTGCAAATAGGAAATGACGTTCCCAAATTTGGCTAGGTTTTCATTACTAGATGAGTCATCCATATATCCAGAATTGATATCCAAAATTTATTAGAACTTCTGCATTCATTACCACTCATTTTCTCAGCGGCCCTGAAGTGGAACTTAATCATAGCGTAGTGCAAAACTGGCAGGACTTTAAATACAGCGTGCTATGTTGGTCTCTGTGGTTCATACTGGTAAAAAGAAAACAAATACAAATATTGTTTTTATTTGATGGACAATATTGATTTGTTTATCCATGTGTGATGGTCTCTGAGGAGTAAAAAACATATTCCTACCATAAATTACAGAAAGGCATATCATGCTTCACCATGCACTGTGACAAAGTATACAGCTTAGCCAAATATTATTCAAGATCAGCATTTAAATCACACATAGTCAATAAAACTGGGAAATATGCTGGGAAATAATCAAAACTACATTAGTGGATTTTTATAATTGCTTTTGGAAAGGCGAGTTCAAACCCATTGTGCCCATAGGCTGCAGTTCTATTGCAGTTGTGTATCTCTCCAATGCTCAAATGACCTTGGGATGCAATTCAATTTGCAATTCAATCTCTTCCTCTCGTTTTTTGAGCTTCAATTTAGACTTAAAGGCACAAAAGCACAAAGTAAATGTGACTGGCTGGAGAAGAAAAAGAAGAATCCAATCTAAAATGGGTCCCTGTGATTCATGCACATCTGGCATGTTCTCTCCCTCGGCTTTGTGCTCTTATCACTCACACTTAATTCAACCAGTTAATCAATTATATCTCAGGACGGTTTAACAGAGATATGTTTCCCAGCACATAAATGATACGTGAGAGAAGTTGCATTTTGAGGGACAACAACTTCAATTCACAGCACACTAGTAATAAAGAGTTTGCTATAAAAAGTAAGGAGTCATCTGGGCAGTGTTCGCTCTAGCCATAGAATATTATTTCTCTGAGCTCCTTGCTAGGTAACTTAATGAGATGCTTAGACCACAGAGAACACCTCAGCATATGCCTGAGTGTCATTTCTGTTTAGGGAGGTAATATTTTCCAAATGGGGGAAGGTTTCATCTTGAGTTCTATGCATGCTTTTCAGGAACAATTAAGGAATACTTGAATGAAAATAACCACACATTTCTTTGCATAGAGTAAGAGCATATTTGTATTGGGTGATATACATCATACCTGGGTGTATTGATCAGCCAAGGATAATGTGCAGAATAGGAACTGGCCTTATTAAGAGCAAGGATCTATCAAATGATAGTCGTAATTGCAACAACAACTCTGCGACATAATACAATTCCATGTATTGTCCTGCAATAAATACTACCCTTATGACGATTTTAATGTTCATTTTAAAGCTGATAATGAAATGTGTCCCTGTTATTTTGTCCTCCAGAAGAAGACCTGATGAGAAAAACAAATGACACAAATCAAACATCATAAGTTTACAATAAATACAACAGAGGTAGTATTGTAGGGTTATTGCTATTGTACTGGGTTGCATCATACTGTATTGATTTTGCATATTTAATCCATATTTAAGCACACATTACAGCCACGTTTTTCAGTTGTCTCTTACACACATCTGAAGAAACAGACATGCTTCTCTCTTAAGCAGTACAATTCAAGCACAATTAAAGTGATTGTGTAGGTGATCACACAAGCAGTACCGTGGCTGAATGCACCCTGTGTAGACATCCAGTCCAGTTTTTTTGTCCAAATCTTATGACTGAAATTTCCAAGTGACTGGATTGGTTTTGTGCGACTATTGAGACTACTTTCATGATAGCATTTTTTTGTAGTTCAGAATAGATGGTGGTTCTAACGCTCATCCAGGACGCTCATATTGCACAAACCTATGAGAGGGAACCCTAAGATTTCATTCCTACAATTCGTTAAAGGATGACCACAAACTCAGAGGGAAGGCAGTATTCATATCGACTTAGATGGAGGAAAAAAAAACTGGGTGGGTGTAAAGAACCTAATTACTTATTCAGTAAAAACTGGGTGATTTCTATTAAAAAATGTCTCATTTACCGACTTGAGTGCTGCTCAGCAGTATTGCCCTCATTTCTGCCAGAACCTTTATTACAACTGTATATGGTCCTAAATCGGTATTGTTGCAATATAGATCCCAGCCATCAGTGACAGAACTAAACGTAATGTTGCTCAGCAGCACTATAACATTTATATACGCCCAATTAGTTAATCATATTTATAGGACTCACCACTTTAGCCTGACTGGGCTATTATGTGTCAAAGACCAAGGAGTAACTGTTTGGTGCTGCTCTCAATGCCAGCAATACACTGTCCTCCAACCATTGCAACATCAATAGCAACAAGAAAAAGTGATGTCAAATTCATGTTGCTTGGGGAGTGCTGGGGAAAAAAAATACATCAACACCTTCCAGTTTGTTGATTTATTGTTGTTATTTCAATATTATTATTTAAGAAAACATAATCTTACACCAACTCATATTGAACGTATGTGTGTTACGATGCGTAGTCAAAGCAGCAGGAGAAGGACCCAAATGCAGACAGGCAAGGAGGCTCAGGCAGTTTAAAGATTTATTTACAGCTTACACACAGGTTCAGGTAGGCAGGCGAGCAGGCATGTAGACAGGCAACGGGTAAACGGTAGATCCAGGTTCAGAAAGCAGAAGCACAAGGAACACATCCAACAGAGGAACAAAAAAACTCCGCACATGGAATACAGCACAATGAACCAACAGGGGACAAAGGAGAGGGACCGGTATAAATAGGATTGCCTGATGAGGGAATGAGGTACAGGTGGGAAGATTGGCAGGGAAGCTCAAGTGAAGGGAATGAGGTGATTAGACAGATGGGAGTGGCAGGACCTAGACTGGCAGGGGAAAGACTGAAGGCATCTGGTGAAACTGGCAACACGAAACACAGCACTGGGAAACCACCAATTCAACCAGAGATAAATCATAGGAAGACCGACCATGACAATGTGTAAATATCAGTTTCCAGCTGTCTGTCTGAAGCTAAGCCTGAGCCAAATCACAAAGTCTTGGAAAGGCAGAGGTGTATGACTTGAATTGTGTTTGTTACTATGGGGATCTTGTCTCAGATATTTTGGTTTTTCTTCATGAAGTATGTTTGACCAACGCAGACACCGATATTTGCACAGATCATGCGATAATAATGGAGCATTTCTCCTTGACTTCTTCAATATGAAAACATTTAGTTTTTATTTCACCAATATTTTTTTGTTCAAAACCGCTGTTCACGTAGAGCATTTCTCCTTAATTATTTCATATATATATATATATGTGTGTGTAAAACATATTTACCTACGAAGGATTTACAGTTTGAGTTGTAAAGGACATACACTCAGCTAGAGTTACAAACCTGAATGAAACCTGACCACAATGTAAACTGGCACCACTGAAACCCAGAGATAAGCAATGCTTTAAGAAAACAACATGGTGCCCTTACAACCACATTATATTGACTCACCAAAGAAAGAATTCCTGAGACCCTAAATGTCCCCTAAGAGATAGATTATATTTTTTCGTAATAGAACTTCATACCATCATATCAGGAATTAGTAATCAGTTTGCAAACAGAATTTGACAAATATGCTTATTATTAAACAGAAAATACCAATCAGACAAAGACAGGAGGAAGGTCAGCACTGGTTCTCTTTTTGTGGGGTACTGTATAATTCTAAAAAGGAACAACCAAAATACAAAAAATGTACCAGCAATAAATATGAATTTTGGGGCTGATGAGGATAAATAAATGTGTTTGAGTCCATTTTTTTCTTTGTTGCTGAATTGCTATATTGTATCATAGTTATGGAAAAAGACAGTTGTAATTTGAGTTTGCAGATTTGCAACAACGCCATTGAGCAGAAAAAAAAAATACAACATTGGACTGTGTTTCCCTGGAAGAAGGTTTTTTCTGGGACATAGGCACAGCTTATCTCTGGGGCACTGGTGAGAGGACAGTGCTGTATGAATGTGCTGTACATTGTGCATCTGGGCCCAGTCAGGAGTCCTCTTCACTATCCCCTACATGATGAAGATTAAGATGAGTGGGAAATGAACCTCATCTCTCAGTGTGATTAATGTCCACCAAGTGTAATTAAAGACTTTTAGTTAATTCCCCTGTCTCTGCTCCCCGGTAACCATTTTTAATCATTTCCTTCGGTTGGCTCTCTGTAATTGAATGTCTTCATTATATGGACTACAGCAACTGGAATTATGTGTATAGTTGTGTAAGGGGTTTTATTTAAATCTGCATACATTTATGTTTTGGAATTCACCTGGCTTCATTGGAAACTCCAGTGCTGATATTTTTGGATAATGGCTGTCATTGACAACCCATGAAATACAGTCTGTTGGTCAGTTTGTGTGTTTATGAAACCATCTAAAATCACACTAGATGTTTTTGTACAACATTTGGTACCGATACCCATGATTCTCAGATGAATAATCCTAATTATTTTGTCGATCTTTTACTTTTCTTGTAGTGCCACCATAAGGTTGACATTAGTGGTTTTCAGTGAAATGTCTCAACAATTATTGGATGAATTGCAATGGAATTTGGTACACACATTCATGTTCCCCTCAGGCTGAATTGTAAGAACTTTTCATCTAGCGCCACCATCTGGTCAAGATTTCAATTTGTCCAATCCTTTGGTTTAAGTGTAAAACTTATGACATTCCCATCAGCCTCAGCTGTTCTTTTTGTTTAGTGCTAATTTGAAAATGTTAGCATGCTAACATGCACATGGTAAACATTATACCTGCTTATTATCTGCGTGTTAGCTTCATCATTTTGAGCACGCTGACATTAGCGCAGTTGCCAAAGCATGCAAGGTCCATTTAGTATCAACAGAGCAAAGGACAAAACATTTCTTCTTTACATCTTGGTCATTCCTTTTTCTTATTTCCCCAGGAGGCTTCAATTTGTACAGTTACTTAGTGGTAGTTTTTCTTTTTTATTAATTAAGACCTTTAAACTGCCTTTACTGTGCTATATAAAACATTAAATTTGTCATGACAACTGCATGTCAACATCTATTACAGCATGAAGTCAGATATGGACTGTTTTATAGCATGACAAAGGAACAGTTTAACTTTGCCAGTATTGACAGCCTTTTCTAGTTCAGCTTTCCTAACTGTATATTTTCAATGAACGTTGTCTGAGTGCATTTTGTCTGCCATCAGCTGTCATCATGGGCCTCTTATTCTTCTTGCTCTTCTTCAAAACAAACTTGTATGAGGGGGATAGGAGACATCATTTTTGCTACCACTTAAAGAACCACAATACAGACATTTTCATTATCCACAATTGCAGTTTGAAGACATTTCTTTATACACTGCATATTTTTGTTATTCTTTATTGTCATTGACTGATATTCAACAATGAAAAGCCTTCACTTCCACTGCATACAGAGTGTTCTATAGATTTTCACTTGGGCTCCATGGTCTGTTCATTGCCGGACTGTACCTGCACAGTCCAGGCCTCACCTCCTCCAGTTGTTAATATGAATTTAATATTTTATGATTTAAACTTCATAGCCCTGCAGCTCTCTCATTAGGAGGTCTGTTCCTGAGCCTGGTGTGAAGCAGAATGACCAATCAACATTGGCTACCTTTTCTCCAACTGGGCAAATTACCACATGAAAAGTATTAGGCCTAACTTAATTACATTCTGCTCAGAGCTATAAGGCTATTTCTGAGACATTCATGAAATGAATGGCCGGGAGGTCTTTTATTCTCTCTCAGACTTAAACTGCATTATTGTACAGGATGTTTAAATTGCCTCTTTGTTTAGTATTGAATCATTTAATTGAAATATTAGCAAGGATTTGTCGACCAGAAACTGTAGGCAGCTGCATACCAAATACACTATTTCCACAAATCAAGTAGTTTTATTTATTTTATCTAATTTCTTTTCATTTTCTCCCAGAAAATCAAAGGTTGTATGCAATTAGTGTTTTCCCCAGTTCAGCCTCTTGGAAATCTGTTGTAATAAAACACATTTGCATCAGATCTCACCAGAAACACGTTTATCACAGGCAAAAAACGGTCGTATCTCTCGGCCTCTAAGCGTTTTCTCCAGGATGACTAATTCCCTAGTTTATTTCACCTGTCAAACCACTGGCATTACCATTATGTTGGATTAGTTTCACTCAACTTTCTGTTGTCGTCTGACAAAAAAGTAAATCTTGTGTAAGCTGTGCATGCAGGTCTCGGAGACAGTTGGCTAATTAAAGTGAAATGGGGCAGATAATAGCTTTTAAAAACATTTCAGCCATTTAATGAGCTTATTATTTACTATGAAAAGGAATGTGTCACCACCACCCCACCTCAACCACCAGCGAGAGCTGCCACCCACTCTTATTCCATCCTGCTGTGCTGAGACTTGGCATCCATAAATTTCAGTGACTAAAGAAATATTATCACATCTAATGAAATAATGCTTAGCCCACTCTAACACTCAGAGGTCCCCTCTGGGCAAATTGTCTCAAGTCATTCTAGGAAGATGGTAATTAAAAGACAAAGTACAGCATGAAATGATCATTTGCAGAGCCGAGGTCCTCCACAGAATGCAAATGTAATTTAAAAAAAAAAGTAAGTTATTACAGTTTTATGATGGTGTCAGGCTTTTCATATGGCATTGATGTTTTTTTCCATTAGGAGTTTGAAATGATGTTCCAGTGTCAGAGTTAAAAATGGGGTCACTCATGCATTGGCTTATTGGTTCTAAAGGCTCTCTGTAGCCATTCAGTGCTGAGGCACTCCTCATTTACATTCACAGGCTGAGAGGATGTCAATGATGTTGATTTAATGAATTATGTCCGTGTGCTGCATCACTATAACAATAAATAAATTCACCCCTTTATTGTCTCTTCTTGGGCAGTGATTTGTTTTCATTGCTGCGCATCAGATACTCGCATTCATTTCTGTTTGTGATCCTACCTGATCTCTGAATCGGATGACAACTGAAAGTAGCATGGGAGCTGACAATGAAAAATATTCTGCTGCAGTTTTGATAGCCCAGACCCTTCAGCTTCCTTTTCCGATGACTGAAGTCAGGCAGTTTACAGATAACTGGAGGAGAATACCATATGTCCTCTCTAATGAGAAGGTTCAGGTCGTTCTGAATGCAGCTAGCTAAACCTCAGAGAATGGGGCTGCTTTAAGAATTTTTTTAGGTGATTTATGAACTGAAAAGTGCCAATTAGCACAGGACGGCAGGAGCAGAGGTTGCAACAGTGAACTTGACCGTTGATGGCTCCATCGATCAAGAAAGGATTTCAGTCTCAGAATGAATCATGCCGTCACCCGTGTTTGCCACCAGTGCGTAGGAGAACTGGGTCAACTGGATGACTGAGTGTGTGTGGCACTGGGCCTCTTCAGAGATGGCTTTTGAAGCTTTTGATAGGTCGAAGCAGATCACTGTCATTGTTGTGTACCATCTCGGTTTTGATCTCTGACTTCAAAATGACAAGAGAGCCAGAGAATCAAAGATAATGCGCAATCAATCCGTTCCCCTGTGACAGCTAGAAGAAAGCCGTATTTGAGCAGAAACAAAGGGCTGTACACCGGATTTATATAAGCTGCTGCATCTGCGTGGCATTGTCTGAGAAAGGAAATAAAAAGAAAAATATACGTCTTCAACAGAACCTGACCTTGTCACATCATGAGCAAGCCAGCAACCAAGTCTGGAGGTGTCACCCACCGACAGACTCACCACAGATTAAAATTCTCACTTTCTTTTTTTTCTTACACCCACCCTCCACCGCCACCTTTCAGCTGCCTCCTAACCCCAAAACACCCACTCCTCCTCATTTGTATTTATCGTCTGGTACTTATTTCATATTTTCTCCTGTTTCCACAGACACATACAAAAAAATAATGTCTGCTTTGGAGCAATTAATGCTGGCATGTTGTTCCCCTTCTTTGCTATGCACGTTGTGTATGAATCCCGAAAGGTCAGTGGAGGCATTTATGGGCTTGTTCCTCCATTACTCATTCTAAGTGTGTAGTATGACACTTGTGTCCCTCGTAACCCCCCCGGGACTCATTTTTCTCTCCAAAGAGATGCATGGATGCAAACCTGCAGCAGGGCAGGGCTTTTACTGCAATCCAAGTGCTTCCATTATAAGAAGTCAGCTGTGTTTGCTTGTGTGTGTGTGTGTATTGATGCAATTCGTCATGAAGAGTTGCTTCTTGTGAGGGCAGATGACAGGTGGTGTTGATCAAGTTGGCGGCTAAGATCTGGGTGTGTGCTTCTCTATCTAGTTCACAAGCGGGTGGCCACTGACACTTACATTTTGCAACAGATACAGAACGAGCACTTGAACAAGGAAAATGCAAGGGCCAGTTAATTAAAAGGTTGACAATATTCTATAATGCTTTTTGTCAACAAATCCCATGAAAAGACCACTGTGACCAAGAACACTGTGTTAGTCGGTCTCTAAATACCGTCTGGCTTCCCTACCGTGTATTTAGCTCTCAGCTCCAAAGTGATATTTATTCCTACTGAAGACAAGTATTTAAAAACAGGTCACAAATTGTTTAATTTTTAAAACAGACAATTTCTTAAAAACAGCTGGAGCTGCATTTTTAGCAAATGTTATTTAATCAGGAATAAATAGTGTAATTTAGTGTGCTTTTGAGTACTTACAGCAGCAGGACAGTGTGTGTGAGACTGACTCAAAATATTCCTAATGAAGGAACATGTCACCCACTGAGACTGTCCCCCTAAGAAGAACGACAACATCAGTTGTTTCAGCAAGTGCCCCAAACCAAAACGATACGTGACAAAGCCCTCTAGAGGCCGTAGTAATTATGACAGGAGCAAAGGAAGAAGTCAGGTGTTATTATAGTGACTAAGGCCCTGTTTACACCTGTCATTAACATGCATCTTGGGTGATCAGATTACAAGTGGAGTAAGTATGTCAGTTCACACCTGGCATTAGAATGCATCTTGAATGACCACTGATCGGATCTCACTTCCCCGCTCTATATGCAAATAAACACGTATGTTATTCCTGTTTTCAAAGACCAAATGTGTTGTTTTTAACCAGTGGGAGGCAGCATTGCACTTCCCTTGCCTAGTCTGCTGGAAATAATGAAGAGAAGAAGGAGAAGACGACTGGGTCTATTCTTTGGCATGTTCTAGGCAACCAAATCACCCAAGATGTTTGACACTCGTAATATATCTCCATTTCTTGTTGTTTTGCGCCTTAATACGAAGCACAAATGAGTACGTACTTCCGCTTATGCAGAGGACATCAGTTGAGAAGGCGGTTCTTCAATATGGCCATATGCGGCCCAGACCACCTCCAAATGTGGTCTGAGTGATTGGATCTCAATGCGTGCTCAATGCATCTTGGGTATATTCACACCTGTACTTAGAGCTGTCGACTTGTGATAGGACCACCCAAGACGCATGTTAATGACAGGTGTAAACAGGGCCTAAGTCAGTGCTGGGTGGGTCAACAATACATCAGACTTTAACGCAGGAGACTGCTGTTGGTTTCAACAGTAAATGTTTTGGGGTTTTTCAAGCATGATCACTCCAAAACGTTAAACGCAAGCTTATTATTCTAAACATGAAGACGAAGGTCCCCTAACCTTAACAATACTTATTTTAACCCAAACCATGATCTTTTCCTAACCAAGTTGTGTTTGTGCCTAAACTTAACCAAACAGCATTGATAAAACAGTGATTTGAAAAAGAACAGTGGAAGGCATAGACAAATGTCGTTCTTGAGGGCATGGACAAACAACGTATTGTGTTGTTTAATTTGGAGGACTTGATGCATCCCAGTGCAACGGTGTGGGTCATTGTTGTGTTTTTAATAAATGTTGGACAACAGTGGAGATCTATGGAACAGAGGAATAAGCTCTATAAGGCTTTGGCTACACAGACAATACTTGTTAGAAGGATCAGTTCATTGTTGCCTTTGGTCTTTTCTAGGGATTTATTGACAATAAGAAAATTAAACATCTCCAGACTTACCTTTTTAATATCAGTAACATATCTGAATTACTATTTCAATGTTAAGTGTCACACTTTTGGAGCTTATCTTACCACTTTCTGAGATATATACCAATTCAGTCTTGTTTCAATTAATTTGTTTTATTACTTTTCCTCATTTTTGCATGTTAGTGTTCTTTTGTTAGTGTTAATGTTGTTGTGTGTAGTCATGCACCTCTGGAAGACAAGCATTAGTCGGAGCTAATTGGTATTTTACAAAAAACAACAAAAAACTGTGGAGAAAAAAGAAAAGAAACATTCTGAAAAGTAAAGACACTTGATAATACATGATAACACATGCCAATATATTCGTTTTATCTGTGACATCTTCCCAATAAGTATCCTCATGCAACATGCTTCTATTTTAGAACCAATTCATTTAATTCTATCAGAAATACAGATCCCAGAGAAAACCCCAGCTGAGTAGAAAAAAACATTTGGATACAAACTTACATTAAAAATTAAACAAGGAAATATGTCCCACATAGTAGAGAATACATTATGTTGCAATGGGCTGCTTGGTATTCGTCAAAAAGTGGGGTTGCTGTGAGCGCAACATGCTCTTTTCAGTGTTGGGTGTTAGAATCATGGCATGGTAATTCCTCTTCATTTGCACTGCATAAATTACATTTTCACTGTGACAGCAGAGCTTGCCCTGCACGGCAGCCCATAGCCAGTCTAACAATTAATTTAATATCTGAGAATGCAGTTCATTTGTTTGGCTGTGAGGGAATTGAAATCCTAATGAAAAGGCTCCTCTTGAAAAGAAGTCTCTGAATTATGCCACAGTGTATTTGTGTGTTCATGCTGGGTTTTTTCCAGTTGTAATAAGCTTACCTGAAAGACCAGGTGATGATAATTTGGGCTGAAGTGCAGTTCTAATAACACAACCTAAGAGATGTCTCTTTATTGCAATTAGCCGACAATGATGATAAATAAGAGACATTCATCCACAGAGCTGTACGCATAATGATTAATGTTGCCAGGCGGAACAGCAACTATGCAAATAAGCAATTGTAAAGGGATTACATGAATCCATCATTCTATATGCCAGAAACCCTTACACTGTCAACACAATAGATAACAAATCCATGAAGAGGCAGCAAAGGACAAGCGGTAGAGATTGGCTTGTTTGTGGCATTGCAAGTGGGATCAGGGATGTCTCTCACACAGTAAAGCTACAGAAATCAGAGCCTGGAGGCGACAGATTAAAGACAGTCCAAGTCAGTTTCACCTAAAACCACCTACCTCCCCGTAACAATGGATGAGTTGGTTTTGAGTTGCCTTGATTTGGCACAACCACAGTCTTTTTGTATTAGGGATCAACTTTAATTAGGCTCAGTTAAAATCACCCAATTCGAACACATACCACTAAAGAGTTATCAAGAGTAATCATCTAAAGCTTCATTACTGCCCTGATGTGCAACAAGTCCTTATATATGACATATTCAGTATACATACTATACATGAGTATTTTATGATGTGCTGCCTATATGGTTATGGTCTGGTTGAATTTAGGCAGCTAACTACTTGGTTAAGGGTTAGGCTAACCCCCTAACCCTTGACAGAGGACATGAACCTGGTTATCCATCCTCATCTCTCTAAAAAGGTGTGTTCAGACTGAACACAATTAAAATTTTAGAGGCAGTGCAATTGCCCAAAGTCAGTGGAAAGACTACAAAACAATGTATTGTGCTGTACTTTATGTCTGTCTGGAGGAGGGATCCCTCTTGCTGAAGCCCGAAGCTGTAAGACTTCATGAATGCACAAGAGAAAACTGGAGGAAAATAACAAAGAAGTTTTGTGAAGATTTCACACATATAGCCTATAGGTCAACTCTGTGTACACATGGTTGGTATGTATATTGCTAACAGCCTAGCAAAAGTCTGTAAAATTGGTAACAAATGAACAAAAAATAACAGATTAGCCTGTTTAAGGAAGCCCTGTTCTTTTAAATTAACTATTAACTACCTGGGTGTTCTCAAGCTTTTATTAACTCTGCTATTTTTCATGTAGTAAGTAAACTACAAAAAAATAACGACCAAATAAAGTTAAGTCCCAGTTTGTGTTAAGTTTTGCTTTTTGACTCACCAACCGTCCTCTCGCTAGCTCTAACTCTGAATCCCATCTCTAGTTTCAGTTTTAGTTTCTAGTTTCCAAATAGTGTGAATTATTTGTCTGTCAGGTAGATAGGGAATAGATGGAGAGAGAAGCATCATCCTTGAACCAAAATGACTGTTAAACAAGCATAAGCACTCTCAAACACAGTGCATGTTGTAATGTGCTACCTTGTGTCCTTAACTCACTGTCAGTGTGCTCACTTTTTCAGCATCTGGAAAATGGAACATGTCCTCAGACCAAACATCTTAGTGAGCCTTTGGCCTATACGCTGTCTCACACTCGCAATGACACATCAAACATTGAGAAATATCACCACTGTAGCAAATGAACGTTAAATTGAAAACATCGGTTGTGTTGCATCGCTACCAAGATGAATTCATTTCTCGTTGAGATGCGCAAGTGTTTCAGGCACTTGACATGTGTGCTATTTGTCGCCTCTGTTGTTTAAATATCACTACATTAACCTTTTTCATTAAGATAAACAGTCAAACAAATGCTAGTGGGCCCTCTGGGAATCCTGTTGTAAACACTCGACTGCTGTGCGAGAGCTGCTGGAGCCATTAGCCTCCCAGTCAGATCTATCTTCGGCCATCAAGGGACCAGCAGACACTCGCTGTCAGAGGCCAGAGCAAAATTGATCCATTGTAATTGCATCCTGTGTGAAGTTAATGACTTTTTAAGGCAAAGTGGCCATCATCGTTTCGTATTCTGACAGAGATATGTAAATGACCTTGACAGGCACATATGCTAATTGGCGGGTGAGACAGCTGTCTTTATGGATGAGCTTGTCTTCCTTAAATGTCTCTGAAATTAGGGTGCAGGCTGAGCTTGTAGAGGTGAATGGCACCATGCTGCTACTATGAACAATTCCATTATGTAACATCAGTTCTGTGTTGGAGGGTGTAGCCCTAAGAACTGTGATTGAATTTCACTTATTTCTCCTGTTTATGCACTTTATACTTGTCTTGATTGCCATCTGTTGATTTTTTTTTTTTAAAAAGGGGGTGGGGGTGGATATCATCATTCATTTGCATTCATTGGTCGCCACTAAGACAGTACAGCGCTGCTATGAGAGTTCTAAATTTGAAATCATGAAAAACAAAATAGCAGATAGATGGATAAACATAAAGACTGTTCTGACTTGCAACATGGAGGCACATGCTAATCCGACACATTGAGACAAGAGTGAGTATGTGACTTTGTTCACCGACGAGCTAAGATTTTAACATTTAAGTGGCGTCCCTGATTAGCTAGAGGTTGTCTTTGGAGGTGTCTGAGAAAATGTCATCAGTCATTAGGACACGGTCCATGAAACACAATGCTCCATTTCAGCCAGAGTGTTTCCTTCAGGGAATCGCAAGGATCGTTCAAGTTGACTGGATCCAGCAGACAACAGTAAATTGTTTGCTCTGAGAAATGAATCGGCGGGGCTGGAATGTTCTTTAGGCTTTGGGAAATGTCACCAAAACTCTCCATCCTCTGTTTTAAAAAGTGAAATTGGACAACATCACAGACATGAGACTCTGTTGAAGGTTTTGAGTTTCCAAATTCACAATTAGTAGGTTGAAGTCATCCACTGTTTGCCAACAAAAAAATGATGCAGCACATGGAAGGCCAGATACAAGCCTCGGAGACATTAATTTTAAAACTGATCGTCTTTGAAGAAAAAATAGGCTGATGTTCAAGTCTTTAAAATAATCTTATTTTCATAGTCACCCCGGCCTTGACTCCCTGCTTGGCACAAATACATTTACTTCAGGAGCCCTCTGGACATTGAAAAGTTATGAAACCACATTTGTGAAGTTGTTTGAGAAGGACAATGGTTTTCAGGGGAAAAAAAAGAGACCTTATTCTGAACAGTACAGTACATTGAAGGCTATTATAATTTAAAATTAGAACCTAATAAATCTTTGACTCCATCAAAGCAACTTTGTGTAAATCAACAGTACTCGGAGCATTTTTCCTTCTGTTTTCTACTTAATACACACCGACTCCGAAGAAGGCCTCCTAAGCAGAAAGATTATGTTTGCAATATTTCGTAATTCCTAACACTGCTTTTTTTAAAAAGGCAATTTAGTACCTATCCATGTTGTCCTTCTAGGAGGTTTTTGTAATTGCACCTACACTGTGGTTGTTGGAACACTATTTTTCCTCCTGGTTAAAATGTATGCTTGCCCATGTTACTGATCTCCAGGGTCCCAGTGTTATATTAGTGCCATCTCGGCACTTCCAGGTCCAGTCCCTGCCAAGGTCACTTGGCCTGAGCTGCAGTTGACGGCTCCCAGTCAGCAGGCCAGATGGTCCCCTCTGCACACATTACCTTCTGCTGATACCACTCTGAAGGTGAGGACATCACAAGTGACATTCAGAAGCCAAGTGTTCTGAGTTTCAGCTGTCAGCAGTAGATCTAGAATATTGAACCAACAGAAATGAAAAGGAAAGCTGTTTTCTCTGGCTACTAAGCTCCTAAAATGTCCATGGATGTCTGCTTGATACTTCATTAAATAAGCATTTAGAGGAATACTTGACATAATGATTACTTATGTCTGCTGCAAGTTAAAGGCTAATTGTGCTATTTTATGTTTTGCTGCTATAACAATTGATTTTAGTGGTCTGATGTGGTCCAGCAAGTCATTTTCAGTCTGTGTTTTTCAATAAATATAATCTTCTTGTCTAAAAAAGCACAGCCCTAATTGCAGGCATTGTAGTGTACCGCAGTATATTAGATGTTTTTTGTCTAAACTTCTGAAATTGTTCATGCTTTTAAGTGTTAACATTTTTCTGTGTGAGCGCAGCTGTTTGTACTAAGTGTAAACTTCATACAGCTAGCATTAAATGTATCATAGATGGTGACATTTGGCTCAGTCACAAGCTCCTACCCATGTGTTCAGCTAAGCTTTGGACAGAGATGCTAACATCCCTGCGTTTGGGCTGCTCATGATGTGTGTGCCACTCCAGCAACTGTAGCTGTGTACAGTGACAGGTGCAAACTGAAATATTTATGATGATGAACACAATTGCTTTCAATGTGTCGCCCCTTAAAGCTCGTTTTACTGTGTGAACTGGTCTGTGCTAATTCAATTGAAAAATAAACTGTTCACTAAATCACAATGAATGACTCGATATAGTTTGCCAACAAGTTTGTCATATCAGCTTAAGATAATGTCTTTTTGCTTACAACTTTTTGTTTCTGCTGCCCCCAAGTGGTTAAAGAACAGAAGAAGAACGTCTTTATTTCAGTTTTATGCTTCAATGTCAGATATTCCTCAATCTCGGAACCCATCGGTAATCGTCTAACGACGATTTGAATGTAGATACATTTTTAAAAAGCTAATAAAAAGCTTGTCTCTAGGGTTCCGAGAGTGATAAAAAGCGAAATCATCATCATCAGACATAGCCAATGCGTTCTGCCTCTTTTGCTCTCCACACGGACTGTTTACCTGCATGCAACCAAAGCCCACTCAAACGTGATTGGTCAATACTACTCGGACTACAAACTGAAACCAGAACTCTTCTGCATTCATATGCAGATATGTGTTTATAGAGATAACATATTCCTAAAAGTATTAAATCAAATCAACACACAGTAAATGTGGAGCGAGGTATATTCTTGCACAGAGAAACATATTGAGGGATTAATGGGACTCAGTGGCAAATTTTTGCCTTAGCATGCTAATACAGCCATGGTGGACTTCATTGTTTACTGTGTGATAAAAACTGATTTTCAAAGTTTTTACTGTTTTGTCATTTTTGTTTTCATGTATATGTTTTACCTTGTACTTGTCAAAATCCATAAATTCCCTTTTACATTTACCATCATCACGCTTTCACATTTGTGACATCAAGTAGGATATATTAAACTCTGAGCCAAAATGTGCAGAAAATGCAGCAGCCCTAATTGAATCTGTGAAAAACAAGGACATGGTAATGGGGTGTTTGAAAGAAATACATCTAGAGGTGTCCTCTTAGGTCTCAGCTCATTATGTCTTGATCTCTGAAAGCTATATGCTGCCGTAGTCAGAAGCGAACCCTGCAGTGCACTGTGTTTAAATGACCATTCTCTGTGTCTACTCGGTCTTTCTCTGACACTTTGGTCAAGAAAAGAGTGCTTTTGAAAGTCATATAATTACCACAGAGTAATCAGCCCATTTAACATTCGTCTTTCCTTTTGTCCAACATGTACAAAGGCTTAAGGATGGCTAATTGGGCAAGAGGGCTTAGCCAAATGGTGCAGACTTAGAAGAAAAGTGGCTTTCAACATAGGGAGATATGAAGTGCTTACGTCCTGTACTGAATAATTTTCTGATAACATTGAGATCACTCTTTTAGTTTTTGGAGAAAGGCTACAGAAAGGAAAACCTGGCTGAGCGCAGCTTGCAGTCACTGTGCCGCTTTGTGAGGAAAGACTGTCTGCAGCCCAAGATAAAATGACGGGAGGTGACAAATTCATAACGGCTTTGTGTTCGTACAATTCAGAGGGATTCTGGGGTTGGCCGGGAATAAGGTGACACAGCTGACAGGGATTTCATCTGGCTGAACTTGCCACACACTGTGAGACAATCCTCACAAGATGTGTCTTGGAAATTCAAACAGTGGAAGATTTTAATTTTTTTTGTCCGTTGACTGAACCAAAGATAAGTCGTACGCCACAGCAAATACATTAAATTAGTTATTAAAAACAAGAGCAGCACAAGCTCAATATGTCAGTAGTGAAATCACCATTTTCACTGAAAACAATTTAGTCTGATGTACCAAGCATGTCATTTTAATTTGCTTTTCTGGAAGTGATGGTGTGGGGACAGAAGCAATACGTCTTTTCAGTTTCAGCGCTTTAGTTTACTGAAATGTATCTGTATTAGGACTGGCCAATAATCCAAACATGTCAAATTACAGACATTATGAATGTCTTAACCAAGTTTACTCATGTTGCAGTTTTTAAATCAAGACTTGTTTAATACCATGTAATTTAAATGGGAATAGCTACAACAACCAGTGTCACAAAACCAGAAGTTCAACCAATTTTTCAGCACACAGTCCAGCCCATAAGTATTCTCAGTACTGTATTGATCAAGACAAATCAGAAGTGAGCCAGCACAAGAAATGAACGATCAGCCATTGATGTATTAAAGAAAATGCTTGGCATTACATTTATTGGGTTATAAATTGTGACAACTTTGATTTTAGGTCACAATGTACACACAGCCATGGTTTCATACAAAAACTTAAAAAAAAAAAAAACAGCCAGACATATACAAAAACTAAATCTATGAACCCAAGTGTTAAAAGCTCCCTCAGCTCACTGTCAAAATGCTGCCATCATTTAAACACTGAACTTAAATACTGGTTGGCATGTACCATTAATATTAGCTACATGGGAGATTAAAGTAACAAAAGGAAAGTGAAAAAAAAATCTACAACAGTTTAATTTCATTACTAATATCACTAAGTTTACTAGCAAACTCTGCAATTGATAAGGCCGAGGAACCCATAATAAAACTACTTAAACATTTATATTAACCCTCACTTTTTATCCAACTTGGTAGACTCCAATGAGGAGCAGCTGCATAACATTTTGCATTAGGGTGACTACACCGCCACGTCAAATGGCCTCAATTAGGAACCTCAAAGAAAAAACTTTTTGGGAGCAAAAGCCAGTTTAGAACAAGCAAACCATACATAAATGGAATCCAAATCCAAAAGTTTTAGTTGAAATTGATAAAAAAAATCTATGCTTACACAATTACAAAATATAATATGTCGTCACAATGTATTTGTTGACCTGACAGTTTGTGTGCCAATTTTTTTTTTCTGTCACATATCTGACCAAAATAACCCAAAGATTGCTACATTTAAAAAAGAGAAGATTTCAATGGGAACTGTTTTTATTTAACCACCTTACACATTAACTCCTCTGAAATTACTTTGTAGTGGAATAACTGGCAGCTGACCAGCTATAGTACAGCCTACTGTCAGTTAATACAGTCCTCTTCTTTAGAGAAGAGGAAGTGACGAACTTCGTCCTCTCAACAAAGAACCTTTCAGGTTTTGGCAAAGCATCACAGTATTGATTTTTTTTTTCTTGTATGTGATACTGTAAGGCTTGACTGTGTGAGGATCATGGACTTGGACTATTCAGAATTTTGAGCTTTAAACCAGAGACATGCTTAGATGCCTAAATTGTCACATTCACCTCCCTGCTTCTCAAACTCACCAGCAGGTTTTTAGTATATACCGGGTGAATGTGAACCTTATTAGTGTGTCCTCAGTTTCTTTAAAGTTCTTCTCCCATCAGTCACTGTACGTGCCAGCATCACTTTTGATGATACCAACAAAAAGAAAAATTTCCAACTGCCAACAATTGTACAGCTTCCTGGAATATGTGCTTTGAAGATTAAAAAAAGGAATAAGAGACCTATAGAGAAAGAGAAAAAAAATCCACATTCTCCTACCCTCAGCCCCTAACACCCCCATCTCCCACCTTCCAGCACTCCCTACCCCTCTCCACTCCCACCCGCCCCCCATCGTACCGGCTTGTGCTCAAGCCAGAATGATTCATCTTAGAAGGGATCTGAGGGGTAGGAGGTGATGGTGAAGGAACAATGAACATCCATCTTAGGTAGCGAACTGCGAATCACCTTTTTCTAAATGCACCTCATCATCAGTTCTCATGTATAAGTGGGAGATGCTGTTGCATACAGCTGCGAGTGAAGACATCTCTCCACCTGGCATCCATCCTGCATGAGGACAGGAAAAAGTTTCCATGCAATTCCTCTTGGGAGTGGACTGACAGCGCAGCAAGCACATAAAAGATGACTATAAATAGACTTGCTGAGGTCTATTGAATGTGCCTGTGGTGAAAGTTGGTCAAATGAGCATGGTTTTATGACAAGACATTAAAGGAAGATCTAATGATATTGCTTAGAACCTTTACATTTATATTACATATAGTGGCAGATAAAACAACGTTGTGGTCCCATAATTAATCATTGCAATATGCTGAGCTAATTGACGAAATACAGTTTATTATTTTGATTAGACTCCAAAATGCCTTATTCATTATTGCCAGATATGATTACATTTAAATTTCTGTCAGCAAAACATGTTTAATAGATTAACTTTTAATTGCTTCTATCTCAGATCTAATGCCTTCTTAATGGGCTGTTGTGTATATGTTCATGTATGATTGCTAAATAATAACAATTTTTTAAAATTAGAATCAAGTCAGTTTCTCATATTGTCGAAACAGAAGAATACATTTAAGCTGCAGCAATTGTATCCCTGCAGGACCAAATTAGACTACAAATCGGAGTTGATTTCATTATTTACAATAATGACTCAAGTGTAATACATGTTGCTTTGTTCTCCTTGTCAACTTGTCAGCCAATCAAATTCTTCTTATTTTGAGCTTGTACACATTCATTGATTCATTCTTTCAACAGCAGTGGGGTGTCGTGCTCGAAACACAAAGGCCAGCTGTGTGACTTTATTAGTTCGCTCTGGAGGCCAATCACTTAGGGTTTATCTGACTGCTCCATCTCAGATTGCTCTGAGCTCAGGAGTTTGTTCCTTTTCTTTCATTTCCTTTTCCCATCATTACATCTGATGGACAGATTTTTCCCCCCCATTGTCACTGTGAGGTGTCCTTATAAAATCACAAGTCCATGCAGAGGTTCACGTCAGATGGGTCACCTGTCTCCTTGGCCACCTGGAGGGAGGTGAGAAAACATAGCCGGCTGTCAATTAGGCCCGAGAAGAGCAGAGGAGAGAAGGGAAGAACCAGAGAAGAAAAAGAAAACTGTAGGTTGGAAAAGAAATGACTGTAATGGGGGAGGGGTGCACCATGACATTTCTGTAGGTGTTGAACAGAAAGATCTGTCTTGAGGCATCGGTGATCGTTAACCCCAGCCCCCCACACATAAACACACTTACAATACATCTGTGATTTACTTCAGATTAGATCCATATCCAGTCTTTTAGTAGAAATGAGACAGTTGTATTGTTCTGTACTGTCCTCACAGAGCAATATTGGTTGTTTGACTTTAAAAGTGACCTTTTAAGAGTTGCAAAAAATGTTTGCTGTTATTTGATGCACATCAGTAGCAAAGGTGGAAGTAGCATGATGTTGCTGTACTGCCACAAGAAGGGAAGAAGTGGTTCTGAAAAACAATGTTTTTTGTTTTTTTTTTACGTCTAATGACAACATTTTTCTCTCTCTCAACATTATCTGCACATAGGAAATACAGTATGGTTGAGGAAAGATTGTGGTTATGGAAAATAAACTATAGTCTGATCTCCTGTATGAAAGTCAGATATGCTAAATGCTCAACCTCCACACCCTTACTTTCCACCTTGCTACATGAAGGGCACAATACTTCCTTCACTGAAACTGAGTGTTGGCATGGCAAGTAAACTGTAAGGTGCAGAATAATTCCTAGGGGTATTGGGCTGGTGTACTGCCACCCTATATAAAGGGTGACAGATGTCTAAAAGGGATGATGGGCAGTGGTTGTAGAGATTGGTTGCATTGGTTACATGCAAGCAAATGTTCGCCCAAAATGCACCTGGTAAGTAATCTCATCAAAATGAGAAGAGGAGCACACAAGAGCTGAGACTCTCTCAAGGCCGTGCACATTCCAGGCCTGGAGAACACAAAATGTCAGTAGGCAGCTGGGTGCTGGCAAACAAGTAGAGACCTGGACCCCGCTGGAAAGAACAGAGGTGGTACCACAGTCCAGTGTGGTTCTATCTGAGGCCTCAAGACAATCTGCTCTCAGAGGTGAAAGCACTCAGACTTGTGCAGTGATTGATGCTAGCCCCTGCCTACTATTCATCATTTTATCTCCTAATTCAATCCCATTTACCACTGTGCCACAGGTGTGCCACAGGTGAGCCTCTGCTGTGGTATTTTTTGCAGAAGTTACAAAAGATCTATCCATGTGAAGTACCTCATACACCTGCTCCCTCTTTCAAAAGATATGTAACCTGAATAAACGGATAAAAAACTGTGTCCTTACATGTTGAATGGCACAGACATGGTTTGAATTATTTGCCAATCAATGTTGGGTTTATATTGCATTACACTCAGCCACCAGAGTTCATGTTTCAGGAGACTTAAGGCTTAAAAGTCCTTGTGTAAAGTAGATGTGAAAGGTGACATTGCTACAATCATAAAGTGCAGGACATTGTAATGTTTTGACATTGTAAGCCCCAAAGCAAAGCTTCAATGAGTCTGTCTTCACCAGACCTGTGCTTACATTTTCCTGACAAGCCATTTGGCATTTAGATGTGAGGACTTGTTGGCTTGAAAATGTATATGTGCATTTTTTTCACCCAACTAGCCTGTAATTTGTTCATATTTAATTGTGGCTGCCCAAGATTATTTGCATAGTAGACTATTCATGTTTGTTCTGGTCCAAGGTAATATCGAAGCAAGACCCTGAACTGCCATATCAACGTGACTTCACTTATTTCAGTTTTCTAATGGACCTGACTGATAGCATTACCATACACCCAGAGATTTAGCTGTAATCATGATAAGTACATGATGTGCATGCAAACATAGTCCATGCGCCATTAGAAAAACTGCTACCATCCTGTTTTGAATGTGCGGAATGCCAGTACAAGCAATTTGGTGCTACTGCCGTCAACCTTCTGCGATGTATTGACGTCAGAGACAGCGAGACAAACACTATATGTCAACACATTAATAGATTTTTTTGCACTCCACCTGAGTCTGAGAGAAAAAAGGGAGAAATAAACACATGGAAATGGAGCTTAATTAGACCTTTCCCTGATAAGGGCTTGATATATATTGAGTAAGCAGAGGGCTTCCAATAAATTCTGGGGTGTTCCAAATGAGAAGGCAGGAAACAGAAGCGCATCTGATATAGTCAATCAAGTGCAATTAATCTCAGTTGTGGGTGAAGGTATGGGTTGGTTGTAAAGTGCCTCACACCCCTGGCATCATTACACACTCGGATGCCTGCTGCCTTTTAAGAGGTGTGCTACGGTGGTCTATTTGTGCATCGGACCGTGCAGTGTACAAGCAAGGCCAGGGACATTACCCTTGCTGTGTGTCGCAACACTGTAGCCTCATCAAGGTAACCAACAGGGAGGCAATCTGTGAATGTACTTCATCAATGCTCTAATCCAAATGTCACTTTCTTTACATTACATTCCTTTGGCAGAAGCATTTGTCTAAAACAAGTCACATTTTCACATATAAATATAAATAAGGTGCGAACTGATGTAGCAAGACACTGAGCGTACACCACCAACCCTACGATTAATGGCTGACCCTTTCTACATTTATTTATTTATTTATTTTTTGTGGTGTTTCATGTTCTGGTCTGTGGCAGTGACAGAAGAAGTAGTATTTGTTTGCAAGCTTCTTCTGCCTGGAATTTGCTCCTTCCCATTTTCCTAATTTTTCCTAATGTTTTCATGTTGTTTTTGTTTTCATCATACAATGTTGATGGTTCACCATTTCATTTGGGAAGTTCTCTTCTTATTTCCTATTTTTTATGTTGGTTTATTGTGTCTTTAAAGAAATACTGTGATTTAAAATTGCTGTCAATTCTTATTAATTTTTTTGTGAAGCCCAGGAAGACTGGCAACCACTTTGTGGAAGTTAATGGGGCTCTGAATAAATAACAAAGACTAAGGTACTGAAAGTGAAAGCACTCAGTTTTCACAGATTTGGACCTTTTCCATCGTTATATTATGATAAATATTTTATTATGGATTATTATTACTGATGCAGTAACATGTAAGGCAGCCATTTAATATTGTAGCTGGTTGAGATGGAGCCAATTAAATACTGTTTGGTATCTTAATCTATCACAATCTATCATGTCTAAGATGATCATATGTAAAATATTAATCTGCACAGTACTGTAACTAGTAACTATAGTGATAGTAACTATGGCATTGGCAACATTCTGTGGCTAGCAGAAACCACTATTGTGCCATAGCAGTTGCAGTTAAACTGAAAAAATATCAGGCAGGCATCCTTATTCACCCTTTAAATGCTGTTGTTGGGCCATTACCTTTGGACACTCCTTTTTTATAGCTATTTTGTTATGCTAACTGTTTTTTTTTTATTAATTTACTGACTACAATTTTAATTTACTTTTTTAAATTAACTTACTACATATGTTTACATGCATGTACTTCCTCTGGGACGTAATATTGTTCTTTCACTTGTGATACTTTCTTCCTGGCACGAGGGATAATGAACTCTTGTTTACCGTATCTCTTTTTCTGATGTGTTACTATAACTTCCAATTTGTTGTGTTATATTCAGTACTGTTTTCTCAGTTTCACAATTGCCTCTAGTGAAAAGGTAACTCCTGTACTCAAACTTAACTGGAAGTGTGTTTAGCTGCATACACACACTGTGAGTACAGAGAAAAAATTAGAGTAAAAAGTACAATGTTTGCCTCTGAAATAATGAAAAAATTCAAATAAAATACTTGAGGAACAGCAATTAATTTTTTTCACCACTGGTCTGTGGTCGTGTCGTCAAGATTTCAGAACCTTTTAACTTTCTTAGAGAGGTGAATTAAGTCTGACAGATTTGTTTTTAGGGTTATTGTGCTGAAAAGAATGGATTTTACACATTAATTCCCTGCATGCTATTGTATTGTAATTTGTACAGTTTAATTCACATGTTTTCTAGTGAGCCAGAAACCTATTTTGTTCAGGAATATCTCAAGCATTCACATGACACAACCAAACAATTTGTAGTTTTTCCTCTTAATGAATTCCCGAATGTTATTAGACGGCCCAGTGCATTCAGCTTAGCAAACATCCAAAAAGTCGCCACGGTACATTTATAGTTATTAGATTCTTGCATGGACGAGAGGAAAATCCTTCCCCCTTTTTGTAATGTAATGTATATTAATCTGTTCATCCATAAAATCAGATCAAGGATTATGAGAAACGCTGAATCCAATACTTTTCATGATACATTAACCTCATATGTACTTATCGCAAATGGTGTTTGTATCATCAGCACAGTGATAACAAATAAAACCACAGGGGAGACAATGAGAGGCAGAGATTAGACTTTGCTTTTTTTGTAATTTCAAGAACTCTTCCTCCTCCTCCTCCTCCTCCTCACTATTTAAGATTTTATTTTTTAGTCGCACAATGATTACACCTGAACATAAAAATAGCGGGAACAACAATAGGCTATTCCTTCTGATGGAAAAAGCTACTTTGACTTTCAGGATTTCACAATTGTCAAATCAGTCACAGCGATATTTTATTCCTTTTAAGGGATATGCAATTACTCTGAAGGACATCAGACTTGTATTCTTGTCAAATGAGAAGCAGCAGACAATATGACCCCATCCATGGGAGTAGCAGACAGGTTCAGGCCTCATGTTAACTGTCTGACACCTTTACAATACTCTCACCAGTCTCATCACTGACACTTCTGCTCCTTGACCGTTTCTTGAGGGCTGCCGTAAGAGTACTGTCACAGATGACATGCAACATATTTCCATGTCTTTACTAAGATGCCCCAGGAATGCTCAGTGGACAGTCATCTTCACAATGCAATTTCACATTTTAAAAGGCCTTCTCTCCCCGGTCTGTTCCTCTGAGAGCCAAATCCATGACCAGGAGGACAAGTGATATCAGTTGCGACTTACTACGAGGCGGGGGGAACTAGTTGGGGAATGAGCAAGTCTTTGGGCAGGTCTCGGGGGACTGCAGATCAGAAGAGAGAGGTCCTCATAGGACCAGGGAGAAGAATGGACAGAGGGAGGGGTTGAGGTGGGAGGTGGGAGGGAGGATGATGGAGAACAGGAGGATGAGAGCCCTGGGAGATGGAGAGGTGAGTGTAGTGGGAGAAAGGGTTCAAAATTCAGAGGAGGAATGGGAGAAGTGCTTGTGTGTGTGGGGCATTCACCCTCACCCTTCATTCTGTTGTGGGAGGATGCAGAGATTCATGAAGGTTCTGGTTTGTAAGAGCAGCTGAGAAAAAGAACCCACTAATGTCTTAGCATAATGTAAAGCATCTTAAAATGATGACATCCCTCCTGCTGAACTGTAATAGATTTTGATAATAAAATTGTAACTTTTTTTTTATAACTTTGTCCTGTGATTTGGGAGTGTATCCCTCTTTTTTAACTTAACATTATTTGAACTCACGAGGGGAACGTCCAACAGAAACCACAAGAATGTTACTAGAAAACAGTCCAGTATTGCTAGGAACAAATTTATAGTCACATTGGAGAAATCTGCAGTGCACGATTTACATCCAGTGTCAACGTGCAGTGTCAATGCAGGAAGTAATGCAAAGCGGAAGGTAAGGGTGCAAGCCATCTGACTAAACGGTGACCGTGGTCTTTCCATTGCTAGTGTTAAAGTGATCGCAGAAAAGCAAAATTATTATACAAAAATAAAAGGATAAAGATCAAACTTATACTTTGCTCTGTGATTTGGGATTGTGTCCCTCATTTTTCTTTGTAACTTTTCAAGACCGCATGGATGTTGTTAGAAAGAGACCGATTTCCTGAATTTATTATTTTTCAACATTTTTATAGGTTTGGAATAATAATCATAAAAAACTGTCATTTGTACAAAGCTGCACACATGTAATATTGTCAATATTTTATACTTTTTTCATGACTGGGCAGCTTGTGCCTCTTTATGCTTTATACCATTTCAGCTCAGGAGGTCAACCGGTTAGGTTAGGAGGTTAACCGACCCTATAAGGATGTTGTTAGAATGAATGTCGTTACAAAGATCTATTTTCTGTTTCCTGATTTTCTTTATTTTAATGTTACTTTTTAAATTGTTTTTAATTTGGCCAAACAACCAGCCAAGTCAGATCCCCATTCTAAGTGAACCTCTACAGGTTAGTAGATTGTTTTATGACTTTTGTAGAAAAAGAAAAACTCCAAATATTCGTTTTCAATAACAAAGCTAAAAAAAAACCTTTTATGCAAACAACACTGTTCACATGAAAATGGAGCAAAGCTTTTGAAAATTATATTCATATTTGCTTTTTGTCTGACCTTCACTGGCACCAAATACCACATTTTTCTCCATCTCAAAAAAAAATCTGACATGTTTGCCTGAGGACCATCCCATTTCAAAAGTGGATTTTGTATGTAGACAACAACCTAGTAATTTCCCTCGGCACAGCAGCTGAGCACACTCGTCTGTGCGATGACAAACGGAAAGGGTTATCCAGTCCCCTCAGAATACCTCACAAACATCGCTCAGATAAACCTAATTTTGCCCAAGGCTCTCTTCACCTGCTTGAAAACTGGAGCAATACATTTGCAAATATCTTCACGAATTCCCACATCTCTGAACCTGCAGTAACTATACCTCCACAGGGGCATATCACTTTCCCTTGAGGACTTTGGGAAATATGGTTGAGGCCTTCAGTTTTTTTTCTGACTGTAACAATTACAAATGTCACGGAAGAAAAATCACAAGCTCCATCAGGGGCCCTGTAGCACTTTTTAGGGGGTGACATTGCCAAATGTGTTGGCTGTTTATTTATTAATTTTGCATAACATTATTCATGAATATTAATGTTGCCTCATGGTGGGATCTGTTTGCAGTACTCAGTGGGCTGGAAGAGGCCGCGAAACAAAGCTGGGAAAATCATACTCGCTAATGTGAAGTGGGAGTTGTGGGCTTTCGGTGCAGTGGATCAGTCGGTGAAATAACCGCTCACTAACAAATTAGATTTTTATATATACTTTTATATATATGAATAAATAGGTTTGAGGTTGAGGGTATGAGGGTAAAAAAACATCAAGCCAGCCAAAAATTTCAAATATCTGACACAATTTTTCTCTGACTTTCCAAAGAGCCTTCCAAGAAAAGCTTCACACCATTTTCCAAGAATACGTCATACGAGAGCTGACCTATAGTGGGTCTTTACCCTGAGACTAGAGCTGCTTTTAGAACAGACAGCCAAACTTCAGGTCAGCAGGGATTAATTAGCCTTTTGAAACCCACCATGTCAAGGTAATCTTGGGATGCGAGTTGTGGAGGTCAATGCAATATCTCAGAGCAGAGGAAACGAGAGCTGATCTCACCAGTGTCCAATGCTCTGCCATGCCAGGCATTAGTCCCAAATAGGCTGAGACCGCTCAGTGCCAACCTCCACCCCTCATTCAGGCCCCATTAATGGCAAAGTGTATAATTGGGTCACACTTTTCATGGCTGCAGAAATCAACATAACTTTTTATTATGTTTCATTTCAAACCACCCATGAGTAACTGTACAGCAGCAGAGTATGTGTGACAATTTACATGGACGAAACTTAAGAGACTTTCTGATCTCTTTGGGTAAATCAAGTTTTCCCACATGCAATGTGGAGAAATTGTCAGTTTTTCCTTTTTATCTGAGTCTCACATTGCCAGACCAACCACCACTATTCTGGAGCTCTGTGCCAGCACAGGAGGAAGCTCCGGCCAAATCCATTATTATTCTGTGAAAGGTGAGAAAACACTCAAGGTTGAGAGGCGTTGAGATCAGAATTGTCAAGGGGCTGGCCTAACCTGTGCTAAACTAAAATATTATTGTGGAACATTTAGGGACAGTATCAACACTATATCTGGCTGTGTTTCTTCATAAGCTCACTGCAGATGATGCTGTAGATTGCCATAACCACTCTGCAAACATGAATTCATCTGAAGTAAGACAAGTAGTCAGCTGTTTAAACTTTAATCTCAAGCAAATGAAATACACTAAGCTAATGTTTTATGCAATATTTTGCATATGTATATATATCCTAACATTTGCGATAACTGGTCAACAACTGAAGTATCAGTTCAAGGCTAGGGGGGGCTCTAGCCAATAGAATACACCAAGAGATGGCTCCCCCCACTCAGTCTCGACTCTCCCGGTTCCCTTCTGTCTTCCTGCCACCAGCTGACACCGGTCCATCATCGTGTTCCTCAATCCACAACCCTGATCCATCCCCTCATCCTTCGACCCTCATCCCTCCCTCCGGACCCTTAGTCCATCCCTCCTACATCATCTCGGCTCTCCTCCATCCATAATATGCAATAAACTATTCTAAATCTATATCTTTAATGGCGTGGTGTTTGTTAGTGGAAACAAAAGTCATGCTGATGTTAAGCAGGTGTAATTTACCACGTTCACCATCTTAGCTTAATATGTTAGCCTCATAACATACTGTATGCTATTTAGCACTAAACACCAAGTTCAGTTGAGCCTGATAGCAATGTTGTTATATTTTCATGTATTTTTTTAAGTATTAGACAAATTAAAAATTGGAGTAGATGATGCCGCAGAATGAAAAGGTAAGGAATCTGTACCAAATGTCATGGGGATTGGAGACATTTCACTCAAAGCCACAAATGTCAACCTCATGGTAGACT
This sequence comes from Maccullochella peelii, assembly GCA_002120245.1. Lineage (NCBI taxonomy): Eukaryota > Metazoa > Chordata > Actinopteri > Centrarchiformes > Percichthyidae > Maccullochella > Maccullochella peelii. The sequence goes on along the minus strand of LKNJ01000220.1, from coordinate 346,246 downwards.
AGAGGAAAAGTCAGAGGATCACAAAAGTAATTAGACTTCATCCTCTGAGAACCATGAATGTCTGTGCAAACTTTCTTGCCAGCCCATTCAATAGATCTTTCATTATGACCCAAAGTGGTGGACCGACACTGCCATCTCTAGAGGCACGCTGCTACTGTGGCTAAAAATCCACAGAAGGATCCCACCAGGCCTACACTTGCACAATCCAAGCCTCCATCATTAGCATGGAGAATTTTAGCTTCAGCGTATGTCATTATTGTCGCTTAGGACAGGAGAGAGGTCTGGCAAAATTGTCTCAGTCTGTAATTGGGGAAAACAATGTTGGCAGGCGGACATTAACTGCACTCAGCCAATGTTATTGTGCAGCAATTTGCACATGCATAATTAAACCAGTCAGCAAATGTGAGGGCCTTTCTCTTTTACATAAAATATAAAACAGTTCTATGCATATCTCCAAGATAATAAACAGGTCTGTCCTACTGCAGGATACAAATCTTCTAGAGTCTTGATAATTAGAATAGTCCTCACAGTTGATGCTCAAAGAGATGGGGATTTAAGTCATGTTAATGCAGGTGAGAATACTGTACAGGATAGTGTACTAGTGGGGTTTATTGCAGTGGTCTATATCTGACTATCATGAAAACACACAGCTTTTCTGCATGAAGAGGAGATGATAAAGAGGAGACAGGAGGAAAACAAAAAGCTTACAGTATATTCATACCGGTGGCTGAGAATAGCTCAGTTTCCTTTGTTCTAGTTGACCCCACTGTGGAGAACTGGTGTCCCGCTCAGCAGTGGCACAGTGTAAATGACTCAGAAAATGCAGCCAGGCAGGATGTGCACTGTTTTAATAAGCAGGTGCAGAGCTTGAATGTAGGTCTCATCAAATCCAGCAATTAATATGTTTAGAGGAACTTTGATGGTGAGCATTTATTTCAGTAACAGCCCAATAAAGAACACTGAGTTCAAAGTGGTACATATAAATACTGCTCTTTCTTTCTCTCTTCATATTTTTTTTGCAGGTGTGCCTGGTTATGATTCATATTTTATAATGGACTGCTATTTTCAAGGTACCAGGATATCTGAGAAATGCCACCTATATTTCTTCACAGTTAGTGCTGAACACAGCAAAGCTTTCTGGGAGAACCTGCAGCCTAAAGGCTCCTGTACTCCCATAAGGAACAGATGAACTCATCTGGTACAGTAATAAGAGACTCCCATTCTAAACGATGATGCTAACATTTTTATTAAAGTTTCATAAATAAGCTGCATGAGTGCATTTTATGTGAAATAACCTAATAATTTCTACGGTAGGACACATTTCTTGCTTTGTTGGCTTATAACAAAAGCATGGGCTCTGCATAGCTTGTATGTATCATGATTGTATATGTGTGACAGTCACAGTGCAATACAGAAACCCAAGAAATGTAAAACTAGTATCACAGAATTATCCACACAGTATGGCTGGCAAATGAACTCTTGCAAAAGTGGTTCAGAAACACCACAGTAAAATGACACTTGACATCAAAGACATTGACCAGAGCCACAACAACCTGTTAATTCAGTTCCTACTGCTACAATAACTTGATTATATTCATTTGAGGGAACAAATTAATTCATTTGTGTGCACTAATTGCATATTAGAGGGTATGTATTGCTAATTTGTGTGCCCAAATTGGTTACTCATGCATATAAATTAATAACTTTTACACACAAATGAGTAGTTTGAGGTTAGCATTTACAAATGATGAAAAATGTTGCTCCTGATACCTGCTGGGCTGGGCTGTATACAAAAGCAACCATATTGTGTTTTGCTTATCTGGTGACCCCATTGGTAGGAAAGAGACACACCAGCAGTACTTCTAGGTAAGTCTAGGTAACTAAATCCTAAATGGTTAGAAAATGTTAGACCGGATGCAAACCACGATCTCTGGTGTCAAAGTCAAACACTTTGTACAACAATCCATCAACCTGCATGACTTTTTCTATTATTAACCTAGTTAACCGGTACATGTTTATATTTTTGGCATTGTGTATATTTTGGATTTGCACCTTAGTGCAAATATAACATATGAATCTTTCCTACTTTGAACTGCAACTTCTGCAAAACAATTCCCCCCGAATACACAAAGTACTATCTTATCTTACAATGATCAATGCTGTCCTTTTTCTCAAGGGGGCAGTCTTGGTTGTATGTATGGTGGTGTTCTGTGTCTATAGCTGAACCACCTACTGCATAGTAACTCAGTAAATTGAAGGAAAAAGATGCCACATAATTGTACACAATGACTGCACTCAATGAAGGTTCAGCACACACCACAGTAATGAGGACTTAAAGTTGAAAGGTAGCGCAAACTACTGGACTTTCAAATTCTCCAAAATGTTGTAATGCTCCCAGACTATTGTCATGTTGACATGGGGTTACAAAGCCTACACAATCTACTGATTACAAGATTATTCCGGTTGGAAAGGTCCACGACTGGTGCAAATGATAACAATATTCAACAAAAACACACAAGATGTCAGTTTGTATGTGTCCGCTGCTTCCCTCCTTCCCCGCCTCTGGTTTCCTGTTGTATTATTCCTGGATACTGTTCACCTCCTATCTCAAACATCCAGCGGAGGTGCTCCAGCGCATTTAGGTTTTGGAAACCATAAAAAAGTGCTGTAGCATCTGGGACAGCTGACAACAAGGTTAACACGCGTCTGAGAACTGCTCAATGTAGACAACTGTCGTGACGGGAAGGAGCACGGATTCCACTTTGTCTAGGGGTTCCAGCCTTAGATGCAAAAAAATGTGACTACAAAAAGCAAATGATAGCAAAAGACATCGTAGTCTGCACCAGGTTTAAATATACTGGCAGAATATATTAAAAATTTACCCTTTCAAAATTACAACTGCTAACTTTTGTTTTTCACCATCCTAATTTGTGTTCACCATCCAACAGCACGTGTTTGTTTTACTTTACATCTATGAGCAATTAATGTTATCTTTCATTAGAACTGTGTCGGAGGTTCCTCATTAAATCAAAGTACATCTTCGGTATTAGAGATTATATATTAAACACTGTTTTATATTCTGTGTGGATTGTTGATGCCTTTGCAATGCAATGCAGCTTAATAAACACGGTTCTACAGATTATGTAACATCTTCTTGTAGATGCAGGCAGACAGTGTACACAGTCAGAGCCAGATGCATTTACAACGTTTTAACTTCTGTAATTCCAACCATATTATTTTTTTAACTAATAACTGTATTTCGCAGGCTAAAAAGGGATGTACTTTCTCATGTGTCATTTTTTCCCCCTTAGCTGTGGATGGAGAGGGATCCTTGCAGGGAAATTTTCCTTTTTCTTGTCCCCTTCCACGTGGCAGCCAGAGGTCGAGGTCATCGACAGAAAAGCCACCCAGGACCTGGTATAGAGATTCACTGTTCAGCTTGAGGACACTTAAAGGTCCTGTTTAGTTGAAAGAGAGTTTCCCTGCTCACTATGAGACTCGAATGTCCCACATTTGTGACGAGCACGAACAAAGACACTAAAAAGGTTAGAGAGAGATAGATAAATGACTTTGTGCCATCAATATTAGAAGTGCAATGACATTGCTTGGTGAAACTGAACACACATGAACAGCAGTCTTCTGGTTCTGTGTTGTTTGACCCACCCACCCCGACCTCCTCCCTATGCGGACTGTGGCGCTCTTTATCGGTCACTAACAATAAATGGAAATATGGGTCGTAAAAAGCTGCTTGCACAGACGACCTATACGGCCGTATTTTTGGGGAGGACAGTCTCTTAAATTCACAGTGACTATCACTAACTCGGTGGCGATTGAAAGCTTGACCTAAAAAATGTAAATTGCATCAGTCTGCAAGACCTTAATCAGAACATCAGATTGCCTAAAAATGTGAATTGTGTAAATTTAAGTATGTGGAGAATCAGTTGACTTTGAAAGGACGAGATATGGACTAATAAAACACCCCATTAAAAGAATACTTTTGAATTAAATTATGTTCGAATTTGTTTGTAACAACTACTTCACTTAAAATTTAAAGTGTTGCTTTTTCATCTACTGTACGTCACTGCTCTTCATACCAAACTCAGTCTTCCAGTCTGACATGTACTTGTACTGCCACACATTGAAGCGGACATACTGTACATGCCAAGCAATGCCTTTGTTTCGTCCCCATAACTGATTATCATGGACATTTCTCTTTGTGTAACACTAAACCAAAGTGTGTAGTCAGGTATGACCATGCAAGAATAGACCTGACATGACTATTGTTCAGCCTATAAAGTGTGTCAGAAAACATACAGTTCAAAGTCATATTACCTTGAACTGCAGCATCACATTCAGTTTGAGACCCTCTTTGAAAACAGGTAGTGACTTCCTGTAAATTAGACTTTCACATGGAAATATGGTTTAACCAGTTCGTTTTGGGGTAAAGAATATGTGACTTTTATATTTTCTACCTCCTGTAAGAATCTTCCTTTATCTTTCCTTGTTGTTCTACTTCTGACACCATCAATAGATGACCTATCAGTCATCTCCTGAGCAAAACATTAAAGTCATGCAGGGGGGGAAAAAAAATCGCTTTTTAAGGAAAATGCAGGATATGAGGAAAGACTAATTAAAAAAAATCTCTGAAGAGCATATGAGCAATGCATTTTGAATTCTAATTCATTATCTTTCAAAGCCAGCAAAGGCGTCACTGTAGCTGGGTTTTGTTCCCTTGAGGAACTATTTACCTCCGACTGCAATTCTTTGTTTTTCCTAATTCTTTGCTAGTTGGAGAATGTGTTGTCTTTGTTGTTTATGAATGCTACATCAGAGGGAGGTGTTTAATTTACAAATGTAACAGCATTCCCCACCACGAAAAAATAATTTGCCAAAACAACACAATGAATAGATGAAATAAAAGAATTTAAAAAGCAAATTCATAGTGTGCGGCCTCATCAGCCTCATTCGTCCTCTTTTTTTTTTTCATCCTCTTGTCTTTTGACTGTTAATGCTTAAATATTTTAAATACTTTTGTTCCCGGAATATACTGATCTCAGCTGTGTTTTATGTGCTCATGCTATCATCCCTATAGTTGTTATTACAGATTGTGCAGACTATTCTCTGCAAGAAAAAATAAAGTAACTGCCATCATCTTACACAGTGGGATTTAATCGAGTGGATATTATTGTAACAGACATAACACTGTGGTGAGAATGTTCACATGAATTCAGAGCTAAGAGGAATAGAGGGCACAGTCTCTGAATATTTAATGACAGTCACATTACCCCACTCTAATCAAATGATCAGATTTGCACTTTTTTTTCGCACAGTTTATGCATAATGTACTTCTGTTATGCGAGTATGCAACCGTATATTTGCATGAATCCTCAGAGATGAGCTGAGAACGTTTTGAGTGAACTAAGATGGAATTGGATCTTTGTGTGTGTGTGTGTGTGTAAGAGATGAGATTGAAAACACCTACTCCCACGTGTACCATGTATTTTTAAGTCATTACTTTTAAACATTAAATAATCTTTCTCCTATCAAGAAAAACACTGTAATGCTTCCAGACTCAAGGAGAGATTATGTGGGTTTTCAGCAGTTTATCATCAGTTGCCACTGAGCAGTTCTCAAGAATATAGTGATCAAAACATGATGGATAGTTTTCACATTAGCCTTCATCTGCAATCCCACTTGGCAGCACCCACAGAGGTATTCATTCACACTTGTCTATGTGGGCGTAAATGTGAATGTACGTAGCCATGCAATCTGTCATGCTTGGTCATAGCACGCTGGGGAGCAATTAACTTTAATCAGGCTTCAACCGGGTCAGTAATTCCAAAAGCAATCACAATACTCCAGACATTTTGACTTTAAATGTAGACTTGGCACCAAACTTGTTTCCTCAAGAACTGATTCATGTTTGTTTTCCAAGATACTCGTAACTAGAAGTAAAAGTCTAGTCATTCTTTTTTGCCAATGCTCATTTGAATTTAAATTGACTTTTAAATGATATTTCATAACAGAGAGAACAAGCACAAGGACAGTTTTTATGGTCAAAACGAAGGGTCAAAAACGATGCAGCAGAGGCCGTGATATCTTGGCAGTTTCCAATGCCAAAGTTCAGCACCAATTCAGCAAGATTTCTGTCCTTTATGTTAAGAGGAGGCAAGTTTTGTGGCAGCCATGGGAGGAGTTTGTGCTGGTAGAATCTGTGATAGATCAGTGATAGATAGATTTGATTAACTGTAAGCATGATCTTTCCTCACCTTAACCTAACGTTTTAGTTGTTAACCCTACCGTACGGTAACCATATTTTATTAGCCAGAATTAGAAGAATTGGCAGTTGCCAGTTCTGAAAACCTTGGCATTGAACATAATCCAGGATTGTGCTAAATCGTCCAATATTGATGTTCTTGTCTGGCAGTGAGGTTGGGCTTTTAGTCCCTATATTTCCAGCAAATAGAGTCTTGTGGTCCAAAGTAATGAATTTCAACTTTAACCTTGTTTGTCTGAGTCCTTTCAATGTGGAACCAGTGAGATGATAGCTGAAAGTGACCTGTAATGTATAAAAAGCTCATTCTCTGTGTTTCACCGTGTTTTCATCAGTTCCCTAACTGTCTTCTTTACTGAGGGATGATAACTGCTGGTGCCATCTTTTGGGTTAAACTAAAATAAATAATTCACAAACACTCTTTGCTAGGCTCATAGTTTTTCTGGCGCTTTCCTGCTACCTGGCACACGTTGGTACCATGAACCTACACTACATTTTGCTTCTGTGCCCCACCTTGCGATGAACACAGCTCCTGCCACTGATCATGTATAGTACTCTCCATGCCTTCAGTTCATAACTCAGGCTTTGTAGTATCCCTTCAACGCCACATACTACATTATATAACTGTTTTCACAAGCTCCCCATAACATTGATCTTAATGTATAAAATCACTGTTCCCCTTTAAGCAAAAATGCCAACATTTGCAGCTTCATCTTCTCAAGTGTTAGGGGTTCGACTGTTGTTCTGACTTTTTTTACATTTGATAGATTAAATTATTTAAAATAAGTTAGCCTAAAAATAAATCAAATATTTGACAAAGAAAATAATCATTAGTTGCAGCCCTATAGCAAAATATCATTTTGTATGTATCCATGAACATCTGCAGGGCTGGTTTTGTTCACTGCTTTTCTTTGTAGATTTGAGCTGTGTGTATGTGTGTGTGTGTGTGTGTGCGCGCATACTGTATGTGTGTGTGAAGTCCTTGTTTACATCTGTTCCAGTGTGCTGGGTTCATTGTGAGTGAGCATTTATTCGATAAAGGCTTAGAGGGATTTGAGATGAATCTTGTTTCTCTGTCGTTTTCTGCTCCCTGTTTGATTTTGGTACGAAGGCCAAAGATGAAGATTAGACAGAGCCGTGCAACCTTAAAAGGATGTGTTGGGACTATCTCCAAGCTGTGTGCCTTTCATTTGACCTCTTGGCTGATTTATTTATGACTCAATCTGACCCTGTAACTATTCAGATTCAAAGCTGATGTATCTATAATCACTCTAAAATTAACTTGTCCTTTGGTAACAAAATCATTTTAAGGTCTGACCCCGATGCCTTCTGACACATTTTGATGGTTCTTTATTCAACATGATCCTACCATCCTCTTTCACAATGAAGTCACCTTGAAATGAAAGCTTCACATTAGGAAGTAAAGTCAAAGCTGGAGAAGAGCCAGAACCCTGTTGAATGGATATTGGAAGCATGAGTTCACATCTCGACTTGTATTTCTCACTAACCGACACCTGAATGTGAATGCTTTGCCCACACAGGTATCGGAAAATCAAAAATAGCTGTGAAAGTTGCATTGTGAGGCCGGCAGTAATCTTGCACGGAAATTCCGGGGCTTGAAAGCAGCTTGTGAAAACGAGTCTCTTTAGATCAAATAGGATGTAATTTAGCTGGATTTGTCATGTAAGGATCTGTAGGATTTACCAGCAGAAAGACAGATGCTGTACCTGTTTGTGTCAGATTGATAGTTATGACATAAATTACATGATATGCTGCTGCCGGGCTTATCTGATGGAGCTGCGAGCTGACACATTACCAAGAACACTGGTGCCCTTATCAATATTCACTCTGCATCCTGAACCGCTACCAAACAGATGGCTTTGCTGCTCTTTTTACATAAACCCACAAGAAATTGTTACAACTCTTGCATACAAAACACAACATAGGCTCAAATAATGGAGTGTCACTCTGCATAATGTCCACATTTCTGATGGAATTGGGCTCATAATGGATTCTTAATTAATGCTTGTACGTTTTTGAAAGGCGCCTGCCTGCACAAATGATAAGGCTTTCTAACACTCGCATTTTTTGGAATTAGTGGACGTGAACGTGATGATGATGATGATGGTGATGATGATAACAGCTCTATTTAGATTCCTGTGTGTCTGTGCAGGCACCAATCTGCCATACATCCATCTGTGGCGTTCTAATATTCTCGAACGTGGGCTGAGAGCGTCATTTGTCTTAAGTGTCAAAGGCACTTGACATTACGGGCCCTCCGGCTCGCATCTCAAAGAGAGGCTGACAGGGATCTGCCAGGCGATTTGGAGCCATCTGAGACAGTACTGATCCGTCTCTTCCGTGTGCACTTTAAAAGTTAGCCACTAAGATGACTTTTGGGAAACTTGAGGGCTGAGACAAAACCTCAATTGTACAGAGGAAGCCAGTCGCCAGGCTGCAGCATGCTGGAATGAGAAGATGAGCAGATTATTCACTGAGTAGTGCAGCATTATGGGCTTTGGCCAATTTAGCAATTTATCCAAAGCCATTTAAGTGGTGGGATGAACAATAGCAGGAGGCAGAGAAGCACTTGGATTGATTCGGTGTAAAACTCTACTTCTTATGTGTCTTATATATCAAAAATGATAACTCTGCATACTCTCTGTACCACATAATTTTTAGATTTTTCTGTGTCAGAATTGGTTTTGAGAAAATAGAAATTGGTGCAAATTGCACTGAAATATTGCCTTTTCCAGTCACTCCCTTTCTGGTCAAGCCAATATGGGGGAGAAACTTGCACTGCTGCTATGTCTGATAAATGTCTCAGCAATGATTTATTTCCGCCAGATACCCATAACGTCACCGTTCTGTCAAATTCATTCACTCTGATCAAGGAGCAATTTCAGCAGATACACTAGAAAGGCTTTTTTGATTTAGTTTTTGACATTTTTGCCAATATGTCTGACATGCAATATATGCAAATGCACCTCTCTAATAAGCATCGTCTTTGGTTCAATTGGTTCAGACCTTTTTTCTCTCATCTGACAGTGTGCGCATCTAATTTTGGTCATGAAAATAGCCTTATTATTTTCTTGATAAGGGCATGGCTATTGAGATGTCATTATTCTGTTCCCGCGGAGCAATCACCCCATCCATTCAATTTGGATTCAAAATATCACTTGCACTTCTCAGGGGAGATTGTTCCCTCTCCACAACATGTAGGTGCATGCACAGATGCACGCATACACACACACACATACATTCTAGCACCTCATCATTGTCATCTCGAATAAGAGTTGAATGATGGATGGTTTTGCGATGTATTCAAGGCCAAATAGGAACACTGAGTTCTCTCACCCAGCTCCTCCAATTTGTTGCTCTCTGCTCTGCCAGGAGGAGGAGCATGTGGCGTCCAGATGATGAAAATATTAAAGATAAAACAATGGGTGGTTTGAGTTAGGGGTCAGTGGGACTCACATTAACTACCTGTGGAGGAAGAAGATCAAAGATAGATATATATATATATATATAAAAAACTGTGCCTTTTTGCTCCTGGGAGGTTCTGATTCCACCCTGCACAGTCCCTGCACTCCCTCCATGGGTGCGTTCTCCCCGAGAGGTTGAAAAATGAACGGCACCAAAGCAGATCTGAGGAACTGTTGCAGAGCAGCTGCACTGTGAAATTGATATTAATTGAAATTGATTATTCAATCTGGGACACATGGGTCATTAATTTCTAATCTCTCCCTTCAATCAATAATATATCCCTCTCTCTAAAGCCTCTTTTAAAGCTTTTAACTCTTGTTTATGAATAAAAATGATTACAATGATAGCATTCCTTAATTAAAGCCGAGGCTTCCCTGCCTCATCATTATTTTACAGAATTTTATGCCTCTACAAGAGGAAAAAAAAAAAGTCATTAAGCTAAAAGAAAAGTATGATCAGGAGTAGGAGGAAACTCCTTGTTTGAACTCACTGCTTTGTATCAAAATGTTTGCGCTTTCACCCAAATTATGCTTTACCAGTTGGATTCATTTTGATGTGTTGTCTAATCTATGGGTCTGTATTTTTCTCAAAGCAGTACTGGATTTTTCCAACACATCCTCATAACTAAGCGACAGAATAGGTCTTTTGTCAATGACTCACAACTACATATATGACCATTGGAGAGTCACGGCGACAGGCGTAGTGGACCTTCGTCATCATGGTAACAAAAATAAACATTCAGTTAAAGATGTGAAACGGTCGCAGTTTGGTTAGGTTTAGGCACCAAAACGTCTTGGTTAGGTTTAGCAAAAGATCATGGTTTGGGTTAAAATAAGTACGTTACGTACGTAAGTTACGTGACTTACGAATTACCTCACGTGACTTACTAAAGTAACGATCTGGCATAAGTTCAAATAAGTCAATATAGATTGGTGTAGGGATGAGTCCTAAAACCCGGAAATGAGTTAGCATTTTTGCTCTTCTGGTTCCCTTGTCTCAAAATCAAGGGGTTTCTTGAATGGGTTGTTGGTTAGATGCCTGAAATAAGGTCTGTGGTTAACACAAGCTTAAGAGACTTTCAAGTTTTGTTCTGCAACATAAAATACGTCAGTAAATACCCCACTCGTGAATTACATGTCTTAAAAAGGTGGTTGCTAACAAGTGGATAAATGAGACTACAGAGGTCGTCTGGGACATGTTGCATGTTTCCCAGGCAGAGCCCAAGCGCAGGACACAGACACTGGGTTGAAGTGACAACACACTGGTTTATTTTGCAATAGGGAAGGTGAAAGGGAGCCGGTGAGTGGGGGAAGTCCAGGGGGAAAGGAAGCCGGTTGCTGAGAGAATACGTGGCATGGAGGTCAGATAGCTGGCAGGAGAAACGTTGACAGACAGGCAGACTGAGCCAAATGGAAGTGTACTTGGAGCACAGAAGATCAGGATTAGCAAAACCACAAACAAACAAACTATTTAACACTGGAACTATCAGTGAGGCCGCCACGCTTGCTACCGAACAAACTGAAGCACTGATCTGGCGATGAATGGATGAAAGACCAGGGTAGAAATACTGCAGAGTGATGAGTTGATGAGTAGCAGGTGTGCAGACTGATTGCAGACTCAGGCAGGTGACGAGTAGTTGACAGCCACGCCTTCCACACAGATACACACACACACACAAAGGGAGACAGCACACCCAGGACACAAGAGGGAGGGGAAAACACCAGAAACACAAGGGATGATCATGAGAATAATAGCAATATAATAATAATAGTAATACTAATTATAAGACCAGAATGTAACCATAACTTTAACAGTAGTTTGACAAAAAGAAAAGATCCAGTTACTGGCTTTCTTTCAGAGCTTTCACCCTCCATAAGTTTGCTTATCTCTCATGGAGATAGCACAAATGTCATCATATGACCCGACTTAGGTCGTATGATAACAAGTATGGGGTTACAGGTCGGGTAGCGGGTGGTGTTATCATTTTGCAGCAGTGAGTAGCTCCTCCATTTGATTAGTGCATTGCATTGTGGGACGATACTGTCTATCAACGAGCACTGAAATCAAACGTTTTACTATCGATTCTGACTTAATGTTGTCATTTTTCCAGTGTGAACACAATGTGTAAACAAATCCTGATTAGAATGAATGTGTATGTAGTATGGAATTGGAACACCACTAGCGACCAAGTTTATGTCAAAACTGCTAAATCTCTAAATATTTCATGCAAAATACTAATTTAAATGTAGGAAACTTGATGTTCTCACCACAAACCACTTACGTGGATGCAGAAAATTAACATGGGCTTCCTCAGGCAGAGTTGTTTGCCACAATACAGCCTGATTGGGTGTTGATTATGTTTGTTGGTTCAACCTTAATTATCCCCGCTGTTTGGTACACATCTTCTCCCTCTGATTGCTGGTGCATATCACCATAAGGTTGCGAGGAGCAGCATCCTGTGCGCGTCAACAGCGACATTTCAAGTGCCACTGAGGCACCTAATGATCATTTCCAAGCACTCCAGGCTGCTCGGGATTTGATTTGGAGTGTGTGTGTCATTGGAAAGGGAGATTTTTCAACAAACACTTGCAAATATTTCTTTTTCACAAACTTGCCTATTCTTGAATCATTATTCTTAAGGATGTTATGGCCCGTTTGCCTCTGAAGTGATTGAATTTCCTCTTTTCTATCTGTTTATTTACATAAGAAGTTCATTCACAAGCATACACAAATGCTTTAAATTAAAATTGGGTATATTTTAACCTGTGATATAAGTAGACATTTAATTATGTGATTTGATTTCAAAAGAGAACAAGTATCACAATAAGCATCTTTATCAGATAGATAGATGTGATGTTTTTGTCTTTGTGTATGATGTGATGTTTTGTATGACGGAGGGAAATAAGACAGTCAAATCAACACTAATAGTGGCTGATATCATTACAAAACATTAAGATTTGTGATAACGGGAGAAAAACCTGATACAATCACATAATCATCTCATATGATCTTGGAATGTGCTATTGATTTCTAGGCTTTTTCAATTAAACTGGTGTCAAATGGGGAGTATGGGGGCCATGGGAGAGATAAAAAATATCTCTGCTGCTATCATTTAATATCATAAGGATACGATAAACATGTGGTATTAACCTTGATAAATCATAAGCAAAATAGCATCTTGATATGAATTAAAATGACAGCCGGTTTGTTTCCTGATACAGTAGCTTTCAATACTGAAGCTTTCAGTGCAGGAAACGTTTTCTGGCTCATGTTTGTACAATAAATAAGTACTTTAAGTTAGCAAGTTAACATGGATGTAAACAATGCAGGTTGCAAAATTTACCCCACAAAATCGGCTTTGCAAATGTGCAGTTTTATGATAAAGGAAATGCTTTCAGCATGTTTCTTACACCTCAAGGATACACACAATTAGTTTTTGTGAGTGACATGTAACTTCTTAAATATACTTTTGAGGTACAGTACTTACACTCGAGTATTTCCATTTTGTGCTCCTTTATACTCCTCTCCACTATATGTGTTTCCCTTTGTTTGTCTGTGTTGCCTTGCAGGTCCCTGGTAGGTTGAGTCCATCAGTGCAACTGGGAGCACTTGGCCAGTCTCCCAGTGGCATTTAAGACCTGGCTGTCCCCGTCTGCGCTCTCTCTCCGTTCTTCCGGCACCATGTTCTTGTTTGGTTGGCTTCGGCCGTACTAGTAGTTTAGGTTTTATACTGCACAACGTCCTCCATTCATCACCCACCCACCCAGCCATCTGCACACTGATACCACTGATTAACACACCTCATAAATGAGTTATCAGGTGTTTTTCGGTTATTGTATGTTACGCAATAAACTTGTACCGTGTACTCCCTCCTTTTTGTCATGGCTAGAGGGTAAAATTATACAACTACATTCATCTGACATTGATATTCACTAGTTCTTTTAGAGATTACATTTTACATATAGTAGAAAGCATATAATCAATTTATAAAATATAGTATGTATATACAAAATGTACTTTGTCGTGACTGCTGTTTCCAAGGTGAAGAATAAACTTTAAATCTCAAAAATTTGAATGCAGGGCTTTTATTTGTCCTACACTTTTGCATTGCTCATGTTGGTGAGAGGGGGTGGGGAGGTTGAAGATGGGCCCACAGTTAATTTTTGCCTTGGGGTCTCCTAGCTGGTTAATCCGGCCCTGGTACTCCCACTTTTGCTTAAGTAAAGGAGCGGAATACCTCTCGCACCAGTGCCCTAGTAAGAAATTGACCTCCATCATACAGCAACAGCTGTGACATCAGAAATGGTGTAATAACTGTGTTAAGATACATACCTACCATACCAACATAATAGTTTGAAAAATGAGAAGCCATTTCATTTTCATCAAACTCTTTTCACAGCTGATTTCCCTCTTTATACACAGTTTATGTTGGAATTGCTATCCATTTACATTACCTTCATGAAATATTACATAATGAGCCCAATTTAAATTACCCCATTTGGACAGAATTACCATTATCTAAGGGCAGGTCTGGTGTTTGATGAGAATTAAGTAGGTAAGTAATACTTTATTCAAGCATTGCAGCACTGTAGGGCCTCAGTTATCCAGAGAAGAAATAGTGCTGATTTAACACTCCACTCCCCTAACACACAGACAGACTCAGACATTGACTGTGGAGCAGCGTATTTGTAAAAATGTGACACAAATCCACATAATTCATAAATGACCTTGTCTAGCGCTGGTGCTTCAATCCTCTGATGAGTACATGTCACAGCAAAGGATTGTCTAATAAGTGATGCATTGGAAAGCCTGGCCAGAGGATCCCTAAAGCAATTCTTTTGTAATTGATGTTGCAGCATAAAATGGCTCTCAGTGGGCCAGGCTTATTAGGGTTGGTTTTTTGTTGCTGTCTAGCCGCTCGCCTCTAACAAACAGTCACTCACCAGGTGGAATGACAGTTTCACGTCCAATTATCCCATTAAGCCAGATCACATTCTTGTGTGTCCCGTCGTGTGTCTTTCATCTCATCTCTAAATGCGTGCTTGCAGACCAAAAGGGTCTGCATATTAATAATAAAGATTATTGACTATCACTTGCATTGATTAACAGCGGTAAAAACAAACACAGACAAGCTGCTGGAGTTTATTCTGGAGTATTGAATGCAATCTATAATTCATGGGAATGAATATATCAGAAAAAATCTTTTTTTATTTCCCTTTCCTCTTCTGTCTCATCCTCCTTGTTTCATTTTCTGTATTCACTGCCATGCGGACTCTGGGGACTCAATGCAAATGGCCTTGTGTTCCATTTACTCCTCGATCCAACAGGGTTCATCAAGTTTAATCAGATGTGTGCTCTGTTGATTCCCCCTCCTCGTAACAGACACCGAGAAATGATAAGAAATATTTCTGTTTGTGTATGCAACCTTATAATTTCTCAAAGCACTTCAGTGCATTCTGAGCCACTGTGTGAGTATTACTGTATAGGCACTGCATGCCTCAAATTGCCATACTGTGCAATATTACACATTATGCTTGTATAATACATTATGAATACAGTATCATGTTAGTTCAACATGCAGCTGCCCAGCAGGACTAAACCCTTGCATGCAGCGCTGTATATAACATTGCTGTAGTAATCTGACAATTATGATAATGCTCTAAAATGAGCTCACAATGTGCTCCTGATGCCTTGTGAGCAACATTTCTACTCGAGCATGGTGATTTGTGTTCTGCTGGGGTGTCTGAACAGTGTTATTGCTACAGTGTCGTGTGTGACGTTAGAAAGAATATTTCCATAATAAAAGTAGAAGCAGTGCCCAACTCGGTCTCTCATGCTCCATGCTGATGATGCCATGCTTTTTCCACCACTGTGTGTGGTTTGACTTACAAGAACACTTTATTCTGCAGGTGTTTTCTAAGACACATCCTCTGCTTGCTTTAGAAAAGGAAATGAATACACAGAACTGAACAGAATACAAACTAGTTTTGAGACTACTACACTACATTTTTTACTTCTGAAATGAGTGAAAATGATTGATTTTGAATAAGTAGCCTGCTTGAATAGTAATCTAAGTTATTTGCAAATCAGTTTTGCTTTGGTGGTCTCTCCTGTCCGTTTACAATGTGCGTAAGCAGTCTTAGCTAATAGTTAATAAAGCAGATAAATTAGCATCGCCACAATCGGCTACAACATGGAAATGCGACTTACTTGCATCAGCTGTAGTCCAATAATACAATATATATTATCACAAAACATTTTAAAAAGGGCCATTGCCCATTATGAGTACTTTTACTTCTGATACTTCAGTACATTTTTCATATAATACTTATACTTATAGTAATATTTTGAATGCAGGACTTTTGCTTGTCTTACAGTATTACACACAGGCTAAACTTATAAAAAGAACATTTTTGATTTTTAAGTGCATAGTCATAATTAACGTATTTCCCTCTGCTGTAGCTTCCATGCTTGCAACATGAACAAACAAGCTAATTACAACATATTACAAAAATGTTAGAATGTAACAAAAAAGAAAAATTAAAATGTATTATGATATGCAATTTTGTATCATGTAGCAGCATGTTGTACTTTGTTGTATTGTATAGTAATACCATAATTGCTATATCTAGTAATCTATCTTATAATTAAAACTGAAAAAGTAATAACCAATTTAACATAAACTGTTTTCTTTCAATACATCTTTCACTCTCTCGTTCTTATTCTCTGCACATCCACAGTCGATGCGGCCTTACTTCCTAATGAATGGCATTCATCTAGCACCCTGAGTAATGTCATTTTACAATGCATCATAGCGGCTAATAAACTCAGGATTGATTTGTGCTTATATAAAAACACATCAGGCGGAAACCATCACATCGGTAATAAATTGATGCTGATCTGGTCGTGGGGACAGAGCAGCCAAATGCCAAAAGAATTTTATTTATTAATATTTTTTTTCTTATTGGAGGCTCCTCGGCAGTGCAATCGATCTCGGTGCAGAGCCTTTTGTTCTCTGAAGTAATAAAGGAGCGTATTGATTTATTGGCGGGCAACAGTTACCTTTTGCCTCCTCCTCTTGTTCTCTGTTTCGTTCTACTGTCGGGTCCCCGGGGAGGAAAAGTTTGGTCTATATGGAAACTGAAGCCGTACACTTTGCTACAGTACAATGTTCATCCATACTGACACTGAGATTCGAGCTCCCTGTGAAAACACAATGCAAGAGGTATAGATCTAGACAAGTAGATTTTTTTTTTCTGGAATGGGTGTTAGTCAGGACTGGGGGCTTTATCATCATATGCAAATATGTTTGTTGATTTACTGACTCTGTAAAATGACAAAACAAGCCCAGGACTGATCTCCACTTTGATAAATGATCTCCTCGAGTTGTGTGTGAGCATCTGTAATTGTGTAAATGTGAGCAGGAATTAATGCAGGAAACAGAGTGACAGATGTGAGAGCAGAAGCAACCTGACTCAGCAAGATATCACTTGCACCAACACCAGTAGTACAAAGTGCCACTGTCCAATCCTTTGTTTTTATATAAACTGTAATTATAAAGGGAGAGTTCACCCTAAATACATTTTGAACAGCTCCTGCTTCCTGGTGTAAGGTGACATTTTAAATAAGATATATGATATATCTGTATCACCAAATTAGTTCGTTTTCGCTCATTCAATTTTATTTAATATTTATCCCCCCAAAACATTGACCAAATCAGTAATTGGATGTACCAAGTTTCCTAAGGCAGCCCTGTCTCCTAGTCTCACCTGCGGTTAGGTTTAGGCAACAAAAGCATTTTGGTTAAGGTTAGGGAAAGATTGTGGTTTTTGATCTCATGTTGTGTCTCGTTCTTCAAGTCACTGTTGATTTTTTATATTATTTAAAGGTTCCCTGTGGAGTTTTTGACCTCTAGTAGCACTATGGAGGTGTTTTTCTATGATTGGCTCCCCTTTTTTGTTCATCTCGTGCACACAAACGATGACTCACATGGACACACATGCACACCGGGTGATGCGACACACATTCCTGCCAATGGTTTTACAATATTCCACTGACCTACAGGTGGCGGTAACACGGCAAGATATTCTGCCAGCAAAGAAAGGGAAGAAGAGGACTGCCAGCAAGTAAATATGGATGAAAACAATTCAGGATTTAAAATACCTAAAACAACAAACATTTTATGAGGAAGGAATTGTATTCAACACATTTGTTCAAGCTCACGTGCGTTTTGGTGAGTGGCACTGAATGTAAACACACATTTTGTTTATTTACAAGAAAACTCCACAGGGTAACTAAGACCACGATCTTTCCCTAACATTTACCAGTTGCTGAGTGCCTAAACCTAACCATAACACATTTTATCACACTATCACACTTTTTAGTGCCAAAAATAAAAACCTGAAAGTTAGTGCTCATATTAGCGCTCTGTTAAAGTGATGTTAAAATGAAGTGAGTTAGAACCCAAGTCATAGGTGCTGTCACGGATTCAGACCTATATTTTAACCTAAATCAAGACAAGAACAAAGTCAGCCTATTACCACTTCAATATATAGCAAGAATTAGAAAACTGATGTTTTTGACTAGGATGGACTACTGCAGCTTTACTCAGGTCTTGGTAAGATACTTTTGGCTGCAATACTAATCAAATGTGGAACACACTTCCAGGTGGTCTGAATTAGTTTGAACATGTTTGCAACTGATTTTAGTTCAAGCATATGCTAGTTTATTTTCTTCACTTTTTCTTTTAGTCAGTTGTATGAACTTGCCTTGTCTGTCTGGTTTCCAGCTTTGAATTAAAGTTGAAAGAATGAAATTTTCCTAAACGTTGATTTAAGCCGTCCAAGGTCACCATCAGTATAAATAGTATGCCTTTGGATAAAATTTCTCTTCAGGTTCAGTCAAAGCAGAATCAAAAAATAAAAGTAAGAGAAATCATCTTCAGTTAATCACAGAGAATTTAATCAAGCAGATTTACAGAGAATCAGATGGGCTTTTCTTGCT
This sequence comes from Maccullochella peelii, assembly GCA_002120245.1. Lineage (NCBI taxonomy): Eukaryota > Metazoa > Chordata > Actinopteri > Centrarchiformes > Percichthyidae > Maccullochella > Maccullochella peelii. Next base: position 327,483 of record LKNJ01000220.1, on the reverse strand, counting down.
TCTGATACCTTTGATTGACAGACTAAAGGTCAGAGCTTCTCTAATCAAAGCTCACCTCTTGCCACCCACTCACATTGTCAATAGAGAGGCTACACGGAGACACTGGTGGAATAAAAAAATGGAGCTATTTACAAGCTCACTGTAATGTATTATGATAGCTGCCTCTGCAGGATGGGTTTTTAGAACCGAGTCTGGTAATTGCACAATGAGCAGAGTGCTGTTAAACATCATGATTATGGGTACGCTACCTTGGGATCTTTTTATTTTGCTGGAGGAGGAACACGTGCAGGGAGGGCAGAATTATTTTTCAGTCCTCCATTTTCATTTTTCTTTGAGCAATTAGGGATATGGATGGTGTTTTTGAGACTGTGCGGATGTTTAATTAATTTTCTGGTGAAGGTAAGTAAAATATAGTTTCCTGTTTTGTGATCCCTTTTCCTCCCGTGCACAGAGTTATTAAAGGGTTTGACTACCTAAAGGTTTGCTAACCAGCTATGAGAGCCCGTTTTTGGACATTTAGTGACCTCAAAGTTGAAACAATGTCACCAGAGACTCACACACACAACCAGAGGTGCTGTCTCTCTCTCTCTCTCTCTCTCTCTTTTCACGCCGCAGTGAAGCACTCATTTCCTCCACATAATTGACACGTCTGTATCCAGGAAAAGACGTGCTGACATTTGGTAATACATTCCACCATTCACACATCTCATCAAACACTACTCATCCATGTACAGCCTTCGTCCAACGTAGCTTTTGACATGAGTTGGAGTTGATAGGAGGAGCAGACAAATTGAGGTGATGACTGTTAACCTTCACAGGTGCTTGACTTCCCTTTGGTCTGCAGTGTCACTAAGGCACGTGCATGTTAACAGATTAGAGGTGGCAGTTTATACCTGACACTAATAATGCAGACATAATCTTTGACCTACAGTACAGAGGGACAACAGCATTTGATCAGTGACTGAACTAATGTCAATATGTTTGTGTATCTTCTTTAACATTTAATCATTATTAATCTGGAGATATTAATATGTAAATATTAAAACGTAAAGAAAAAAGGAAAAAGCCGAAGTCTGCCAATGACAGAAACAGAACCTACACAGCTAAGCCTGGTTGTTTACAGTTTGTTTAACTTGTACCTTTACCCAATTCAGTGTTAAATTACAGTTACAGTATTCCATCACTTGCCAAACAAAATTCAACATTCATGCAAAACTCTGGACCAGAGATGTTTTCTAAAACTCACTGCCAACATTTGTCAGCAGCAGGGGTTCATAATATTTAGTTTGACTTCATTTACTTTCAGTCCTCCAAGCCTGTCCCAGAGTGTATAGAGGGCGCAGCTTCCAATGTGCTGTTAAAAACACGTTTGTTAACTGAAATCCAACTTGCAACCTAGGCTGTAACCTGCTGCCATTTACCGACATCATAAGCCACAATGAAAGACTGAAAACCGCCAGCTAGCTGGCGGGCTAGTTAGCTTGCTCACTAGAACTTCAACTTCTGACAAGTTCTGTTTTGGTACCAATAGTGGTGGCCTTTGGAACACATCCACCTTCTTTTTTAATTGACAAGAGTGGGCGATGACGTGTCTATGCGCTAGACTGTGTGGGCTCAAACTGTCTTAATGCACTTCTGCCACTGGTTACCTCTAAAATATAAGCAACAACAGAGCAGCAAAGGTGTGGTTAAGTTTGTGGTTAAGTGGTTACGTCACGGAAATATTGTGGACATGGCAAATAAACTGGTACTATAACTAACTTTGCTATAACTGCTAAACTAACTAAAACAAGATGGCCTCTGATGTTAAAAGTAAAGCTCTGTTTGCTTCCTCTTACACACTAACACAACTACACAATAACTGTCTTGCAGACACAGTTTAACAATAGTTTGTTGAGCTGCTATGCACTTGGGTTGGACAGAAAGTGCTGTGTGCTGCCTGAGCTTAATTGGTATTTGGTCCCATCACCTTGTCTAAACTGGCCATGCAGCAGAGGCAGCACATCAGCAGCACAATAGAAACAGCTGCTGTCCTCTGTCAGTGTCTACACTGGATCTGTTCAGCCCCAGTACTGCTGTGCACTCAAGATGTGTTTGACAGAGCTCACAGCCCAACACACAAACATATCTACACAGCTGGTGTAGTCAGCTGCATTGCTTAAAATGCAATGTATCTGTTCCATCACAAAGAAGACTGGAAAACGTGACTGCAACACACCCAGTGTTGATACAATGTTACTTCCAAAATACATCGCGAGAGAGATATTACAAGTTAACTTGATGGCTTTACAGCACTAGCGAGTAAAACTGTAAGTAAGTAAAACTGTGACAAATACACAACTTCATTTTACTATTCAAACTGCATAGTTTCAATTTCACACTAGCTTTCCTTGCAATGTTTAACTTAAACAAGGGCTGTTGTTTGTTCTTAAAGAAAGGGGGAACAAATAGGTTCCCTTGCAATAGAGCCAAATAGTGCCCATAGGAAATACAGTATAGTCTTAATTAGTTGTAGTCTATCAGTAGATTAAACAATACCAATAGAGTAAAATGTAGGCTATTGATTGTTTCCACCATGGTCTATTTTTTACAGAAACTCTACCAAAATGAATGGCAGTTTATAGATTGAAATTTGAAAACCTACCTTTTACCTTGTCAGTTTTACCTGCTAGTGGGAATGGAGTAGAGAGCTTGTGCAATCAGACATGCTGTGCATTCCTCAACTCTTTAAGCTTTGGGATGTTTGTGCTTGGGACAAACTGTCAGGACAAATGTCTGTTAAATGAAGTGAGCAGAAAATGTTGAGACACATGGAAGTAATTGCAGAAAAAATGTATCTGAACATAACTGTGTTCAGATTAAGTGGTTGTTACAATCACTTAGATCCAAATCATTTACCCCGACTCTATTTGTCAAAACGTGTATTTCAAAATAAGAAGAAAGCTAATTAAAAGAATAATGACAAATATTCCAACAGCTGGAACCTGTTATAACATGATGTTTTAATATCAATTTATCTACAAAATCTTGACTGACACCACTGTATTCTGGTCTTCATGGAAAGTGCACTGTCACTGAAGCAAAGGAACATATAAAAATTACAAACAAACAGACGGTATCATTTTTACCATAAAATGTCCATTCATTTGGCATTGGTACTTAGAGTATAAATGAGCAGAGTCATACTGAAACAGGATGGTTCAACTTTTATGTAGCGGTATCTGAATTTCTACTGTAGAATTATTTTGTTGAAGAGTTTGTTCTTGTGAAACAGTTGTGCATTTTCTCGCTGATCCACCTCATTCTTTATGATATAGAACTGAAGGTAGTTGCCACAAAACAGAAACCAAAACAACCAGATGTGTACATTCTTCAGTTGTCCACAGCTGGTTCTCTCCTGATTTACCATACAGTTTGGTAATCCATAAAGACAGAGCACAACTGTAAGCATCTGCACCACAATGGGCACAAGTCTCATGTCCAGGAGTTCTGCTTGAGGCCATTTACAGTCCAGCTCTTCCTTCAAGCAGCTGTTAACTGCACAGCTTGGTGGTCTCGTAATCCATCGAATTGGGCAGACGTGAGCTGAAGGCCTGTAAGGAGGCATGAATGCGAACCACCTCGCTGGCAGTCAGTTTGAGCCGGTGCCGGAGAAGACAGGCAAACAGGTCCAACCTCTGTTGACCCAGAGGGGACAGCCGGTTCACCCGGTCTCGTATTTCCATAAGCTGAAGCATGGCCGTGTCTTGGGAACCTTGGGTGTACGGGTAGTCCAGCTGCAGAATCAAGTCACGGATCGCCTCTGGGTCAAAGTGCATGCTGTAGCCAAAGACCTGGATGCTGTTGATCTTCATGTAGCCCAGGTTCCGAGTAGGATCTGTCATTTCTAAAGGCTCGTAATAAATGCTGTCATTCAATCCATCTCGAGTCTTTATCCTGCTCCGAAGGTAGATATGAATGGTTTCAAAGAACGTCTTCCACTTGTTGCCCAGTGTCAGAGTCCAGTTATAGCACTCGAAAGGTAGGTCCAACTTGGTGGCCTGCCAGTCTGGAAAATTGTTCTCATTGACAGGGATGTACCAGCTTTCTGAGTGGCTCCCTCCAAATGGGTTGATGTACAGAGTGAGGACAGGCTCCAGGGTGCTGTTCTTTGTAAGGCAGATCTGGAGGGATATTCCCAGCAGCATGTGGACCATGTTGGATTTGTACTTGTTACTCTTCAGTGTCAGCAGCATCCTCTTCCTCCACGATGGGTCAAACCAGCTGTTGAGTCGCATGTCATTACTGATGAAGATTGCGTGGACCTATCAGACACACAGAAATGAAAACAGTATAGACGTACCGCACTGATGAACACAGCAAGCACATGCATACAGTAAGAAATATTAATTGTATCAATATAAAATAAAGATCTCACAATTGGCTGTTTAAGTTTTAATCATTGGCTGTGGAATTTGGCATTTTTGCAGAAGGGGATGACACGCAACAAAGGTAGCCAGCTCAAGTCGAAACAGGCACATCATGGTTATGAGGTACAGTATGTATCTTAAACAACATGTAATCGAAATTACAAGCTATGTGACAACTCCAGCCACTAAGGAAGGCCACAAGATGCATCAAACTGCCGTTTCCAAGTCAAGAATGACCTTTCAAGCTCACATTTCTATTTATATAAACGAGTATTATGTTGAGGCAAAAAATAGGTTACTTCTGGTTTTATTGTAGGCAACACTGGACTGGTTTTTGTCAAACAATGCCTGCTTGCCTTTGGTAAATATGCAGCTATGTAATATTCAGGATAATGTAAAGCAAAAGTAAGTTTATTTTTGACCATGATTGGCTCAACATATATCATCATCTACAGCTCAAATCAGTACATAATCTGAAAGAATCGATGAACCACAAACTGCCTCAGATGTAGAGAACATCTAAAACGTTTTACAACAAATACAAGAAAAAACATGGGGAAACTATTGACTTCCTCAGTAGTCAGAAAGGCAAGACTTTGTAAAGCTGAGTGGCTCCCATGAGTGAGTATATCCTCCCCAGGCTACTGCTGTGAAAGACAGCTCAGCTCTTGGTCAGCCTGACATGATTAAACAAAGGTTAAAAAAAAAAAATACCTCTAGCCTGCGGTCAGCTCTCTGCAGTAGGTAGCCCAGCTCCAAATCCTGGAGGTCCGTCTCGAATCCCAGGTAGTTTTCAGTAGAGTCTGCCACCATGGGCCTGCAGGCCCCCTGTGTTAGGGTGAAGCCCGGGTTGCAGCTCCCACAGCGGGTGTGGTTGTCTGGTGCACATGCTGCGCAAGCCGAGCCTTCTCCAACAGAGCAGGGCGGCGGCAGATGACAGGGGCTGTGTTCGTATCGGCAGCTGCAGCTGTGGAGCTCCTCAGAGAACGCACCAAGCTGGTTGTTCTCTGAGCAATAAAGGAGAGACTGGAAGTGACTCAGCCAGTAGGACTGAGGCCTGCACCAGGGAAGGAAGAAAAACAGAAGAAGGAGGAGAGAGAGAGGCAGGGAGGGGGTGGTTATTGAACAGTGCTTATAGGATAAGCTGGTTTAATAGGTAGCTGCTTTATTATGTCCAGGACACCTGTCTGGGTGTGCAGACAGCTTGCTCGTTAAAAATATAAAGCATTATCAGCATAATGCAGACAGGCCCGAAAGGATTCAAGTAAGCATGGTCATTTGCAGGTCAAAAGACTTCTGTGAAAGTTTTTTTGTTTTTTTTAGATCTCTTAATTAAATAACCATGATTTCAACTGTTTATAACATAGACGTCCAAAACACTTACAACCAAATTACTTAGGTCACGTGTTAGCAACTGAACCATCTCCAAAATCCATGCACTGATGAAGGACACAAGATGTGATTGATAGTTCCAGAAAATTTCCAAATCAAGCTCAAATTTTGCCAAATCACCCCATCAGTCGTGAGTGTGACCTGTTACTGCTTGACTAGAAGATGTGTTTTCAGTGACTTTAAATGTAGTAGGATTGCTGTTGCCAGACACATTCCAATAAAACCTAGGGCATTTTGAGATGCTGGTTTCAGCATCTCAAAATGCCCTAGGTTTTATTGGAATTACAAGGTTTAGAGTTTTATTCTAATGTCACGGCTAAAAAAATCAAGTTTACCACAGTTTACCTTTTTTCATCTTGGTATTTTCAGCAGGATAATGATCTCAAAAGTGTTTGCAGGAATACCTTCATGTTACTGAGTCATGTAAAGTGCCATATGAGTGTAGGTTACACGTGCAAAGAATATGAGCACAAAACATCTGTGTTTGAAAAGGAAGATAAAGCGCGAGACAGTAGCGAGAGAAAAAGTTGTCTTTGATCTGTTTGTGACATAAATATTAGAAGTTCGCTGTAGCTGTAGGGTAACTGACTCTCAGACATACATATAATTCCCCCATGTGGGCTGGAGTTTGATTCCCGTCTGTAGCACTTTCTCGACTGTGATCCCTTTATGCCTCTTATCCTCTTTGCTCGCTGAAGAGAAGAAATGCACAGTACATACCGCTGGCTTTCCTTTAAGAAAAAAAAAACCTTTTTCTTTGATGAGGGTGTATTGTGGTAAATTTTATGCTAATCTGAAAATGTTTGCTGGATTACATTTGGGGCATCCTTCCTCTGTATCCCAGTCTTATTGTGTGCTTGGCAGTGGGAAGCAGGTCTGAGTTCAGAAAATCACTGATTTGAATATCAAAACCCCCTAATGGAAAAAGCAGTGATGGGAAATGAACCGAAAGGGCTCTTCCCTTCCATCACCCGCTACCTGTGGGCAAGGTATTTCACCTCCGACAGCTTCAGCAGAGCAAAGCAGTCGCCAAGACAAAACTGCAGTTGTACTGTTAGTTCCCTGGTGTGATTATGTACAGCCTTCCTGCCCCCTGCAACTCTTCCTCCAAGCCACTGCTGTAAATCACAGTGTCTTCTCACTTCTGTGCTGCTTTTTAAAGGAGCAGGCAACACTGTGTTTTGAAAATGAAATCAGCCAAATATAAAGTTGCTGTTTTATGGAAAAGCCCGGAAAAAAACAACTCTCAGCTAGTGATTAAAAGGACACTCAAGCTATGATTCAATAAAAAAAATATCTAAAAAAAAAAACAGGGAAAAGATAAAGGGAATTCCTGGAGTTTTGTGGACTTAAAAATAAAACCCAAATTGGATTCCCTGACACAAGACCAGTGAACTATAGTGCTTTGACTGAAGTAATGTACAATACATAATATTAATAATAATCTGTAGTTTAGTGCTTATGGCCAAAAGTATAAGTATAAGGACACCCAAACATTACACCAACATGAACATGAACATGTCATTGTCAATTACATTGGCATTAATCTGCTGTCATAACAGCCTGCACTCTTCTGGTTACAGGCTTTCAACAAGTTTTGGAACCTGGCTGCATGGATTTGCTCCCATTCAGCCACACAGGCATTTGTGAGGTCCAACACTTATGTTGGGCGACAAGGCCTAGCTCACAGTCGGCATTCCAGTTCATCCCAAAGGGTTTTGGATGGGGTTGAGGTCAGAGCTCTGTGCAGGCTGGTTAAGATCTTTTACTCCAAACTGGGAAAACCATTTTTTGTGGACCTGTCTTTGTGCATTGTCATGTTGAAACAGGAGAGGCCCTTCCCCAAACAGTTGCCACAAAGTTGGAAGCACACTGTTGTCTAAAATTCCATCGTATGCTGTAGCATTGAGATGTAGCTTAATTGGAATTAAGGGGAAAACCAGTATGTGGACAGGTGTGTCCACATAGTTTTGGCCATATAGGGTATAAACAAGCTGTTCACCACACTAACTTGCACTTGTAATTAGTATATTGTCATTTTCCTTTCTTTGTTTTGTATATTTTTTAATAAAATGTTTACACATTTCCTGCTTTTGTCTTGGAATATTTACTGTATTGTATTCTATTTTCATTTGTTTTATGCATTTGATGGTGTACACACACACAAACAGAATAAATAAAGTGGTTAAAAAAATTTAATCATTACATCAAACCATCATCATCATGCAATGTTTTGTACTATTTTTACTTCTAACATTGTTATTGTCAGATCTGCAGTAGAGGCTCTCCAAAGAAGCACAATTGTGTTTTTTTATTTCAAGAACCTTTCCTATTAACTCATATTTATCTTCTGCAAGAGGTACTGCATTTATGCTGTTATATAAATTTGCCAAACCAGTCAATTAATACTAAAGCAAGCAAGAAAGAGCAATCAATGTGAAGAATGTAAAGGAAGAAAAGACCGGTCTCATGATGCAATGCAATACTCACACCTTCTGGCCATTTTTCCACTGTTCAAATTAATGTCATCAAAACAGTGTGAGGCTGTAAAGATTAAATTGGTCTGATCTACTGAATGCCTTGACAGGTTCATTAAAAAGCTATTCAACATTTTTAGAGTCAAATCTTAATTGAAAAGGCTACATATAAGAAAGGCATTTTCAAAGATGATTAAAGCAGAAGTACTGAAAACATCACTTGAATGACAATGTGCATCATTATGCCTACTGGCAAAAGTTTGAGCACAAAGTGTACTGTGCAGTCTTATCATTACCCGCCTAATAAAAGCCAAGCTGACTACTGCTTCGACTGGCTTATTCGCTCATAATTGTCAGCGCGGAAAGGAAAAGTAGCCCTCAGGAAGCAAAATCAATCACATATCTCTCATCTATCTCAAGTGCCTCAAACAGGATGTTAAAGGGAGAGTGAGGGTTTTTTCAAGAGCTTCCGTTTCTCTCCCAGGCAAACTGACAAACATCCCATTCTCAATCTCTTTCCACTATAGTAAGGAGAATTCCGTGAAGAGAGAAAAGAAAGGGAGCACTTCACAGTTGATGCAGCGGTAATAACATAGATAAACACTGCCTGGATGAGGGTGATGACGCCACCACTCCTTTTCCTCGCAAGTGGGTGGGAAATATCAGCTGCATAGATCAGTGATTAATGTGTGTTTTGGCAATGTGGTGGAGAGAATGAGACATGGAGGTACACTGAGACAGAGAAAAGAAAATGAAGAAAAGAAACCGAGAGAGAGACTGGACATTGAACAGAGTGCACTGTATAGATTAATCTGCTGGTTGATTCATGTGTTGCGCTCTCAAGCATTGCCGACATTACGGAGAAAGCTCAGTCGATCTAAACTCTGTGTGAATGACAGTGATGGTTGGATTCATCACCTTCGGCAAACACCCCCTCTAACGGAATAAGGTAGCCTTAGTGAATGTGAATTTTATTCAGTCTTAGAACACTAGTCTGAAATGCGGAAACTGTCCAGACCTATGTCTATTTTTTTTTTACTGACAAGTGACCTCTTGCTGGCATGTGAATAATGACTGTCCTCTTTCAGCAGCAAAGGCATGATGTTGTCATAACACCACAAGAAGTCATGGACAAGTTCGACGTGGACCGTAACTTTGACACAGGAGACTGTGACAGTCAGCGTTGGTTTTGCTTAACCTTGAGGGTGACCTTTCCCTACTTAAACAAATAGTTTTAGTTGTCTAAACTAAACCTTGACCATAGATGTAGCAGATCAGAAAATACTGAGACATTCTTGGAACAGTTATATGAGTCATTTGGGGAAATACTGACACGCAACCATTTAGGTATGAGAACAAATTATGTTATTCAGTCGGATTTCAGTTTAAACACTAGTCTGAAACTGGTCATAACACCTTTGATAAACCTTGACAGCATAGATGTGAAAGTGAAGTGCTGTGTAGTAACAAATATTCAATCCCTCTTTCAAAATTTCATCTGTTTTTTTAAAAAGACAAAATAAAGAATTTGATCAACTTCTGAAGCTGAGAACGATATAAAATTGTGGAATGTTTCGTCTTTGCGACTGAAACCAGTGCAGGGGAATCTGGTTTCAGAGGGATTTCATGGAGATGAAGTCCAGTTGAATGTAATGAAGATTTCATGATTTCATAAAGATTTAAGGGAGCAGAAACTTGTGGATTTTTAAAGTTGAAGTTTACTGTGGGAGCAGCTGACAAGTAAGCAAGCCAGGTTGGCTCATTTATGGCGAGTGAAAAGATGTGTGTCTATAAAAAACTGGGCTAAATTTGGTTGAAAAGTTCAAGCTCTTTTACAGTAGATAGAGTCTAGCTTGTTATTATGGCGTTTCACTGCATTTCAACATGTAGCAGGATGTACACATTTCTTGGCAAAAGCTGTACAGAGAGATAAAAATGAAATCCTTTACATACACCAAAGCAGTATTGTGAGGGTATACAAGCACCACAGCAATGGCAGCTTGTTTACTTCCACCTACGTCCCTGGATTAGTCTATAGAGAGAACTGCAGGCTGTGAACATGCCAGAACCTTGCAACTCCTATGGGGCTATAGATCGAACAGAAAGGGACAAATATATACAAAAAGAAAACTACATTAAAAAAAGACACTTCTTAAATGTAAAAGTGTTGGTTGCAGTGGTTACTCTTGAAAATGAAATGTGTGTTTCAGCCGTTGTGCTCACCGTTCTCTTGGTAGGCGGACTTGGGGCTGTCTGTGACATCTTTTACTGAGACTGAAGAGCTTAAAGATGACCCTCTGGGCCCGTCCGGAGAGGACCCGCATGCTGTTCTCCAGCTGCTCATATCGCCACTGGAACAAGTTGTCCATCGACCACAAGTGTTGGATGGTCGACACATTCATGAAATAGTTCTGGGGCAGCCTCGCATAGAACGCCTTGAATTCATCTGTAACAACAGAAAAGACATGTAAAAGGGGGAATCTTATTTTAACATCAATACAGCAGTCCTATGTTTATTTCCAGGATTGTTAGCATCCACGATCCTCTATAATGCATGCAACATTAGGTACTATCATGAGAAATGTTGATCAACACACCCATATTTACATCAATCGGCTGATAGGCTGTATGACTACAGGTGTGCTTAACAATCCAACCCACCCAGGGTTATAAACATCTTAAAACTTTCACTTTTGTGTTACAAATCCACTTCTAAAACACATAAACCTGACAAAGATCCAACTGGGATTGAAACACTGTCTGTTTAAATACATCTGTGGTTTGGAGTCAATGTGCAGCTGTTTTTATAGTGCTTGCACCTACATGTGATGTGTGTGTGTGTGTGTGTAATTACGGTACTTTGTTGGATAACTCCTGGGTCTATTGATACCAGATTATACAGTATGAGTTGTGACATTTTACATGATGGGCAACTGTCAGATACATTTATTGTTAACAAGATACACTATGTGGCCTTACTTTGATTTTTCAGTCTTGTGTCTACAACATGTCTAGGCTGCTAACAAGAAAACATTTTGATTGGCTGTTTATGATTGGCTTCCATTATTAACATCCTGCAGTGGCTTTTTCATGGGTCCATTTCATATATTTACCAGTACCTTGTAAATACAATGTGGTCACATGATATTTATGACTTGACAAGGATCACCTCAACGCGCCATTAAACAATTGACCAGTACACATTGGATTGTGGGATACTATAAATTGCAGAGGGTACACCAGTTGTGTCCTCCAGTTTGAGGCGAATATATGTCTCAGTTTCATTGGAAGGAGCCTTTGAAATTGGACAGACCTTATAGAACACTCTGTTCTGTTCTATATTTCTATTTGAGTAAAAAAAAAAAAAGTTAATTTAACAAATGTGATGACTTTCGTCACATTCATCATCTTCATGTCATCATCATCCCCTAAATTGCACATGAAATAAGTGAATTATGTTTAGTTGGAATGCGACAGCCACATATTAAAAATGCTTTATGGGCAGTTGTAACAGTGAGCTACAGGCAGTCTTGCCTAAAACAATAGGTAACTGTCTGGATGGGAAATGCATTTCTGATTCTATTACGTCCTTTTTTGTCACTAAGGTTGGATCAAGGTTAACAATAGTACTGGTACTAAGGAGTACTGTTTGATCTACATCTGCGTCAATGGTTAGACCACTTCCTGGCATCTTCCTCTGCTGATAAAGCGGCGAGCTAGAAAAGTGTAATATCCCTCGCTGAAGGACACATTTATGACACTTGCGGGTGTCTGAATTCACGGCACACTCCTGCCCTCACTTCACACCCACCTATTAAAACATAAACTTTGAAAGTAATTGCACTTAGGGATATTTCAGCCAAATCTGAGGAGTGGGAAAAAAAAAAAAGACAGCCATTTTGATTTCACCTGAGTAATAATCACCAAGGCAGGGTGACCGAGCACAGCAATAATAACCAAACATTATGCTAAGAGCTCCACTCAAACTGTGTTTCCCTGGTGATATGAAAAGCCGGACTGGCAATAAATGGGTTTCATAGCTGATTAATCTGCTCCAGACATATTGTAAACTACCTGAGCCGAAAGCTGTTGATTTTTTTAATCCGGTCTGTCGCCTTGTTAATTTGCTTTATGCAGATAGTGTGCCAGGACCCAGAATTCACAACCAGCTATTATAGTTCACCTATAAATCATAGAATAGGGAGGAACATACATATAGAATCCTCACTCAGATTTAACGGTGCAGATAAAATACTTCTTCACTCCCTCTCATATGAATGATTTATATTCCAAAAGTTTAATTTTCCTGCATTTAGAGTGAAGCATGCAATGGGAAAGGAAGCAAGAATCCATTATTTTCCAGAGGGCTTTCTTACCTGATTCCTCAAACTCTTTATAAAGCATCCCCCAGGTCTCTGTGATCCTCTCCAGGCTCTCCTCCATGGCTTGGATGTCCATATAGGGGCAGTTGCACTCTGGAAACTTGGGGTCACAGTTGCACCAGCAGTCGCTGTCCTTGCAGACAAATTCACCCTCTCCATTACAGGCTATGTAGGTGAGAGCAGCCTGCACAAAACCTTCTCTCAAGTAGTCTGGAAGGATCACCTGCAATCCTGCAAAACCAAGCTAGGTTTAGTACTGTCATCAAACTGTGAACTTGGGGAGTGACAGTGAAAGCGTAGTGGCAATATATTGCTGGCTGAGCTCATAATTTACTTAATAAAATCTATAAATCTGTATATGTGTATGCTGTTGCTTGTGTTTATCCCATGTGCATATACATTTCAGAAGAATGTTTTGTCTTTAAAAACACAACACGACAATCACAATCAAAGAGGTAAAAATCAGACCAACCTTGCAGCTGGACTTTATTTTCAGGGCTCTGAACCAGCACAGAGCTAACAGAGTCAAGGTTGTCATAGTTACTGCATCCAAGAGGACCCGTGCGGGTCTCTGTCACCTGGGCAACAACAAATAAAAAACTCATTTTTAAAATCTCCACAGCATCCGTTTTAGAACAAGTGCATGGTTAAGTTGTAGTTCTTGACACAAAAATATATTTGAAGGGTATTTCTGAATTTCAGACACAAAATTAGTTTGAGGGCAGCCAAAGAAAATGTGCCTTTTGTAACATAAATGTCTTTCTCTGTTCTGTTTAATCGATTTTACTTGTGTATGTGGAAGAAATGGAAAACCGGGGTAAGCTCACTTAGATTCTTCTAAATTGCTGTAAGAGTACTTTGCTGCACTAATTTTTCTACACAACGTTTCTTTTTTTGTCTTGTCACTGATTGAAGACCTTTCGATTGACCTTTGCCACAAAGCAGCTCCAGCAAAGCATCCTTTTTCACTTCATTTGCAAGAAAAGATCTTATTTCAGCACTCTCCTTTTTCTTGCTGTGACATGTTGGGGAGCATCTAACCGATTCTCATTTTTCTCTCTTTGTGGTTCTGGGACACCATATTTTGTTCAGCGATTTGTCCTGGTCAGGCTTGTCAGAGGACAGTTGGTGTAAAGTGACAGACGGATGAGGCGAGACAATGAGGGTCAGTCGATCAGTAACACAATCATAGAGGACTGAAGGGCTTAGGAACTCATATGAGGCCGGTGCTGCAGGGAAGTGAAAACTCAGTATGGGGCTCTTTAATCAAAAGCCTAATCCAGAAGAAAGGGGTTTGTGAGAGGAAGAATAAATATCCTCTGTGAATGGGAAAAGGAAAATGAAGATAATTTTTGTGCAATTCGTCGACTATAATATTTATATCACATTATAAATCCCTTGTTTCCTTCAGGAGGGATTTTAATGCTGATATGAATGTGAGGAAATGAGATACAACCCTGGGTTTCAGATCACATGAATATTGAATCCACATAAGGAATTATTTGATATGCCATATGATATGCCATATGGCAAAACATTGACTGATGAGCAGAGCATTCAATTTCCGCTTTGCATAGCAGCTGCTATTCACTGTAGATACATTCTGGTATATTAAAAATATTTAATAGGACATTATTGGCCACCTGTATTTTGGCACATGGCTGTATGAGGGAATGAAGCAAAGGCTGGAGCTCTTTGGAAGATTTGCATCTTTCTTTGGTATATTTATTTCTGATTTGAGCTTTAAGTCCAGGTTCTACAGTGCTAAAAGTATTTCAATGACTCATTCAAAGAGTGGGAGCAAGAGAAGCACAGGAAGAAGAAGTAGTTTTGCACTACTTTTTTATTTTTCTATTTAGAATCCTTACGCCAGAAATATGCTGTAAAATAAAGTTTAGTTTGAGGGTCATCATAAATGATCAAGTTAGCAATCTATCTACTCTGCGATAGTCCAGACAATACATCGAGTCATACGACAGGGAACATAAAAATGTATTCCTCTGCCATAATGAGAATACAATACAATTGAGAGGCTGTCCACGAGATGAAAATAAGAAACCACAGGCTCCTGCTGTTTCCTCGTTCAAGTCTGTCGCCTTGTTCATCACGGTGTGCAGACAGACTGGAAAACATGGCCTGAGTCAGGTGGGGATATCGCCATCGATTCAGTCTAGGAAATTCGCAAAGCGTAACAAAAATGATCCCAGACGCTCTTGAACAACTGGAATCATTACTCATTGTACAAACAAGCCGATCCGATTACAGACTCTGCTGTGTGCTGTGACTTCTTTAAGAGAGCCCCGATTTCCACAGCCAATCCCCAGCACACGACAATAGTAACAGGCTTTTCCTCCAAAATGAGCTTCAATTTCCCGTTTGCATGGAGACAGCAGGGGGGGCCTTTGCCTCGCCAGTCCTCTCTCATTCACTTGTTCGATTTCGAATTCATGCAGAGGAGTGCTTAGCTGTTGTGTGGGTCAACACCCTGTGGAAATGATGCACAGTGTGGAGGAATCTGTCGCTCCTTTGACTCACTTTCTACCAGCGACGGAGGTGAATCTCTCCTCTTTCCACTTTCTACCTGTCAGTTACGCCAGGCGACTGCCTTTGGAGCATGAAAGCACACTCTCTCTTCTTCTCTTCCTCTCTGTAGCTACAGAAAAACCCTAATTCCCAGGAAATGAAACAGACAAAAGCATCTGCCTCTGCACTTCTGATTTGCCCACCTTCACTGCAAAAGAAATACCCAACCCTCCCTGAACACAATGTAGTGAGAGGACAGAGCTTTGATATAAGTACAGGGAGTCTGATTCATGTTCTGCTACAGCAGAGAAAGTCACACTTCACAAACCGACTACCACTGTGTTCAGAGGAATGAAAAAGGCAGAAAGGAGGGTCATCCTCCCTTCCGTATCCCTATTAACCCCATGCTACTTGAAGGTGACAACCGGAGGATTCATTTATCTTCCCCTCACCATATGTGCTCATCACCGAGCTTCCTCCAGACTCCATGCGCTCACGGCGGCTGAAGATCAAATCTCATCACAAGCAGGCTGATAAAACGCATCATCTTCCACTTTATTTTCACCGCTGATCGCTGAATTATATCAAGGAAGTCGTTACGGAAACTACATGTATGGCTTTTACAGATGCAGTTTTCTACTTTGCAAATGACACCTGGAGGCAACAGACACATTTCAACTTCGAAATTGAAATACAAATTGGAATCTGTGATTGTTTCTAATGAACAGTTTGTGCATTCTACATAGAGATTAAAAGTGGCACACAGGTTATTGTAAAATGATAAAGTCATTGCACTGATCTCTACGCATTTCATGACTCACTATATTTATTTAGTACAGTATTCTTTAATGATATTTATCTTTCTGATAGTTCTTTAATTTTTTGGCTTTCTTTTGTGTTATTTTATATTTTGAACTGTTAGATTTAATATCATTATAATCACTTGAAGACTCATCACCTGCTGAATTGCACGAAATGTTGCTGTCGGAGACAAAAACAGTAATCTCTTTAACCTTTCAGTATTGTCATTGTGTCCATATACTTCCTGGTGGACTGTGGTGAAATTTACTGTACCATGCTTATTCTCCATACTCTGCTATTCACAAATTTGACAATGCCAAAGGCCTCTGCCTTTAAATATTAGACTCACTGACTCAGTGGACAGTTTTAAACGAGAACTCAAAACACATCTTTTTAATATAGCCTATAATTAGCAGCTGTCTGCATTAATCTTTCTAAAGAAACTGTGTATTAATCTTTCTAAAAAAAAACTGTGTTAATGCTATTTTATAAGTAATAATTGTGCTTTGGTGTTTTTGTTTTTGCTTCTAATTTGTAAAGCCCTTTGAGCTGCATTTTTTGTATGAAAGGTGCAATATAAAGTTATGTCATTCATTCATTCAAAGGCATATATTTCAATGTTTCTGACTGAAAATAGTATATAGTTAGTATTGGACAGAATATCATATATCACTTCCAGCTATGGTAATGTGTGCTTTGCTTTCATTCAAATAAGGGTTTCATAAGAAGCTTCTCTGACCAAGTGTAATTTGATTAATTACACTCTGCTTTATTAGATCCCAATTTTGCCTCATTTGGCTACTTTGCTTATTTAAAGTCTGTGAGCATTGTGACCAGGCCACTATTTTAAAAGTGAGTTGGTCATATGTCTCCAGTGGTCACTGTAGATATAGGATGTTTGCATTGCAAGAAAAATCTAGTTTGGCTTGGTATTAACTACATAAAATCATTTGCAAAAATAGAATGCAAACACAGGAAAACTATTTTGTTTTGTACAAATATGAGATACTATAGGAACAAAGGCAACAAAAGGTTGCCAAAGAAATAGGAGAAACACTAATCTACAAAGACAATCAGCTCTCTAGCTTTTTACTATTGAATCTCAGTTTACTGTCATATATAATGATTTTGACTTGAATTTGGGCTGATGGAAGAATAAAGATGGAATCTTTGATAATCAATGCACTAGTCTGAGAATGTACCCAAAGAACTCAACAATAAAGATATGAGGGCGTTACCTTGATGGCAGTGGAGGCGATCTGGATGTGGTGCAGCTTGCGCAGAGTGCTCTCCCTGTCAGTGAAGTAGGAGGCAGCCAGCTGGTGCAGAGCTTCCAGAGTCACAGTGGAGGAGTTACCTGAGTAATCGCTCACCTCTGCTTTCTTGCTCAGTTTCCTCTTGTCCACAAATATCGTTAAGGCCTCTTCTCCTGCACAAAAACACAACATTTAATTGTTTAAAATGTAGTACAATAAAAATGATAAATGTACTTTTTGGAATAGGTTATGCACATTATCTATTGCTGTTAAGGGCTTCCAAGTATAATCTCATTTTGAGCTTCTCGAAGGCTGAGGTGCGCCTCTCTGACATAAAATCAAAGAGGTAATATCTTAAGTGATTTTTGGTGTTTGTCTCTATCTTTGGTGCTAAGCACTCATGCTGAGGTGTTTATGCATTGCACTTTCCACAAATCACTTGTCGTTCAAACGGCGTGCCAGCTAGTGTCAGATCTTTTCACTTAGATTTTCTGTTAATGATAAAGTCTGAGTGTCTGCATTTGGCACTCCTTTTTGTGGCAGCACATGGCTCATGATACCTTTTTTTTGTTTTTAATTATTCCAATTATTCTACAATTTAAAAGTTTGCCATAATTTTAAAACCCGCCACCTGCTCTGCTCCAGGAGAGACACATAAATTCCAGGTGGTTAAGAGCACAGGAGCAGCCATACAGGAGCCTCTGAAGCACAAAGACACTTGACCACAATTAGGATTAGCCACAGCAGCCTGTATCAGTAGCCACTGATCATAGCAATCAGCACTTCATAAGTCTAGTGGCCATGGTGCAGCAGACTCTCTTTGCTTGAGAGTCCCCAAGACACTGCACATCATATTTCTCATCATAATGCAGAGTTAATGCTTCAGGGCCATTTTTCTGCCCACTGCCTTTCTTCCTCAGCTGCTGAAGGGCACCCTCTTAATATCACAATCTATTTATTAATTTCATTAAGTCCATATGTTTCTGAACACAGAGGCAATCCATTCAGAACCACAGAGGCATATCTCTGGCAACAATCCAAGGCAAACTCCTCATTCTCCTCTCTTCATACCACTAAGTGCTGGCTGAGAGCCAGAGAGAGAGGCTGCATCAGCTCAGTTGGCTGGTAGGGTTGCATTACATGCAGCCACTCACAACAGCGACCTTTTCTAAGCCAGGAGTCAGGTCTAAAGTAATTGACAAGTGTTGCTCTGTAAAAGCAAATCTGCTTTGCAAGACTTGCCTGGGCCTCTCTAGCATCTTAAATGAGTTTTTTTTCTTCACTCAGAGGACCATTAATGCTTGTCCATTCATCACACTGCAGAAAACCAAAAATGGGGTGACTGTGACTGGCAGTGGGAGTGGCGGGGTTACAGTGCACAGGCTTTTACATGTATTCATACATCTCTGAAGAACGATTTCTGTGCTGCCAGTGGCATATTATTTGCTGTGATGTGTTATTCAGTTCCTTACTGCGACTGAGTTATTGTGCCATGTCCATCTGTTTTCCATATGCAACGCCTGGGAGAGCAAATTCTAAAAGCTTTTATCAACACAAATTGTATTCTTTACTAAAGTCTATATCATCTCGGAGGGAGTTATTCCTAAAGCGCATTTTTCCTCAACTGTTCTACAATACTTGGGCTAATTAGCTGGAATATGCTGGAATAAAACAACAATACTTCTCCTTATTTTGTTCTGTCTTCTACATGAATCATCAGCTGCTGAGAATGTTGACTTTACCTGGGTCCTTTAAGCTTTAGCTTTTTTAATCTTATATTTTGCATTATTGTTGAATTGAGCTAGCATGTAGCCCTTTTTGAAGGGTTGTCATTTTCAATCAAGTCACTTGAAACATAAAAAAAAAATCAGACAAAAAGCTGGTTTTCAACCAACTCACAGAATTTATCTTACTTGTCTAACTGACTACAGATGATAAAATCTGCCAGCAATGGTAACCATTTCATCCAGCAAAAGTGGCGCTTGCTCGCTAAAAATGAGAAGACTGCTTTTGTCTACTTCTGTCTGAAATCAAGCACCCGTTGCTCCAAAGATTACTATGATTTTTGAATGTGCCTTCTTTGTTATCAGAAATTCAACACGTGCTGAGATAGAATGCAAGACTTGAAATGAAAAACTAAGGAGTGCACGGCTTAGTGAACAAACATAATATTGCTGGTGGAGTCAGTTGGCCAATTTATTCCAAGTGTTCAGTTTAGTTAGTGCACAGGGTTAATGTCTGCCACTATAACTATATCTAAACAATGAAATCAACCTATTTACAGTAAAACAACTTTGTTTCTTTTTTGTTTACCTCCCAGTGTAGCTGACAACAGGAAGTGAGTCCCATACTTCCTGATCAGATTGTCAGTGATCATCTGGGTGGTGGGCCTGCGGCCCAGGAGTCGAATGTTCCTGATGAACTCAGGAGTCAGGGGTAACGGAGACTCCAAGAAATCTCTCCTTTCCACTGCCAAGTTGTTCACCTTCCATCTCCCAAACTCCCTGGAAAAAAATTATAAAACAACAAATGTAATTATACACTATATTAATAGTGGAGTCCGGTTAAGAGTGTGGTAAGGAGGACTGAAACAATAGGTCAATTAATAAGTCATTACTTCACAATAATCACCTTATAGTTTATACTAAAAAATAATTTATATGCCAAAAATGCCTCATATTCACTGGTTCCAGCTTCTTTAATAAAAATAATCATGGCAGTCCTAAGTACTAAGGTAGAGGAGGTGAGCCTGCAGGGAGCAAATCCACCTTCTCTGTCTATTAGCAACATCATATAGGTACATCATTTGTCTAAAGCTGAGTCTGTGACTAGAATAAATGACTAGAAGAGAGAGACAGAGAAAGAGAAAGAGAGAGAGAGTAGCAAATTTAATTCATTATATCACTCTGTGCTTTTGCAATGTAAGGAATCCCTCGACCATGCCGACACAGATGAACTAAAGTGAGAGTGAACTGACAGGGAAAGAAAGAGAGAATGAGAAAAGCAGAGAAAGCTAGTAAGAAGACAGAAAAAAAAAGATCCAGACACAAACCTGGTATCATTTGAAACCATGATTGTCACCTGGGATGAAAATGTGCTCCTACTTCACAGCTGACAGATGTTTTCTTTAATAGCCCCATTATGACACAGATATATGTCAAAATGAATAAAGTACAAGGTGGTACAAGAAGAAATAGCGCCATTGCTCAAATAGAGAATGTGTTCTGTAATGGGAGTGAAACAAAGCAGCAGCAAAAATGTCATAAAAATGGTGAAAACAGTATGAACAATGAACAACACTGTTTCCCTCTGACATCAACCATGAGTGCAGCTTATATGCTGTGTTCATATGTATTCCTAACGCTTCATTGATTAGAATATCTCAGGATATGTTCACATTTGATTGCAACAGGCAGCTTTAAAATGATAACGTGATGCTAGTCCAGGCGGCAGGAAGGTGGCAGAATTTTAATAAAGCTCTGTGTACTGTTTAAGGCAGGACTTTATACCTGCCTCTTACAGCTTTAAAGCTACTGTGACTTTCTACTTTCATGTAAAAACAAATACATTATCAAAAGGACAAAAGATAGATATGTCAAAGGCAGAATGGTAAGCTTAACTGGAGCAAAACTCAGGGAACCAAAGGGTATGGCTGTTCAATCAATAAAGACCAACCTGGAACCCTGCATGCATTCTTTCTGGTATTTTTGCCGATCATTTGCCTAAGGCAAAACTCTTGGAACTGATATTGCACATGGCAGTGCTTTGACTCATATACAAAGTTATTCTACTACCAAAAAGTTCTAGGTGTTTAGTGGAAGAATGCCACGTGAAGTGTCCTCCACAGATGCTTTTGTGTACTCCCTAGTAAGTAAAATAAGTTATGTGAGAGACGTAAACTGGATTCTAGTTCAGTCTCAATAAAACACATTTTAGTTGCTGAAATGAAAAAAAAAATCCCCTTCCTTTATTTGTTTGGTTTGGATTCAGACCAGGTTGATCACAGAAATTCAAATGGTCAACCACTATTTATTTATTTCTGGCACAAAGACGCCCTCTCTCAGTACAGCCAGTATGATTAACGTTGATGGCAGAAAGTAACTCATTTGATCATTTTAGTTTTGATCTGAAACAGTAATGACTGTAAAGCTTTGAAGAAGCCTTGTGAGTGTGAAGTTAATCACCAAAGGAGCAAAAGAAAAGATTAAACTAAATCTAAAGCTGAGAGCTCTGACATCAAAATGTAAAGAGATGAGATACTACAGATTGGTAACCGTAAAACAAGACTGAGTCTACAGCTGTGCTAGCAGCTCTGTGAGTTGTGCAATTTAGCACTTAACACAAATTACAGCTGAGGTTGATGGGAAGGTCAGTTTTTCAGGTATCGTGATATAAACATAAAGATTCTGCACTTTGTTTCTTTAAATATTTCTTGCTAACCCCAAACATACACACACAGTTGCCAGTAGTTGCCTGCCCATATATCCAGTAAGCTGCAATACCAGATTGTTTAGCTCAGTACCTTCCCCCCAAAAATCTACTAATTTCAATGAAAGTGCTTCTACTTGCCCCGAGCAGGCGAGGCTGCTAACCTGCCGTCACAACACATTGGAAGAAAGAACAAATGGCCAAACTCCATATGACTAAAGCAGCACAAGATCAAAAATACAAGGTCAAAACAGCTTGCTTTACAGAAATTTTGCTCTCAGATGTGAGCATTCAGCTCAGGAATTCCAAATCTGTTCCTCTGTTTTGGGCTTAACCCTCATCCTACCAACTGGGGTACCCTCAGACCCCAGAGGTATACGTTTATCTCACAGATCATTCCGATTTTTCAATTTGTTCCTATTGACTCCATGTTGTTTTCTGTTTCTGTTTTAACTGGTGCTTTTTAAAAAATACCAATATATGACCCCAGACAAACGTAACCAAGTAATAAGTTGTTTCTTACAGCAGTTTGTTCCAGTCGGTAGTCCTAGTATGCTAAATATGTTGGTAGGATGAGGGTTAACGGCTCTAAAATATGAACATATGAAAGGTGATGTCATGTACCTTCACCTACCAATCAGATTTTAACAATACATAAATCAGAATCTGATGACAGTTGTTCCCTTTGTTAAGCGTTTTTTTTACCTTGTGGTTCGATTGTTTTGCTAACTAACAGCACTCTTTCATTTTCTTTTAAAACAAGTTGATTTCAATAAGCACACATTTGGTAAATTAGCTAAGGTAGAGAAAATGTGAAGTTTAACATTGGCACTAATATGGTGTCTCCTTTAGTGGCGTCTCTTCTCTATATCTTGGAGGTCACAGCCTTCCTCTTCTGTATTCCACACTGAATTCTGAAGAAGATGTGAATCAAAAAGCCTGATGTTCATGTTATACAAAACTGACTTTTCTCACTTTTTATTTAATGTTTCAGCAGATATACTTTAAAGGTACACTACCAAAAATTATTTTTGTGGATTAACCCAAAATGTATATGTGTATAAACTGGATGTACAGGTAAAGTTGTTTGCTTCCTGTCTTATTGTCACATTAGTATTCTAAGGACACATGAAACACTTTTTGTTTCTTTCATAAAGCGCCTGAACTTGGTTTCAAATCTTAACTATTTCTTTAATCCTTACATATATTTGCTAAGTTAAATTAAAACAAAACACATGTTTGTATGTAATTTCTGAACACTTACAGAACTTCTCGTCCATGTTGGCTTAAGTCACTAAAATAGCTAGCTATGAATGGGTACCAGTATATACAGTATTTCCCCTACATAGTTTATAGATGCTATATAGTTTGTGTAGTTCTGGGGTGAAAAGGTAACACTTTGACATTTCATTTTAGAGGCATAAAGGATATAAAGGTTTTTAGTTTATTTGACTCCCAAAAATAAGCTTACTTTTCTATATGTCTAGAAAGTAAAACATTCTGCAAGAAATCTTTTGTTAGTGTTCCCTTATATACCTCAAGAACCTACTCCAAACAGCAGCAGGGCTCATCCACTGTCTCACCAACAGTCAGAGAAAGTAAGAATAACTCAAATGTAGATAAAGGCAGTTTATTTATGTGTGGGCTGGTATGAATTTAGTCATTATTTAGAGGAAAATTAGCTAAACATGAGAAAACCCACCTACAGAGAAATAACCTATTTCAGCAACTGTAACTGGGACTAATTAAATATACTTTCAAAATTAAGACACTGTTTGAAGACTATCTTTGATGTTTAAAAAAAGTACAACTCTGATACCAGGCCAGGGGAGAGATTGTATTTATTTTTGCGACTCTCTCTCTCCGTCACAAATCTGCATAGCAATGAATGTATAAAGAGACAGTTATGAAGTCACAGACAGATATCACAGCTGTAATTATAACAGATCGGTTGTGATTACTTTGAAATTTCTTGGGGAGGCTGCAGGAGTGCGCCGCCAATTTTTGCTATCCACCTGGCACTGCCCTCAATTTACTCACATAATCATGCTTAGATGAGAAGAAAGGAATGGGAAAAACATTCCTGAAAGAGCCTTCTGCCTTTTTACAGAGCACCCTTTTCGTTTTAAAAGTTTATTTGAAGGGCTACATCCTGACACTTTTTAGAAAGCAATGAAAAGAACCCTTTCCACGTGAGCAACAAAAACCACAATTGTCTTGACTGGGGGGTTATTTTTGTCAGATTTCATTGTGTGGCAGGAAATAAACATCCAGTGCATTTATGTGAACTGCATTGTCCTATCAGTCAAATGTTGCACTTTTTCTCTCCAAACTAAAAGCTTGACTGCTGTAATCAGAACAGGTTGAACAACCTTGGCTGCTGATGATGGATGGAGGGAGTGTGGCCTTTTGAAAGGGTATATATCACATTAAACCAGGAGTAATGACGAAAGCTCGAACACCCAGATGTTTGAATGATACAAAGTCTAAATCCCCTAGAATTCCAACAAGCTGGTGGTAAAGATTTGCAAACCACATCGATTTCAATTTCTGTTATATAATCACGAAACAAGACACTGATTCATACAATATTAAGCAAAAACTGTGGGCAGAGTGTGTGAAGTAAACATAATGATGTTAAATGGATATGTGGTACCCGTTGACCTTTTTGCTGACTCTGTAGTATTCAGACAAAGCCTTTGACTAATCTCTTGCTCAGATATATCTAGTGTAGCTATTAATCTTCACCTCATTTCATGCCATGCAAATAAATGACCTCTTCAAATGGGACACTGTGTCTCTTGAGTTCCACTTTGCAGCATGAAAGCACAAGTTCAAAGCTGCAGCACGTTCGGTGGAAAAAGAGGAATACACAGGGAGGGAGCGCAAGAGAGGGGGGGGTGCAGAGAACAGGTATAGAAAGAGTATTCGCAAATCCCTGCTGTCGTTCGTTTCTTCAGTTATCGTTGACTGTGATAAGCTAGCCCCGTCTTATCTTAAACCCCCGATAGGCCAAATGGTTTGTCCTGTAGGGAGAAGAGGAAATGAAATGGGTTTCACCACAGAGTTGGGCTGCAATCCTCCCTACAACCAGCTAAGTCATTATTATTATCAATTTCATTGCTCCTTTTCGCCAGGGTACATCAGCTTCATCAGTTTAACTCTTTGGACGCCATCATAGCCAAGTTGTTTGAGTTGTTCTCCAAATTCAAAGAGGCCCCTGTTTTCTTGGCTGGTTAAACATATCTGAATCTACAGTGGTGGAAAGTAACTAGATAGATTTACTTTACATAGTACTGGATTTAAGTAAAATATAAGTACTGCAAAACTGTACTTGAGAATTTATGTTTATTTATTTATAATACTTCATAATTCTACTAGAATAATTATTTTTTACTTTTTACCTCACTGTATTCATTTGACAGCTAGTTACTAATAAACATATAATTATCTTATAAAATACTCTGCATAAAACTAGTGGTTTCCAACCTTTTTGGCTTTATGTAACCCCTCACAAAAATGCAGTGTCTATAGTTGACGTCTATGAGTTGTTGGCACCTCCAAAGAATGAGTTTCCTTTCTCAAATGGTCACATTTAAGTAACTGGTATAAGGTCCAAAGAGGTAAACTTATCCAATACTACAAAAAAACAAAACAAAGATTTTAGAAATGTCCAAAATATAAATACAAAATTGTGTAGCAGAATTTTCCTTCTTTCCTACCCCATTTATCATCTCACAACCCCCCAGATTTATCTTGTGACCCTTTGGAGGGGGTATAACCCCTAGGTTGGGAACCACAGTACCTAACTGAATATAAAGTAGTTAAAATGAGCTACACCTTGAGCGGCTACGACAGTAAACTGCTACTTAGTAAGAATCTAATAATGTCATATATAGTAATATGTCAGTTACAGAAGCCAGTTTTCTGCAGAAAAAGTACTTTTACTTTTGATACTTTTAGCTGATAATACTTAAGTAGAACTTTTGCTTGAAATTTTTTAGATTGGAGTATTTTTAGATTGGTGTGTTGGTATTTTTATTAAAGGCAAAATGAGTAGGATTTGTCGATTGCGGTTTGTAAACATAACATTCAAAGTGGCCCCTCCTACCTGGTTCATAGCTTTCTCTTGGATGTATGCTTACGATCTGGCACCTGGTTGCTGCGTTTTTATAGAATCGCCCTCACACCCTGCGCTCTTATTGGCTGGGGGCTACACTCCCACTGCCCAAATGGTTGACGCCCAGAAACGTCCCGAACACAGCAAAATGAAAAAAATACAGGCAGAGGGCAGGGTCTCTGCATAAAGAGACACTGCCACACACTTCTAGTGGGTCATAAATAATCACTCAGAGGGATTATTGTTGTATGAGTCTATACATTGTTTTTTAGCAATATCCTACTCATTCTGCCTTTAAATAAAGGATATAAATACTTCTTTCCCCACTGTGCTTCTGATATTTCTTGTATCCACATTTATTCACTGGCATGCGGCCTAATATTTTAGCAGTTTAATAATTTTTAATGAGCATAATGAATTTTCCACAGTGAAATGATATTTATAATCTTATCCCATATAAAAAAAATCACATGCATTATCCAAAAGCAATATGTTCAGAACGCGGCCAAATGCATGTCAACACTCCTGCCTTCACCCTGGTGAATATTGCAGCTTTCTCTTGGCAATGTGTCCTGTGGACAGGTGGCTAAGGCGGAAGGCTCACATTGTGTTAGCATTGGAAGCAATGGGTATGCTCTCCAGCGAATCGCCAAAACACACAAACTCACACACACACATCCACAGAAACATAAACCCTCATTTCATTTCCTTCAGAGGACTTGTTAAAAATTCTCAGTCAGGAAAACATGGTGTGAATCCATCACTCCACCATTGCTGAGGTTACCGGAATCGAAACACCGATTCTGGTAATCTATCTTCTCCTGTATTTGAGTGCTCATTAGGATTTAGCAGAGATGACGAAGACTAGACCAGAAAATAATATTGTCACTTTCAGTCCCCTCTTCCCTCTTTTGTGCACTAACTGACTGCCTCTCAACCAAAAATGGACTGGCAAAAATGATAATTTACAACAAACGTAAGCTTAAGACTTATCTGTCCATGTTACTATTATTTGATCTGAACACTGACCACTGACACTTATTGATGTAAGTTCCTCACATTAAAAGAAACACAACCTGTAGTATTCAGTACAGAAACCGCCGAGACAATGAGATGTTAGCAGATGCTACTTATATATATATAGGCTATATATTTTTATGTCATTTTTGTAACTGTAGTTTTAAAGAAGAGTCTGCAGCCAAGCTAGCAGCTCTGTGAGGCTGTAAATGCTATCATTAGCATGCTAGTATGATCACAAGGACAATGCTAACATGCAGTTTAGCACAAAGTGTTTACCATGTTCACCATTTTAGTATTGTAAGTAAACACATAGTACATCAGAGGCTGATGGGAATGTCATTAGTTGTGCAGGTATTTGGTCATAAACGAATTAAAAGTTTGACCTAATGATGGCGCTCTATGTATAGTTAAGGAATTATCAAAGTAATTACAACTCATCCTGAGGGGGACATTAATGTCTGAATTAAATGTCATAGCAATCCATCCAATATTTGTTACGATTTTTCAGTCTGAACCAAAGCTGTACACCGACAGACTGATACTACCATCCATCCATGTCGCTAGTGTGACTGAAAACCGGAAATGAGGATAAAATGGGAAACCATAATGAGGCTTCCCTCCATTTACAGTGGAATTATCACCTCTGTTTACACTTTTATGATCTTTAATCAAACTTTAGCAAGACAGCTCAACTAGAGAGAAACTGCCTGCAGCGTTAACAAATTGAATAAAAGTGGGAACTAAGGTAAAATCAGAGCAATTAATGGGACTGATTCAGGGTAGACTGTCTAATGTTGTGCCTCTTATGACTTCCAAAATAAGGAAGTGTTGAGACTGATACTTATTCTGATATTTTAAAACAATAGCATGGGAAAAGTGTCTTAAGGGGGAAAAATTACCATTCTTTCACCAGCCTATTTACCACAAGGAGCAACTTGGAGTTGCCAAAACCTCTGAGGGAATTTTAGTAGAAGAGACGAGAACATCAGTAAGAATGTAGCAGTGGGATGTTGAGAAGCAGCGCTGAGGGAGTCTGCTCCAAAACACTCACCTCAACCCTCTTCAGAGCACCTGCAGACTCCCCTGTGGTTTAGAAAATCTGCTGTTGTTCATTGTGCTTCAAGTGGCTCTTATATCAAACAGAAAGCCGCTTTTTGATGAAGTTAAATTCAAAGGGTTGGGGTGTCGTACGTGCTCCGGTTTACAGAATAAACTAATTGCAGATAATTAATAGAGTCCCATTGTTTTAACTCATGTGTTGATGCACAGTGATGCTTACTGACTCACTGACACCATCTACTGTAATTTACTAATTTCTAAACCAAGTGAGTGTCCTTCATTTTAAGTATAAAGCAATTACTTATTGTTGAAGATTTTAACATCTATAGGTGTTTTCAGACCAAAGGAACTTTTTCATAGTTCTAAGAACACTTTTTATTGTGTCCACACTGCAAGAACTGGGAACGTTCGTGTTTCCTAGGAAAGCGTTTCGAGGGACATTTTTAGCTCCTACTTCAGGAGGTACTCTTCCAGCACAAGAGGAACCTTAAGGGACATAACTGTACAGTGATTGGTCCAGACGTAAGTGTATGTTGATTGGAAAAAAAGCGATGGTATGTAGTTCTCAGGAGCACTCCCCAGTGGGCAGTTCCTCTGAGGGAGTCCCCAGAACTGTTTGGTTCAAAAATGCCTATTGTTGACAGCAGCTTCAGCTACTTTGCTGTGGAGGTTTTAATTGGAATGATTACCTGGAAAATATTTTTAATATCAAATACCATGTGGGCTCTAAAAGTGGCTATTACAAGTTAAAAGGTTGACCACAGAAAAGCAGCTATGGTCTGCTTGAATTCATGTGAGTTACAGTTGAGTCCAATGGTGTCCAAGTTTTCATGGGGGGAAAAAGATCCATAGAAACTTCTCAAACCACTAATACATCTGCTAATTTATTGTCATGTTCTATCCGTTTAACTGTACAAACTTTTAATTGTATCCTATTACTGTAAAGCTTTTAGACATTTCATAGTCTTGTGTTTAATTGTATCACTCTGCTGTACAGAAAGTGGAAACATAGATGGGATAAAATAAGCACTCTGTAAACATGTGTTTTTGAGAAATGCCATGAAATCTGATCATTGTTGTTGAAGAAACAGTTGTCTTGTTATCAATATCTTTCCTTCAGATTTTGAAAGTTTAGCAGCAATTTTAATTTTGCCTAATCCTCGTTAGTTTCATGATCATCAAACAGCTGCAGAATCCATTGAATCCATCCCAATATAGCGATTTAACACAAATAGCTATTTATTTAGTTGGATGTTTTCATGACAATAATGCAGCATTTTTTTCTTAAAAAAGTCAATGTTTCATAAATAAAGACCTTACATAATCTGCTTTAAGATATGTTTGCTAATGATTCAGGTCATTAAATGCAGTAGGAGACTGGACAAAGCTAAGACTGGTTTAATCTGGAGCGGTACAGCAAGGTTCATGTTAGATTAGCCTGGAATATTCATTTCTAACCAATGATAAATTGAACTTAGAGTAATCAAAAATAGATACATAAAAGGCGATGCAGGTTGACCAGAGCTACAGCCCCACAGAGCAGTAGTTCCCCCAAAGCAACTAAAGGGGTCACAAGATAAATCTGAGGAGTTGAGCTTTTCTTTAAACTATTCTTTTTTTTCCTCTTCTAAGGCTGGGTTTTTCAGTAGTTGATGTGTCTGAAGCATCAAATATCAAAAACTGTCAAGCATTGAAAGTTGCCATTGAATGGCTTGGTCAGTTTCTCAGTCTTGCTTGCTTATTCTTTAATCAGAATGTTTCTTATCTAAATCAGATAATCTGAAAACTTTGCAAACCTTTTATTTTATTTAGTCAAAGTGTGCCTTGTACGGCTGCTTAAACACTGATGCATTGAGAGGTTTGGCATATTTTGCTAAACTTAAAGTAAAAACTGTGATTCTTATATCAGAGACTCAGGTAACAGTATCAAAGAAGTGTGGCTCCCTTGAGAGAATATTGCAGTCGGCCCACTGTCTTTATTAAAACAACCCTATTGAAGGTTTTTATGAGCCAGCTCTAGGATTGAGCTCCCAAAATCATCACCACATTTCACCCCACCAACACAGGCACTGAAAGAGAGCCATTATTTGCCAAAACAGAACCATACACACAGCTGTGTCCCTTCTGTCTTTGTCAGATTCCTTTCTGAAATCGAATGGGACTGAATCCAAATGAATTTCAATTTAGGAAGATTTACAGGCTATTTACTTTTTTAGGTTAGTTTTTCCTTTTAATATCATCACTATTAATCAATGCCACATTGTGGTAATCTAGAGAGCCTCAAACACAACCTTGTAGCTGACAGAAGCCTCTCTGGGGATTCTGTGATAATGCAGAGTAATAAGTACTAAGAGCTCACTAATCACTTGGCCACATGATAAGACTATTAATCTTTCCGCCCATGCAGCTCAGCTCCAACGGATCGCTGCCTTTTGCCAGAGAAGGAAATATTAAAAAGCTCTAACGCGGCAACCGATCACCGAAGCCGTAAAGCATCCTTGCACCGATCCATAGATGTCAGGAACCCTGTCTGTCTATTTCCAGAAGCCTGGACAACATCCTTCTAAATGACGAAGGATATGATTCATGACACAATCTCGCTAATTTGGTTGCAATGCCGATACCTCAGACTGTGTTGCTGTCATGACAAATCATCATTTTTTTCCCGGTGCTAATCAACATATTTCAGTTGACCTCCTGATCAGGTGACTCCCTGAGGGTTTTGAAGGCAGCAGAATGTGATATACAGCCAAGCAACAACGCTGCATGAAATACATTCTATGTAGGCATTTGCCAGATATCTTGTGAACATGGCTGTGAGAAACCTTTTCTGCATGACAGCACAGGCCAAATATTGCAGTCTACTAAATAACCATGAATAGGGTTTTCATTAAGCACACTGTCCTCTGTGTGCACTAATATGAGACATGCAGTTGTGCTGCATTTTTCTCCCTTACATCATTTTGATGTTACAATAAAAAAAAGTTAGCAGGGAAAAGCAAATCTACTGCTAATAAAAAACCCTCTGCAGCTGCAGCTGTGAACACTACTGGCATACTACAGTAGTGTTCAGATAACCTGATCACATATGTTGTTAGGATAAATGCCCTTGGAATGACCTTATCCTCAACGTTAATCTGTTCCTTAAACATATTACAGATGTACACATTTACACATTTCCAAGTTAATTCAACCAAGGCGGATGAAAGTTCACTCCCTTCCTTACTCATCTCTGTCATTTAATTCAACCTCACCTGATTTAACTGCAATGCATTTCATTGCAAGCAATATAATTTTCACTACAGTGCTTTAATAAGGGTCAGGTAAGGACAAATTTTGGGTTGGCTTGATCCTTGAAATTCATGGTTCACATTAATTATGACGCACATCTCTCTAAATCTATATTTTTCTCTTACTACACATCTCAAAATATGCAACAGCTGACTGTTAATGGGTTTGTGGTACCTACAGGAATTATCCAGTATTAATGAAAACATGCAAGAGCTCTCTCTCTCCCAACATCCAAGAATGATGCTGAATCATTAGATTTATACTGTAAAATCTTCTATACAGAATCTTTCCCCCAAAACCAACATATACATACACACAATAAAAGTAATGCTGATGAAATTATGATGAACAGATAATTATTGCCATGACTGTGATTGAAGTGATAGCTGTATTGGAGGTCTTCAGCTTTTGGACAGCTCATTTCTTTGTTGTTTAATCTGTAGGTTTATAATTTAACTAGTGGTACATCTGAAACTAGTATCTGGTCAGCTAGCATTACTGTCTTGTTAACCTTAACCTACTTGTCTCACATACCTAGAGTAGGAAGCCAATGTCAGCAGTGGCGGGTAATGCTAATGCTTAAAATCAACAATTACTGGGTGTTTGTTCATGTTAAATGAGCTGAATCTTACAGTACAGCTCTTGAGTGCTTTCGAGTACAGGCTATTGCTAAGGACAAAATACTGTGACTTTGTGAGTTATACTAATCTAAATACGTAAACACATGAACATAATCATATTATGTATGTGGCCGTTATGTACACACAGCCGATCTTTCAAAAATCAACCATGGAGACTGTTTGATGTGGCTGCTGGGAGATTTGTCATGCATATAATAGGAGGAGTGATAGTGCAGCAGTAAATACAGCGTGAAGTGCCTCTTCATCCTGCAGGCATGACTCACCTGTATATCTTGTATCTGGTGGAGAAGCCTTGCCGGTTCTTCTCCACAAAGTCGATGTACTCTGGGGAGTGGTGGAAGGGCCCTTTATCAGACAGGAGCCAGTCCAGGGGGCCCCCGGGCTTGTCATTGGGGAGGCTGGCTGTGGCTGCTGCTGCTGTTACTGCAGACCGTAAACACACCCAGCAGTGAAGGCTGAGGCTGACGACGCCCCATAGAGCCATCAGAGATGGAGGGAGCGAAGGAGGGATGAGGGTGGTGATGGTGGGGGGGAGGTGTTCAGCAACCAAAGCCACTCGTCATTAGCTGGCTCCTCCACTGGGATGACCGGGGGACCTGCATCACCTCAACGCCCCCCGAACACCTAAAGAAAAACACAAACACACAGATAATGATTCATACAAACACCCACATCCAGCATAAAAGACAGACCTTAGAAATATTTCAAACTTTAACAGCTCCATGTGGCAGCAAGACATAGACGCTTGAATTTTCAATTGTTTCAAGGGGTTTCATTGCACAGAAATCCTGACATGATCAGTAAACTTCACAATGCTTTTTGTCGAAATCATTCATCCAATAAACAGTAATGTACTGACAGGAAATTAATTGTCAACACTGTTGATAATGAATTGATCATTTAGGTAAATTATCTAGGGAAAATGGCCAACATTCACTCACTGCAGCTTCTTAAATCTGAGCTTGTGCTGCTTTTCCCTGTGTTTTACATACGTGTTAGTTGAATACCTATAGGTTTTTGATTGTTGTTTGAACAAAGCAATGAACTTGATGATGTCACCTTACAACCTTTAAACACTGAGCTAACAATTCACACTTTCTGAAATGCATCGTCTTCTATTTTGGCTGTGACCATGTAAAGCACTGGTGGAAACACCACAAAAGTGCCCTTTTGGGGGCCCTTTCAGTGGACAAAACGTGGTAAAGTGCTTTATACCGCAACGCATACAGCTGTTTACTTCGCCCCTGCCCCTCAAACAGCCTGAGTCAGCCACTGATGTAAAATATTGCCGTGCTGTATTTTCATATTACCATGCCCTGCAAGCACTGGTCAAATTGCGGTTTAGTGTCTTGATCAAAGACACTTCGTTATGTGGACAGGAAGAGTCAGGGCTCAAGCCACCAAGCCCCTGATTCAGACTTTAAGTGCTCAAATTACGGAGAATGTCACCAATTGTCCACGCAACATCGCTCATGATCTAACCACGTTCACTGACAATAACTAATTATGGCAATAGTGGATGTGTGAAAACAGTAGAAATGTTGTAGAATACAATGTAGAACAGAATAGCCTGGAGAAACCTGGTTAACAGACATGTTAATCAATATAAACTACTAATATTAGGTTGACCAATTTAATATCTGTCTCCTGCTGTCAACTTAATCAAAACCAAAACAAGAATTAACCCTACAGAATTAACTGTAAAATTTAACATTTTAGAGAGAAAAATAGGTAATTTTAGACGGTTTTGGAATTACAAAATGTACATTGAATAGACTCTGGGAAATTGTGATGGGCAGTTTCACAAATTTTTGACATTTTATAGACTAGAGGATTTATTGAAGATGTGAAAAGAATAAATGAAAGATGTATCAATAATAAAAGTAATCATTAGTTGCAGCTCTACACTCCTTAAAACTAAAATTGGTTTTCTCAGGGGCTGGCGGGGAAATAAGTCATCAAATAAAAGAAAATCACAGCACAGTTAAAATTAAACTGTGCTGTGATGTGCTTTGAATCAATCTTCCTTCAGAGAGAGAAGAATTTAGCTCTTTTTGTTATGAGTCATCACTTCCTGTGAGTTTAGATTTCCCTATACGAGACAGGAACTTCATTTGGGTGAAAAGGGAAAAGTTTTTCAGACTTGATTAGTAATGATACACATTTCCGTTGCAGCCTCACTCTGATTTTTACAGATACTCTGTCGTGGACCAAGTAGTCAAGGCACAAGGTAACACAGGTTTAAAGTTAAAAAAAAATTGGTTTATTTTCAACAAAAAGACTCAACAAACAAATAATTGAAGAGAACTGAATTAAGAGTTATAGGATCCTTAAAAGAGGTCAACAAAACATAACTCTACTGAAAAATACAACCAACAAACCGAGTGCTCATCTCAACTACTAGACCTCCCAAAATGAGACTGGAGGGAAATCTATATACTACCTGATCAAACCAATAAACAAATGCAGGGGAGGACAACATAAACCATAACTAAAACTCAGCACAAAGAAACTCTGATCCTCCCGAACCCTAAGCCTGCCATTGTGTGGCTGTGGCCATGGCCATCACTCTCTGTCAAAGTAAAGTCAAGTCAAGTAAAAGTCTAGCCTAGTGCAACTGCTCCTAAACTGGTAGAAGTTATGATTCAAATTGTGAATTCATCCCTTAAACTCAGCAAATAATTGCTTTTTTCCAACATTATAATTCTCATACTTCAATAGATTTATTAAGAGTTGTCCTCACATGCAAATCAGTTTTGTTGCTAAAATAAAAAGCTTCGGTTGCTGTGTTTTATCAGACTACATGCTGTGCAGACTGTTGTTCAGGGCTCACATTAGTCTCCATCACCATCTCAAGCTCTGTCAGAGGGTGGTTGAGTCCATTACAGTATTCTGATGACAATCTGTCAAGTTAACGCCATATGACCGTGTGTGGGTTTCAAAAATCATTACTCTCAGACAACACAGCAGACAGAATGGGAAGAGTGCGCAACAGCTAGGAGGTGGATAGAAAAGAGCAGAGACAGATTCCAAATTGTAATATTAAAAATACCGTTAAACGTTCATCCACAGAGTGAGACAGAGATAATGGTTGATCATTGAAAGTTTAAGCATGCAGGAGGACTTTCATTTAGTAGTTTTAATAAGATGAGATGAGCTGGCAATTTGGAAATTGATTTCAGTCTGACATCGCTCCCCAGATTCAGTCTGTCTGATCCTAGTGTGTGTGGGAGAGAGTGTGTGTACATATATCTTTATGTTTTAGTGTGCTATTAACTAAAAGATAATGGGATTTCCAATATGCGTGGTTGTTACTGGGGGTTTTTTTTTAACCCCTTTCTTGAACTAAATATTTATGTGACAGTCTTTTTGGAGAAAACATAGTTACAAGTCTACTTTAGTTTTTTAGCATTGCACTCCTATACAATTGTCAGAAAAAACAGGATTAAAATCAATGTGCAGCAGAAGCAGAGGTATTGTCTTTTTATTCCACGCATTCTTCTTCCTTCTCAAAACCCGGAACCTACATTACCCACAATGCAACTTGGTCGCCAAAAACTCACATGGTGATTTGGGTGATTTGGGTGTCCCTAATAGTCTCAAACCCCTAGTCAATTTATCAGATTTCACATTTGCTCCCTCTGGAGCCACAAAAGGCTTTTTACAACTTTTTTTCACATATGCAGTAGTACTCCCCAAGACCTGTAAACAGACAGGTCGAGTTCCCCCTTTAAGGGCATGTACAAGTTAAGTTACATGACATTAGCAGATTGCAAGTCACGATCCAAGGTGTTCAGGTCTTTCATGGCATTTGAACAAATCACTTTCAAACTCTGCAGTGTTTTTATATGGTTAAAACTGAAGACTTAATATTTTGGCTATCAAGTCAAGTTTTTAAATTCTCATTTCTGTGACTTCCGTATGCTGCATAAACCTTAAAATTAAAAGACCACATACCCTACACAACTTTTTGCAACATGCAGAAATGTTTTAGTTCTTGGCAGGCAGAAAGGACAACACACTGGACAACAGGTATACAGTGATTAGAGTTAGGATGCCTCTGTTCTCGTACCAAAACAGATGGACACTGTTTTAAAAAACTGAAAACTGTTTGTTTCTCTGCCTTTTCAGCACAAAAACACAGCATAAATTAGCAAGACAAAAGAAAAAGCTAGTTGGGTTAGGGTAAGGTAAATGTGGGAAACATGGACTCTGCAGAGACAGCTGGAGGAGATGAAGCTTTATGAGAGTGAGGTGGACTTTGCTGGGCTATGGCTCTGCACTGAAACCTGA
This sequence comes from Maccullochella peelii, assembly GCA_002120245.1. Lineage (NCBI taxonomy): Eukaryota > Metazoa > Chordata > Actinopteri > Centrarchiformes > Percichthyidae > Maccullochella > Maccullochella peelii. Next base: position 291,391 of record LKNJ01000220.1, on the reverse strand, counting down.
TGACCTGGATTAAAAAATAATTCTCGTCCATAGCACCCCACTGCTGTGCCATTTACTCGGCTTGCTTTTTTTCCCCTTTGGTCCTGATTATGGTTGTAAAAATCACATTTTTGTAATAATCTTACTGGGAACAACAGGCAGAGTCTTGATCAGTGTCCTATGATTATAATAAAAATTAAACTATAATATTTTATATCCCAACTGTCAACACCAACTGGTCCAGACTGTGATGGACTTCTTCCAACTTGGTCCGATCAGTAATGTTGCCAAATTATAAACTTTAAAGTCTCCAACTTTAATTCTGCAGTTTTTATGTTTACACATTACACTTGATAGCATGAAGTGCAGGCATACATGTGGTACAATTCTGCACAGCACCGCTGCTAACAGTAAAATAGGGGCAGGAATAAAGTTCCCCAACACTTAAAGGGAGCAAATTCTCCCCGATTCTCTTTTAACTTCTTTTGTTGTTGATGCAGTTAAACTGTGAACGAGTCCTTTAGCAAATTCTGTTCTCATTCCAGCAGTGTTGAATAGTTTATTCGCACTGAGATGGAGGGCCTCTGTCTTCCCAGCTTTTCTGTTATCTTCTGCCATGCTCTCTGTTCTGAGCTCGAGCGTCACACTTTTTTCTCTATTCCTTCAGCAGTGGAGGGCCACACAGCAAGCAGAGTCGCACGTATGTGTTTTGACAACATCTGACACTAAAGTTGTGCCTTACTATTATATAGAATCAGGCTTGAGAATAAGATGCAGTATGATAATATAGGGAGATGTGTCAACGCTGCAATAAAAATGGCCTCAAAACAGCTACAAGTGCATGTTTTGTTAGCTGAATCCCTTAGCTTCCACTTTGACTAAATATAGGTGAAACACTGCCTTGCTTTACATAGTGCATGTTGTGTATAGAGTGACCTATCTCAGAGGGGAGTGTGTGGCGTGTTAATATCAAAATAGAGCACAGAGGTCACATTAAAAGACTCTTTAATCCTATCATCCAACAGGCAGCTGTCCAAAAAGCTGATGCAGGAGAACACTGGGCTCTCTCTGTTCCCCGTTGCCCACTTGCTCTCCCTTTTCCTTCCTCTCACACTCCTTTGTCTTTTTCTTTTGTCTCTCCTTCCTCAAACAACCCACTCTCTTCTTCCTCTGCATTCTCAAATACCTCTAAAACCCACTTTGACTCACATCCTCCCTGTTTTTTTGGGGTCTTTTTACACACTTGCTATGACAGTCAGGTGACAAGTCTGTGCCAGCCCTTTAATCACATTATCGCCCAAACAAAACCACTAAGCCTTTGTTATCAGCTACCTGGGTGATATCAGATACATGCCATTTTCACTCTACAAGGACATTATACATTTTTTCCAACCTTATGCAAACACTGTTTTTCATCAAACAATGTTAAAAATGCTCCTCCTTGAGGCGGGAAGCCCTCACATAAACGAGAAACAACAAATCAAATGTTGGGTGATACAACAAGAATGCATTTTCAATTCAAGCAGTAGGCATGCACCGGGGCTCTGGTGGATCCACTCAAATATGATTTTGCACAACGTGGACCAGCAATAACCCGGGGCTATTTGGAACCACTGTATAAAATGAAAGCTGTGTTTGTTCCTGTGAGGTCCTCTCAATGGAATTGTGAGCAGAGTGCAAATGATGGGGGAATAGATTTTCCCACACATGAATGTAATGAGGACTCGATTTCCATGAATAGGCAAATGCCAAGAATACTATCGGTGAAAGGAAAGATGTAGCATCAAATAGCAAATACAGCCCTGTAACAATTATCCACGTAGATTTTAGCTATCAAGTGACTGTTTTGTTTTACTAATGTTTTCATAATCTCCTTCCACATTACGAAAACATTACCAGACATACTCTCAGAGCACCAAGGTAATCATAATTTTAAGTTAAAGTAAAAATGGTATGAGCTCCCAGAAGCACCTTTTCTTGCTCCTGAAATCATCCGTTATGGGGCCCTCAAGGTTGAGGTAGAAATGGCCCTCTGGCAAAATTGACAGTCAGCATCGGCCCCCATGCACAATTGCCTCAGCCTTGTCATGTGACGCCCAATTTTTCTTTCATATGTGTAATAAATGTCCAACGCATTTGCACAGAAAACATAACGTTTCTTTTGAGTAGGGAGAAAGCACAAAGATTCCAATTTATGTTTTAAATGACACCTATGACAAGGTGCTGTTTATTTCTGCGGGGAAGAAATATCCATTTGGAAGTCTTTTTTGTTCTGCCAGTTCGATAGAGAAAGGAGAGTGTTAAACAAATGGCCATTCAAGTGAAGTACAGCCAACAGTGGATCAAACTCTACATTTTTACGCCCACTGCTCATCATAATGACAGGCTATATTCAGCAAGCACCACTGAATATCAAATACTTCAGCTGCAAAAATACTTAACAAGCGGTGTGTGATGACTCCCGTCATATGCAACGTTTAATGTCTTGTCATTACTTGACCAAAAGGCCCAGCAGATCAGTGCCAGAGCAAAGAGTGATGTGTATCCCTGCTGTTTTTTTATTTTTTATTATTCCATTTACTTTTGAACTAAAACACATAGCATACACTCGTCAAAGGATTTTAAAATGAAGTTCTCTGGTTAATAGAGAATATTTTAAATCCCTCTCGCAAAAAAAACTATTTGCATGCCGGCCCAGTATGACTCGATCACGTCTACAAAAGAAGATGACAAGACAGCCTCACACAATAAGTTCATTCAAAGAATCGAAGCAGTAACTGAAACATAACTTCTGATTGAAAAACAGGAGTCTGCGTTGGAAGACCACCAGTCAAGCACAAAGGAAAACATGCTCATAACTTACTCATATGTCAAAATGTTCATCCCTGAGGCATGATGTTAAAAAAGTAAATGAAATGATGAAACAGTGAGTCAAAGGCATTTTTCATTACAATTACTACAGGTGGCTACATTAAGGTATGACATATGCACAGTGTGGGCCAGGCAAGTCCTCCAGCTATTTGGTACCTCCGTGTGAAATGACAGCTCTTGTTCTCTACCTAAGCGTTCAAATAATAGAAATAAAAATCTATTTTTTTAATGTTGGGTCCTCAATTGATACTGCAGTTGAAATCTTCCCAGGAAAAAAATGAAACCTTTGCAAATTTGTCATTCAGTAAAAGAAATAATTTCATAGTAGCCATGATTGCTGACATTCTTGACAAATATTGAGCACTTGTTTTGAAATTATGCGATTGATTCACAGACTTCTTGAGCTAAATTAACTAAATTGCCAGTGTTGCCACTTTGAGTTAATATCTCAATTGATTCTGCTAAAGACAACATCCAAAACAAGCTCATTTATTGGCCTTTCCTACCAATGTGCTTCATCTGTGATGAATAGATTTATCCGTCTTCACAAAATTTTGGAGAACGTCTTTCAGGCTGTGCTACAGCACTTCCTGTAACTTCGTGAAACTGCCAGAATTACGTTTCCTCCAGAGATACAGGCCTGGCTACTGACTGCAGTGTTGGATCTTGACTCTCACCCTGTCTTTTGGAAGATACAGTAAGCTTGATGAGATGTGGGAACTCCCAAGCCTAATCTTTCTTGAGAATTTCAGCAGCCGTTTTCATTGGAGACCGGGACAAAACAGAGCATTCAGCCGCTAAACATCTGCTCGCTTATTGTAGGATGCCAGAGCTGTAACGGTCACCTACCTGAGCTTCGTGTGTGTGTGTAGATGTATGCATGTGTGCGTGCTTTCTTGCAGTGTGTGTCCATATCCATGATTGGAATGCTCACCACAGCAGATCCTCTCTGTTGGCACTGCGAGTATGCAAATTGTAATGAGTCTCTTTTTGTGACATCTCACACTTTGCTTTGCGGGAGGTTTGATTAAAACATTTCATTAGAATTTCTTCAACAGGATCGACTTTGTAACTTGTCTGCGAGCCAACCCCAAAACCATCCTCAAAGTAGGGAAAGAGGAACTGATAAACTTTACATCTTCCCCTCCGTTCTAACTAATGAGGTTTGTGGCCCTAATTAACCCAGTTATCTTCCCTCCTACAACTGTCAACAATACCTCTCATACCAGCGCCAGGGGTAAAACACAGCCTTTGTGAAATTAAAATATACGACTGCCAGTTGCACTCATCCGGCTGTCTTACAAACAAATACAAAGGATGAGTTCCCATGGTGTCCTGGGAAGAAGACATCAAAGACGACAAAAATGTCACCATGTGAGCGCTCACACGCACGATCATGAACAAACACATACAGATCTACAAACATGCATATATAAGCATCAGACATGAAGACTCAAAGCTATGATACATGAATAACAGCGCTAGGTTGCTGTGGGGAAGGTCAAATGAAAGTGTGTATGCAGTGTTGGTGTGTGAGGGTGTGTGTTTCTGCACAAACTGTTGTGTAGGTGTTGTTCTGTGGACTGCTAAATTTACTGTTGAGCCTCCTGGAAGTGGACATCTCTCCAAAAAAAATAAAAAAATAAAATCTTTCCTTCAACCACCCAAGACATATTTCTTAATAAGTTTAGCACTGTGGTCTTCATGTCCAAAATTCTGATTTAGTGGACACTATGAACCATAATTTCATGCATATTAACTTAATAATTCCTCCTTTTATCACTGTAAAGTCTGACTTAAACTATGATGATTTTCATTTTGGCTGCAATATTCTTTATCTCTTATAATCCTCTTTGTATGTAAATGAGTTTTAGTGAAGTCGCACAACAAAGAAACTTATTTACATTTGTTATTTACATGGGCTGCTGCTATAATGATGTAGACTACTGTATATGGAGATACCGTATATTAAGACCTATTTTTAAATAGGATGACGACATAAACTGTAGCTTTCTTAAAACTTTGTGTTTTGTTAAAGTTGGCTTTACTTCCTCGTTGTTTGGGGTCCCACAGGCCCCACTGCTGTATGTATAAAAATAATATATAACAATAATTGCAGGATCCACCAAATTCCAAGCTCTTAAATTTTTTTTCTCCTCTTGTGACCTTATTAAAACCCAACATGTAGCAATGTATTGAAGTGGTAACCGTTCTCTGTGCCACAAACTGGGCTTGCACATTTGTAGAGTCCTACAGGAAGAACGACGGCATCAGTTGTTTTAGCAAGTGCCCCAAAATGACATAGGTTTACGTTCAAGTGACGAAACCCTCTAGCGTCGTAGTAATTATGACGAGAACAAAGGAGGAAGTAAGCTGACGTTGTTATACAGTGACAAAGTCTGCGCAGGAGGGTGGTCAACCTTAACTAGTGTGAGCTTTCCCTAAACCTAACCAAGTTGTTTTTGTGCCGAAAGCTAACCAAACCGTAACCATAGCATTGTCACATCATAAAACAGAGTGATTTGTAACATACAAATGATGTCATCCTGCCAACACGGACATCTGATCAGAAAATGCTTCTACTGCGTGTCTTTCTAGAGAGCACGGACAAACAAAATATTCTGTTTAATTTGGAGAACATGTTGCTGGTAGAAGCCGATGAAATACAGAAATGAGCATAAAGTTATTACAGAAAATTAGAAAATAATAAAATAATAAACACGTCTCTTGTGTTATATGGGCCATTCATCAACAGTTATGTATTCCCTTTGTTTGCCAACAGACAAACACAATGTCATTTTCCATGTTTTGGGTCAAATAACTCTGAAGCACTTTGTGATCTTGCTCTGTGAAAGGTGCTATACTAATAAACTTTACTTACTTACTTACTAATTAGGCAAAGAGGTCTAACTCCATGTTAGAACTCTTACAAATTAAGTGTTTTAAAATCCAGAAATCCAAATAGACTTATTTTGGACTTGGGAGAAGTAGAGCTGCCTAAAAAAGGTACTGCCAGCATCAATCACAGATATAGAGCATTTGAAAATCCATTGTATTTAACCTTGTTTTACAGCTGGAGTCTCTGAGACCCCAAACATCAGTCATTTTCTGTAGCTGACTTCTGAAACATGTCACCAGTCATGGTGACAAATCATGTTAATGACCAATTCTCATAAAATTAGTTAAAGTCATGAAGTGTCAAACAATGTTAAGTATGGCCCGTGCTCTCCAGGATCCCAAACAGAACGTTGGGGTTAAGTATTATATAAACAAACGTTCTCAGTTATGTGCTAAAACAGTGGTTCCCAACCTTTTTTGTCAGACATACCCCACCAGTCCTGTCAGATAAATGTAAAAGTACGCCTTCTTCGATACCGCCATTTATTTCAACCATTTAATTACTTTTAGCTAACTATTACAACTGTTTATCCATTTCTTCAACCTATCTATTTTAACCATTTATCCACACTTTTAGCCAACTGTTTCAACCACTTATTCATCACTTTTAACTGTTTTAACATCTCTGCTCCTCTGCTGCTTTTTATGCACTCGCAACACAAGTTTGTTTGAAAAAGAAAAAGAAATTACGAAAGGAAAAAAACAAATTAGTTGAGCTAGAAGCAAACCCCAAGCAACTTCAGAAGTATCCCCTTGGGGTACAAGTACCCCTGGTTGGGAATCACTGTGCTAAAATATCTGTCTGCTCTACGTTTGGTTGTTGTTGTCCAAAATGTCTGTTTTCTCCATATGAGATGAAAGCAGCTGATCAATAGGGGAGCCAGATAGCAGATAAACCAATAAACTGGCCAGAGTTACTGCCTCAAATGCCCTGTGGGACTTTACAGTGGTACAGCTTGTTACAGTGTGTAGTTCTATTTAATGAGCATAAGCATATGTCACATCAGAAACTGTGTCATTGTAAAATCCCATTTAATCTTTCTACCACTATTTACAAAATAAGACAGTAGCTTATTAAGGCGGAGAAACTCCACAGCAGACATCTTCTAGGGTGGCCAGTGTGGAAACAGATCAGGCCAACAAATCCTTCCTCTCACAAAAGCAAGATGGAAATTTGGCTGGAGAAGGCAATGAGCTGATAACAAACAGTGACAATTCATTATGGAAGATGGATAGCAATGAGCCCGGTCACCTCATGCACTGCCATCAAAAATTCACATCACTATGTAAAGATGAAAAAATGATCCAAAAAAGATGCCTCTCATCTGTTCAAGCTCCTCCAAATACAGTCTAAACAATCCTTGATTTTTGAGTGTTGAGAATCAATATAACTAGGCATATGCTAGTACAGGAAGGGAGTGTGTGTGTGTGTGTGTGTGTGTGGTTGTCAGACTGTATACAATATGTGTGTGTATGTTTTCTTTGATGGCTGTGGCAGCAATTGGGGACTCATTATTTAGGTGGATTCAATCCATTACTCAGCTAGTGGTCTCTATCAGTGTCTATGTGTGTGTACATGTGTAGCTTTTAGCAAGTTAAAACTATGTGTGCAATTTTTAATCTGCAATGGTGTTGTAGTAAATCATTTGAAGCTACTGTGCATAAAAAACTCAAGTTGAAAGCAAACGGGGGGGAAAAGTCACCTTAATGATTGCTACCCAGACTGTAAACTTCTTACTTGCACGTTTTTATATGGCTGCATATCACCGAGTGGCCAAGAACATACAGAGAGTGAAGCTTCTATAAATCACAGTAAAACACAAATAGACCTCTTCTGCTGGTGGCCTTGTACAAACAGGGTCAAAGGTTTCTCTTAAATTAAAGGGATGGTTTCATTCCTCCCTTTTTTCTCTGGCTTCCTCTGTATTCATTTTGTTTCCATCTTGTGCTGCTACACTGGCTTCCTGCCCACAAATGGAACAAATCAGACATTATTTTCTACTATTCCTACTTCACTTCCTTCCACTATAGATTGAGGATGGAGACATAGAAAGCACGCAATGTATGTAATGTTGTTTTCATGTCATCTTGTTTGAAGCTCAACCTTAAGCCCTTTTTGGGGCATATAATACAGTGGTCTTGTACACTAACTTTAAATTGTCTGTAACTTATGATGCCTTTAAGTGGAGCTGTGTATACCTTGTTCATGAGAAGAGGCCATTTGAACCTAATCTACTGATGTAATATTCACAACTTTGAAATTGTCTCTCTTCTTCTTGGCATGCCCCTTAAATGTAGAAAACACAAAATAATAAACCATTTTTTGAAAGGGAACTAGGAGTCATCTGTTTAATTATCAGTCACATAGCAAGAGTGTTCTCGCGACTTAAACCACTTGATTCCCAACTTCCCATGTCGAAAATATAACCTTACAAGTTCATTTTGAAGGCTATTATTTGTTGTTGGTTAATATTGTTACAATATTGTTTTGTAACAATATAAATTGTTATAATGGTTACAACAGTCGAATGTCTGACGCCTGCCTGTTTTAGCTTGAATAAGTCTGCGCTTCTTTTGTGAACCATAATATGAAATTAAGTACATTACTTTTGTAACTGACAGCAGTTTTGCTATAAGAGCAGTCTCGTGTCTGAACATATTCTGTAAAAGCACACACACACACACACACTAACGGACAGACTCAACATTCAATTACCAGTTGCCTCATGGGGAGATTTTGGTTTAATGCCCCAGTCGTACTTAATCTGAGAGATTCTATTTTAACGCCCTAGCCAGTCTCAAATCCCTCAATGAGACCTTTTTTTCCTCTTTTATGATTTTCGCCTCTTTTGCTTCATTCTCATCTTCTCATCTCTTCTTCTTTTCTCTTCTGTCCCCTCTAACCGCTCTTCTCCGTCACTTTAGATTGAAGTCAAACTCGACGGTTTGCTCATTATCATAAAATAATGGGTTGTGGCTGTGCAAAACTTGACCCTGAAATACCACCAAAAACTGCAGAGTCAATCTTTTTCTTCTTTTCACCCTTATTTCTTTTTCTTTCTTCGGTTCTGTTTTCTTTCTATCCCTTATCTTCTTATTTCAGACTTCATTTTTACCTCCCACTTCCAACTCCCACTTCCCAGCAAATAGCTGTTATAATCAAATATACTGCAGTGGTATTTCACACAGTGAGGGCCCTCATTCATTAAGTCAAACACTTGTTAGCATTCTACCCCCCATCCCACCCACCCCCCTACTGAAGGCTAAGCGATGAGAACAATTTTGCATCAACTGGAACTGCATTTACACCACAGGGTCTTTTCATTCCCTTGTGGTGTGTTTACAGTGGCTGTGGGAGGGGGGTGGCAGGGTTCGTTTCCTCCATCGTCTCCCATTCTCTCCTCAGCCATCACACCTACGAATGATGCCTCATCCAGTCCTATCAGGCACCCAACACTAAACTGTAAGAACAAGGCGCCCTCTCAGGCATGTAATTCCCCCTGTTGGCATTAGTTTAGAAGCTTACAGACAGCTCCCTGCTCAGTCACAGTCGCCGTGTAAAAAAGTGCTTTTCAAGCTCAATTTGTCTCCTCTCAAGTATTTGTCCATCACAGGCAGCTGGTGTTATCATCAACAGCTTGACAAACAGCATAAAAGTAGACACATGAACGTTTAACCTGGGTGGACATCCTAACAGTGAGAAAATGTAGAAAATGTGCCGAGCTGTTAACTTCTCTCTCTTTGTGGGGCAGGTGAACGATACAAGGAGAGAAATCTCTCTTTTCATAAGAGGAGACAGTGTGCCTTTCAGGCCTAGACATGGTCGGGTTCACCAGTCTCCCAGGATAGATGAGGACACAGCTGAACAGTGGCCCTGTTGTGGCCCTATAAAAAGTCTGAGGCTTTGGCACTTCTGCCCAACACTGGCAAGTGGCAATGAGAATTACAGCAGTGATTCACTGCGTTTTCCCCAAAATGCTCGGCTACAAAACTACCTTCCTGCCACTAGAGTGGGTTATTCACTCGAAGATACTATAAAGTTAAATTTAAAACACTACAAATAACACCTATGCCAGCCTGCCCTTGGGCCAGTATGATTGCATTGAAAATGTTATTTGTTTTCTTCGAGGGCATTTGGCTCATTATCAGAGCCTCCACTGACGATCCCATAAGGCTGCCCTGACTCATGTGCCTTCTTTGAGGGTGACGCTTGAGGGTGAAATGTATAATTATGAAATCAGTGGGACTTTTTTTCTTTCTTTCTATTTTTTTTCCCAGGCTGAGAGCGAGCTGGGTTTTCTGCCTCGCTGGTGCTTGGCAAACCGTGTTAGAGATTTGATCCTCTACAGGCGAGAATGCCAATACACCCTAAGGAATATAGATTAGAGATGTTTGTTGGAAAGGCAGATAAAAGGGTGGGAGCGTGGGTTAGGGGGAGGTGGGAAACAGGCAGGCAGTGAGAAAAGTAGGAGATGAGTCTGATTGTGCTTATGTGTATTCTGACAAAGCATGGAAAGCAATATTGTGTATGCTTTCCTGAAAGCGGCAGTAGATAGTTTGTGAGTTTGTTTGTATGCATGTGCAGGAGTGAGTCTGCAGTCCGTTTGTGCAGATGTGTGCGTGTGTGTGTGTGTTTGTGGGTGTTTCTGCTTGCATTTTGGTCAAGCCTCAGAAAGCATTTCACACATGTCACAGCACAGCAGATTTTACAGTGCTATCCAGGTCAAGTAGGTACACTGCTGCTATGTAGTTATTTCCCAGAAACAATAAGCAGAAAATATCCACAGGTAGCTTTGTTTAGATGTTTAGGAATTGTACTTTATATTCACACATCCAAATTCGACACAAATAGCATAATTACAAGAACTCACCGCGGTTTGGAACAGCAGATAAAGTTTAACTCAGTATTTCCCATTCTCCTGCTGAATGTCGGTGGCTCTCAACTGCCGAAATTGCAGAGAAACTCATTTCACAGTTTGTCAGGGTTCAACAGCAACTCCGCGGAGAAAAACAGCACCCCAAAAACACTAGTATACACTCAAGGATCCGAAAAGAGGTAAAAGTGATTGACGAGGAAGGCTGCTCCGGACCAATCCGTCGCACGGTTCTACATCAGTGAGAAACTTTGACTTTGGGGGCGAAAAGTCGGCTTATCCCAGTGTAATTCAACGTTCCTAGAAGCGGAGGCTTTGACCTTTCTGGGGATAATGACTTTACAAAATGAAATCATCCAGCAGGAGATGTAGTCAAGGGGAGATGCGAGTAGAGGAGGAGAGAGAGGAGGAGGAGGAGGAGGAGGAGGAGAGAGACTCAAGGAGCTCAATGGGGCTGTCGATTAGAAGATTAAAAAGACGCGTTTGCGCATTTGTTTCAGCCACAAACCGGCGGGGTCCAGAGTCTGACAGATGCGACGGAATGCGGCTACCGGGACGCGGACAGCCGCCCCACGAAGATGGTTAAATATCCCGTTATGAATTCCACCCCAGCTCGGTTTTTTTTTCTACTTGACCCGCCTACTCCGCATCGCTGTAGTGGAGGAGCGGAGGAGCCAGATCCTGTAGACACTGTAGGTAGGCGCCAAGCAGCAGATAACAGGCATGGGCGCCTCAGCTCTCCCCCGTGCCCCTCTCTCACTTAGTCACATGTTTAAGACACAAGTAGCCCTCTGTAATAGCTGCCAAAGGAGGGAAGAATAAGGTACGCGACGTGGCGAGAATGATAACAAGCGTTTTGTTAATAGTCTCCTTCTCACTGGTGTGCACTAAGCGGAATGACACTCTTGTCATTAACTTTATGCCCTAATATAGTTCTTTTAATGCCGCAGTTATTTATTAAGACATGGGCAATGGAAGTAATTGAATATCCCCCATAACTGCTTGGCTGGTCAACTCCAAGCGCCTCCAGAGAGGACGTCAACATTTAAGTCCTTATCTGTCTGAGCTGTCACATTAGTCAGAGGAGAGCGAAGGTGTTAGGCATAATGTCTAATCCTCTTTGGTTTTGTCTTGTGGAGCATGCCTATGCATGAACCATGAGTCATTAAGTGGCACTGCAAAGGCAGCTCTGCTAAAATCACCATGCAGCAGAGACTATAGCCACTGAGTAAATGAATAGATTCTGGCGTTTTCATAATGACTATGACAGCACACATTATAGTAACAGGGATCAGCGCTGTTAAACTGTACGCCCAGGCACCTGATTTCATTTCAGACTGCACTGATCAAAACCAGGGGCCAGAGCGTGTAGGATTTGAACTGGTCAGGAAGGCAGAGTCTTTTATTGGCTCTTGCTGCTCTGCAGGAATAATTAATATGCAGTGGCAAAAAGAGGGTCTTTTGTCCGAATTACATCTGAAATACAATCCGAATCCCTCAGTGATGTGGACATTCTCATGGGTAAGGTAAGGCCATGCTGGCTTTAGTGAATATAGTATGAACATTAAATGTCCAATATTGAAATGCGAAATGCAATGTTTATTACAATTAGTGTTTTCATGTGAAACAAGCATGTAATCAATACTGAGCCATAAGACCAATGTGAAGGGTTATGTTGCTTTATTATACAATCCAATGTGGGTGGTGTCAGTGAGGTCATTTCTTAACTCGTGATCCTGCTAGGACTAAAGAAAAGAAACAAAATCTACCCAGAAACAGCAGAAATTAATATGTGAAAGCAATCGGGTCTTGGAATTCTACCGGCACAGCAGCCTCAGTGTGGTGCTAATTAACCCAGTTCCCCGTGTGTTTCAGTGTCCATTTAGTATGCCGGGCTGTGCTGTAGCTGTCCGTGGTTCTGAAGTTGATTTATGCCGCGTCCCAGAAGAGATTTGTGCCAGACTCGGTGTGACACAGACTCCGTTTTATATTCCTAACTGTCAATTCTGATCAGGATGGTGCCACAAAAAGTGACAACTTGTTAGAAAAATGTCATTAATTTAACCATTTCCATAAGTGTATCCATCCATCTGTGTGCTACATTAGAACAAACCGACAGTTCCCATCCCAATCCATTTATCATTCATATGAAGGCCTTCCAGTTCTGTGGTTGTTCTTGTTGTTGATGATGATGAGAAGCTTATGGATGTGGCGCTGTCCATGGTGCTGAATAACCAGCCTCACACTGTTTGCAGCCCCCGGGATCATTAAAGTTTAACTTTAAGATTTAAATACTTAAATGCTTGATTGGATAAGTGATTCAGTGTTTTTATATTAGCAAAGCCTTACCAAGAGTGCTCTCCTTACATAACAGTAAGCAAAACATAATAATTAATAACCACTTTATGTGATCGTGTTTTGTATGTCAAAAACACTTAACATTTCACCACTAATACATTTTTTTGTCGAAATGGCTCTTTGTTGGGAACAGTGTCCCTTTCTTCTTGGCCATGACCCGCTAAGTACTGTAATTCCATTAAATTCGCTATCAACCATTAATGACCCCCATTAGCATATTAATGAGTGATGTTCATGAAATGGATCTCCATCATGTCTGGTGGAACTGGAGCAACCCAGTGGATTTGCTGCTCCAGTGTCTGTGATGAGCAAGTCTGTGTAACTAATTTACACCTTAAGCACAGTCTCATTAGAAGACCTGGGAGTGTCGGGAGAGCATCACATTCGTTTTAGCTCTGTGACTGTCTGCTGCAGAAAATCTTCCTCCAATAGGGAGAGGGGTGTCACGTGTAATATTTGGCCTTTTTCACTGTCATTCTTCATCTTCTAATGCCAGCGTTCTGTTTTTAAAAAGAGTTCACGTCCATGACAGCGATGAGTCATTCCTGAATCAGAGATATAACCTTTTTTTAGGGGGGGTGGGGGTTGTTTGGTTTCACTTGCATGCTTGTTTGATGTCAGATTTTTGACAATAGCAACTTCAATACACAACAGGATCTGCATTTTCTCCCCATTCTGCGCTCCGTCTTAGTAGATCTTACTGTAGCTGACTGTCAGGCTCCTGCGAATTCTTAAGGCAATTCCTCCACAGTCACACACAAGCTGAACTCCCCCCCTATAATTTGACCTTAGCCGTCTCCAATATCCCTCAGGCAGCCATGGAGGACAGCTGATTCAGATAACTCCATTCCACTGGGCCTGTGAAATGAATTTAGATCTGTTCAACTAAGGGCCCATTCATTTTGGCTCCATTTCACCGTCTATCATTTCCCCAGAATACCATCAGACCAGCAGTTATCTATTCTATATTTAAAACAGCTAGGATTATTTGGTGCAGGGAATGAATATACCTCATACTTCATACAGATTACCTCAAGCTATCTTGTGTTACATTCTATCTATTGCTGCACTACAGATTCGGTATTAGAATATAAGCCAGTGCCGTATCATACCCTGTTTATTATGGTATACACTTATCGCTGCATACTCAGGACAAAAGGTCCATGAACAGAAGGAACTTTTAAACTGCTCAGAAGGAATATTCAACTTTTTGTCTCATCACAAAGCAAATTCTGCTGCTGCCCCCTCTTGACTTCATAAGAAGTTGAGTAGCCATCACCATTATTTACCCTTTATTGAACACATAACAACCCCATTGACACTTCTCCTTAATGGGTGTCGAAAAAGACTTAATGAGACTCTTCAGGGTTAATGTTTTAATCCACCGGAACTTCTCATAATATCATAACGAGTTCCCAAATGCACTTTACTGTTGTACCTATTATACCACAAACAACACTTTGTGTAATAGCCAATATGAGGCTTAATGATGACCCTGATGAGAAAAGGAATTAAGTTGATACCAGAGGCAGTGTTATAAAGGTGAGATAACCTTGTTGTCAGCCAGAAGCAGCAACAGTAATACTGCGATAGTAATCAGTGTTTTCATTCAAGATATTTATCATGGTATGGCAGCTTCAGTGCTTAACAGTGTGGCCGCTAATTCAGTGGGATTGTAGGATTGATAAAACAACTGTGGAAGGGGATGAGGAAGGTAAGCTGCTTTGTCTACCCTTCAGTAAACATAGATCACATTCGCAATCTCATACAGATAATGTGCTATTCTTCTGAACAAACATTCACCCGTGCGTACGATGCCATAATAACTGCAGGCTTAGAGTGCTTTAGTAAAGTTTTGAGTCATAACTGGAAATGCAAATTGTATTTTCTTTCTGTGGTTAGAGAAGTAAACTCATGCGAAAAAAGTTGTTGGCACAAATCCCTGGACAGGCTCATAAAAAAAGAAATAGTTGAACACTAACTACAGTCAAAGTGCCCTTAGGTTAGGCACTGAACTTACATCTACCCTGTTTAAAACCATTTACTGGCAAACAAAATACAGCTGTACTAAACATTTGACAAAGAATTCCCACTGCAGCCACTCCCTTGTTGTTGCTGTAATGTATTCTTTTTTAACACGCCTAGTATAAACATTTAAAACATTAAAAAAATTTTTTTTTTTTAAATTATGATCTGCAGCACAGCTGGTATCCATCTTTGTAGTGACACATCTCAACAGTGCAGACATAATCAGTCAGTTCTCTTCCAGAAGAAAGTCGGGGAATTGAAAGGCCAGATATGGATAGACCAGTGTGCCTTTATACCTAGAGTATGCTGCCATGGAGGAAGCCTATCATTGAAACCCAATGAACAGATAGCTTGGAGATTTATCAGAAATGATATAGTGCTGTGAATGAGAAGGCTACGGCTTCTCCATTACCCATCCATCACCGATGATGTATTGCAGATAAACTACTAGGCAGCAACAAGCTCTTGCTGAGAGGCTGACCTCGTTGATGAAAGCGAAAACACCCCCATGGCCATCCCAGAATACACAGCCCCCTCTTTTCAATACAGCAGCCAGAGCTTGTCTCTGTACAAGGGAACTCATATCAACACTATTACTTCTTGAGGGTGGTGTGTGTGCACTGACAGAAAAGAACAAACACACAATTTGTCTCCAGACATGGGATATGAAGTCCCCCTCTTCGACATCAGTGCTTGAAGGTGAAGTCAAAAGGCTATTCTCACACAGCGCAGCTGATGTGCATCTCCACTGGCCTGTACCTCACCTGTCCAAATAGCACCTGGTTTTATTCCACATTGATAGAAACAGACTGCGTCAGAACCTGCATTTTCAAAACGTGATGACCATGAGTCTAAGAAAATCTTTCCCAAGTGTTTAGTTTTGCACTTTAGTGGCACCAAACAGCAGCACAGAACAGACTTCATTAGGAGTACTTCAGTGCCCAGGAATCAGTGCCATCAGTAAACTGCCACATTATCAGCCCAAGTCAGTCTATAAACATGGTTTACCAACGACAGGACTTATCTTTCAAAAAACACGACCCTCAGCAATAATGTCGCATTATAACATCCTGGCAATAACATCCCTCTTAAGTAGTGATGTCCCAATTAAGTTTTTAGCCCACATTTAAGCCCTTTTAATATTGAGTGTGTTGATAGAGGTCAACCCAATATTTACATTTTCTTTCGTACTGTAGTTAAAGTTAATGAGTCAGTTTATACATGTTTAAATATTTTGTTAATGCCTATGCATTAAGGAAATAAAACCTATGTCACATGTTTCATTTTAAGGGTTTCCAATAAACTTGAATAAAGTATCCCATGTCGTTTGGACGGCTTTTTATTCAAATACACATTTCAGCAAACAGCACTTCAGAAGAAAAGTGATCAGTTCTCAAAAAGATGGAATTTAAAAATTGCAATAATATTGCCTAAACCTAAACCCACGCGGTACTCAGGATGCAAATACCAGTCCCTGGTATCAAAGTCTTACACTATGTATGCCCACCGCATAGATCCACCCCGACCAACTCCCTATGACTTGAACATAGTACACAAATGCAGCACTTCCTTTACTTGAAAAAAAAAAGTTCATTGTGAACATCATCCAGGCAGCAATTGTGTTTATCATCACTACATCATTGGGAAAACAAATTAGTATTATATAAAACATAATTTCTAGAAGACAGGGTTGGGGTGTACATATGCCTCCTTTCATACATATGGTTCTTTACACTTGCCAGCACGAATCTTCACCAGGTATTAGTAATGCAGAAATTCATACTATGCCTCTAGACTGTCCAAACCTTTGTGCAATTAAATGCCCTGTCCAACTACCAGAAGTCATTTTTGCAGCAACACGGACAGTATCCCTCACTGGTTTCCCACCTTTGCAGACTGTTGACTGTCTTTGTTGGAACCCATGCCCAAGCCTCGTGTTCCAGGGATTAGAGCTGTTCAATACCATTAGCTATTCAGTCATCAATGCTTTTACCTGCCCAGACATCCCTACTTTTAGTGTTTGTATTGTGGTAAAACATATGATCAGGCCCATGTCAAACAAATGAGATTATTTAGCAATCTGCATTTTCGAACCAAACACTTCTGGGGACTCCCTGAGAGGAACTACACACTGGGGAGCTCCCACCGAGAACTACATACCTTTAAGGGCTTTTTTTCTGTTTGCCTTTGCACCACCAATAGGAACACTGAAGGGACGTAAACTGGCCGGCGGTTGGTATAGCAACGTCACTCACAATGCCACACACAAGATTTTTATATTTCACTTTGACGAGTCAAAATCATGTTGTAGTTCCCCTGTCGCATGTACGCTCAATAAAGCCTGGACTTTACTGTCGGTCCATTTGTCCATGTTTTGGTCCATTTTTTAAGGCTACCATTACAAGCTTTTGCACGGTTTTTAAAGATGGCAGTTGCTGGTCTCATGTGTTTGACCAATCAACGTACACTTACGTCTGGATCAATCATCATACACTTATCTTACTCAAGGTGCTTATGCTGGTAGAGCACCTAATCTAAAGTAGGAGCTAAAAAAGTCCCTCAAAATGGCGTTCTAAGAACTACGACCAAATAAAAAGGGGAGGGGACCTTAAATGGTTCTTAGAACTATGAAAAAGTTCCTCTGGTCCGAAAATGCCTAACGTGACAGAAGGGCAGAGATTATACTCCCTGTGACCATAACCGACATCAGAATTTTATTTGGCAAATAAAATAAGTCTAAGGTATCTAATGGCTAAACCACTTCATTATTTAGGTTGGGGAGGTGGGTTTTTACATGAAAATGCTTTCAAATGAGGAGTGTTTGAAAATGTAATGGTTTTCTTGTCTTTGTTTTCACTGTGTATTCTTCTTATCCAACCTTTCGCTTTGGCTAGAAGAGAGTAAACAAATGACACAAAGCTGAGTGGAAGTCGTAGAGATAAATTCTCAACCTGTGGTTTGCAGACGATTGAGCATTGGAAGAAGGGACAAGTTAAGGCATGTGAAGTGACCCGGTCCACATTACCCCTGTCACTATCTGTATTTCCCAGCTTGGCCTGATAGATCCATGGGCCCTCTGCTGACAGAGATAATACAAGGCAGAGAGAAAGACTGTTTTGTGACAGCATTGGGAAAATCAGAGAGGAGTGGGGAAAGGCAGAGAAGGGGGGAAAGTGCATGACTCAGCGAAAGGTGTCGCACCATTAAAATTAAATTTACAGCTGGTTTCAGACAAATCTTTAAGCTCTGTGGCTGTAGGCAGAGGTGGTTGGGCATTTGGAGGACATTACAAATTGACACCCTACTTCTCGGGACTACTGAATCATTTATTACACCTACCACTACTTAAACTGTCGAAGCAGTGATGGGTTTGGCACTGTGTTGTCCACAGTTAATTTATCAGGGATGAGCTGGCTGGTGAACTGTCTGCCCAGTCCGCTTGAATCTTCCTCTGTCATTAAAGATGTCAAAATCTCCAGCTTTCACTTCATCAGTAAAGCTAAAAGGAGAAAACCCCATGAATGTGCTTGCTAAAGCATGTCATAGAAGACGTTTATATGTGTACTCATTTGAATAATCAATATCATAATGTACCGCTGCTGCTTAGATACTTATTGTTTCTGTGTGAAGTCGTAACAATGTCAACAGTTACGGTTGAGTCGGGGTTTTAATTTGTCAGTGTGGCAGGTACCACATCACTCCCTGTGCAAATGATTTCTCTCTGGAAACGCCAGAGTGAGACTGGATCTCTGCTGGACACTAGGTCTGAGAATGAGTTGAATTATCCTGAGTTATACCACTTTGCGATGAAGAGCATTTATTATTCTAGAAAAGGGAAATTATAAGTATCCAAAACCAGCAGACAGAAAAGGGAAAATGCATGTAACCTGAAGGGCCCGCAGGAGGCTGTGTGATCTTAATGTGTGCACAAAACCATGGATAGAACTGATGAATTTCTTCTGTGGACTATGACCCCTGATTAAACACACAAATTAAAAACCATAACTAAAACCTGGCTTTTCCTGTTGAAGTATTACTAAAACCAGCTCTTCCAACATTATGCAGAGAAATTGATTTTTTTAGCATTACCATAATACCCTTATGTATATCTGTCTGCCCAAATTAATTCTTTAATTACAGTGGAGCTTAGCAGAATGGATTTGCATTTTTTTAGAGCAAATGCCAGTCACTCCTATCATTCACTTATGGATACCAGATGAAAAAAAACACCACATGTCCACAATTAGGGTTCACTGTGCTTTAAAGATTATGTTTAGTCTTTTATCTCAAAATACAAAAAAAGTACAAATACAAATCTGCAAATGTATTTAAGATGACAGTTCTTATCAATCCATGATTTTTACTTACTTCCCTCGCCTTGCAATGAGGTTTGTACTGTAGGTACACATAACAGTCAAGTCATACCATAACACTCTCTCTTGCTGCTCTGTTCTCTGTAGTCAAATGAACACACAGTGTCAAATATTTACCTGATCATCTTCTGAACATCAATCACAATTTTGTGGTTGCCTTGCAACATAATTGCAACAAGTGCTTTACACGTGTAGCATTTATGGCACACAAGTTTGCAAAAAAAAATTTTGCAGTGTAAATATGCTAAACAGCTTTAAAGAAAACATGAGAAGAGAATTAGTCTATGTTCAATCTGCAAAGATTTGCTTGAGTTTCAACTAAAAAATCAAAAGTCATTTTTCATTATTCAAAAAGGAGGAATAAAGTGTCTTTGGAGATACACCCTTTATCCTCCAAGCTTCTGAGTGGGGCAGGCCGGTGAACATGTTTGACTGACAAGGTAACCAGCAGGCGCACCGAGGCACAAGGTAAACAAAGCTTGTAGCATACAAGCCAAGGACAGACAGCACTGTGTTAGCAGGACCATCTAGTATCTAAACTGATCTTGCAAGTTTTTAAGCTGTTCAATGTGCTACAGCTGACTAGCTAATTAGCTATGCAGCTATGCTTGTAGATAGATGACACATTAGCTAGAGAGCTAATATGGGTTATGGCTAAAATGTCTGAGGCTCTTTTTGTTTAGTGTTGCAGCCATGGTCAGGGTGTTAGTGTGACCATAAGTCCATTATAGAACAAATTTGACTGGTAGTATATGCATAGATAGGGAGTAATGTCATGAATCCAAAAAGATATGCAATTATCCCATTTGAATACTGACTTAAAAAAAAAAAAAAGAGAACTTCTGCTTCTATCTGACTTTAGAGTTACTTTCCTTTTCATTGAAATGTATATAATTATCCTTAAGCAAATATTAATGAAGCTGGATTTCTGAACATTTATTTAAACCTGCAATTACTGTTTTTTTTGGCCACAGTGGAAACACGTTGTGAACACAACATTGACAAATCATCATCTTTTAAGTTGATATGGCCAACTTGTAAGCAAGCAGTCGCTTATATACACAGTTACATAACATTATCATTCATTTGGAGTCATGTTTCTGGCCACCTGGAGAATGTAAAACCAACATTCACTCTCTGTTTTTGGTCTCTAACTCCTGAGGAAATATCTCCTTCTTTAGCTGCTCCTGAGCTTCTCTACTATGTGTAGCCTACTAGCTAGTCACTAACCATTTCTGTCTGCTGTTTGGTGCGGAGCAGGTAGTGTACAGTGGGTTCTTAGAGCTTTTTCGAAAACCACACTTGCGATGAGAGTGAACCAAGCCGAGGGGAGCTGCAGATACTGGTGATTATTCTCTGTAGGTTCATCACTACGAGCAAAAACACATTGTCACACTGTTTTCGCTTTGTCATTTTATACATTATTATAAAAATATTGATTGTAGCCACTTAAAATGAGGGTGATCAGTAATACACAGGGTCTCAACACACTCTAGACCAAATAATAATGACGTGTCTCAATGAATCAAGTTATTGATTTTCAACAAACAAAATCTGTAGTCAAAGTCACTGAAAATATTACAGTTCTGCTCACTTGTACTGGAAAGAAAAATTGGTAACCTTCACATGCATAGAGTTTAATGCATTGACTACAATTAAATCCTCAGAGTACACAGAACCTAAAATAGAATATTTCAAAAAAATACATGGTCACCTGAAAATAAGGAAAGGTCATTGCTAGAAGCATTTTGGATTTTTTTGCACCAGTGAACTATTAAGTCCAAAATCAAAGTCAGCTTCATAATGTAGCCTCCTGCCTAATATCGTAGTTGGAATGTTTCTATTCCACACATACTGTAGATGGCTTTTATTGGGACACTGAACAATGGTGATTTGGCTTGCTTTCAAGACACTTTCGCTTATCAACATTTCAGTCAGACAACTCACGTTAAAATGTTTATTGTAGCAGCAGAACATAGAGTTTGGCATCTAGGCTCTGACCTCATGGGAGTGATGAGCAAATATCTTAAACCCCCCAGCCGGAGCCTGCAGGTGGATGCTGGGGTGGTGGTGGGGCTGATGCAAGGCAGCAGTGGCATTGACAGGCAGAGGGAGAGATGGGAATTTTTTGTAGTTTAACTAGACCGTCAAATTGAGAGGGTGCGTTTTGGTAGATGGTTGTGTGAGGTATGGCACGTGTGTAGCAATGCCGCTCGAGTTGACTGCCTGATCTAGCTCGCAGGCGTCGCTCCATTTATTTAGAATTTGAATGTTGGACATCTGTTTTTCAGGGTTTTGGAGAATATTTACTGAGAAATAGAGCTGTCGCCAATCCCTGGCATTGTTGTTTTATCCCCACTACAGACAAGGGATTTAGGGGCCCTTTAGAAGCAGTGATTGACAGTCATGTTATATTACAGAAGGCTTCCAGAAGAGGCTTCTTCCCTCGTGGTTTGACTGGCTGTAATTTTCCCTGAATCTGGTGCAAGCATTCCCCTGTTCCCGAGCCCTAATTTAACAGTCCTAAAACACCCTTGTGCACTCGGTGCTGAACAAAAACTAAACGTTGCTAATGCCAAGTTAATTAATAGAACCCCAGCTGGTTGGGCCTCAGAAAGACATGCAATGCCAAGGAGGAAATATTCTGCTCTGTACGTGTCTATTGTGACAATAATGCTTTGGTGTCAATGGGACATGACCGTATTGGCCCCCTCATCTACTTTGTTAATTTTGTTTACAGAGCCATTGCTTTCCCAAAAAATGCTATGATTAATTTCAGTATCACGGCTCTTGGGGCTTCCATGTGCTGTCACATCTGAAAGGAAGTTAGTGCTTCCACACAAGTGGGTTTTCACTCAACACACGGATTTATCAAGGATTTTATCTGATGAATTCCAATTAGTTATTCTCTTGTCAGGAAATGTTATACTTCTTATTCATACTTCTTAGTGTCAAGTTTCTGTATTTATTCTCTGCCATTTTGTCATATAATCTTATTTTTCAAATAATAATTTAATGATCTGATCTAATCTATAAGTGTCTAAAGTTATATTGTTACTTACAATGTTTAACAACATACAAACTACTACATTAAAACCTACAACAGCTGAACCTTTGAATTTTAGAGTAACTTAGGCAAAATTGGAGGGTTAAAATAACGATGTTTGTTTTGCCAAAATTATTAGGAAAAAAACGTTTTTCTTGATCATTTTTGATAAGTTTATTTACAACTTATGAACTCATAAAAGTGCGTGTATGTGTTTATGTATCAGAGCATATGACATTAGCGAGTTCTCATTTTTTAGCCACGTTAGCGACGTGGCTCTTGGGGTGGCATGTCAGTCGGTCCATCCACCTTTGGTCCAGACCATATCTCAACAACTATTGGACATATTGCCATGCAATTAAAAACAGATATTCATGGTGCCCAGAGGATAAGTCCCTCGCAATTTTGGTGATCCCCTGACTTTGGTAATCTCTCCTGTAGCGCCACCAGCAGGTTTCACTTATCTTGTAAAATATCTCATTGTTTACTAAATGGGTTGGCACAAAATTCTGTACAGACATTTGTGGTCCCCAGAGGATGAGTCTTTTGAAACCTGAATAAAAGGCTTTGTGGTGCTGGATGAAATGTCAGAGGGTCACCAATGAGATTGACTCTCATGGTTTTGGTTTTGAGTGACAACTATATTGGATGAACTGCAATTAAATTTGGTGCAGACATTCAGGTCCCCCTCAGGATGAACTGTTATCAGTTTGGTGATCCCCTAACTTTTCCTTTAGCACCATCACCTGGTCCAAATTTCAAATGTGTCCAATACTTTTTAAAAATGAGCAAAAAGACAAAGAAAATGTTAGAAAATAAACATGGTATCTTTGACTTAATACACAATTTTACATGAATATGAACATCTAGAGACGGTTAAGAAGTAAAAGCCTTAATCAGACTGTTTTGACAGAATGGACACAACATTACAATAAGAAAAAAACATTTTAGGATACAGAAAACATCAGAGACAAAACATGACTGAGATAATCGCTGCATTTAAAACAACATCCTTTATCCCCCCCCTTTCAAATGTAATCTCTCCTCCCCTTCATCAATGGACTGGGGTAATTGAATGGATAGATAACAACATGTTTCCATTGGGTGCAAAGCTTCATCTAATCCAGTTTTGAGGGAAGATAATTAAAGGTCAAATGACTGACCAGGGTAGTGCTGCCATTTGCGATGTTGCCCCCTCTGATAAAACACCATGTCACCCAATCATTTAATTGACTTTGCTTTACATGTGGTGTCTCAGAAATGGACAGCAATATACGATTGTGGGAGGCAAGGTCATAAATCATCTAGCCTGCCTGTAAACACTATCACTTAAAAGGGATAGTAGAGATCTAGCAGACGCTGTTAACAAATCTCCTTTGACCTGAGAAACGGACCGGCAGCCCCCCTGCTCGGCCCCCGATGCTTTCAGCAGAGAGTAGAAGCAGCACACATGCACTTTTCCATTCTGTATCTGACTCTCAGATTTTTCATATCTAACCTACCTCCTGATATGAAAAGGCAGGTCAAATTGAGAAACATTGCCCTGAGTATGGTAACTGTGGTCAGTTAATGGCTATGAAATATCTAGGCATTTTCCTGCAACAAAGGCATGCATGCTATTGATTCCTTTGGGGCTCCATCAATCATGGCAATAACTTCACCGCCACATAAGTTACTGAGAGCCATCGCTCAGGCCTGAGGCTGAGGGGAGGACAGGACAGGAAGGGACAGAAATCTATGAGCTCTTTTATCTTTACAGGTTGTTTTATTCTTGCATGCGTGTTGTTGCCACCAGTCACTGTATGATTAAGCATTAAGCGCCAATGAATCAGCTGACATAAACACTTTCCCTCTAATTGTGTAAATCAAACTGCCTCCTCTTTATCACCTCTTACCTAATCAGTTTTGTTGTATCATAACCTCACAGGTCTTTGGATTGTGTACAACACTGGATATTTATGCGTCCTATTAGTCCTTCTTTGGAAATAAGTCAATCAATTTTCAATATTTTCTATATTGCTCTTTATCCTCATGCTTATTTAAGAGTGATCATACAGGGAATCATTGTTTCAGGAAAAAATACAACAGATATAACAGGCTAAGCTAATCTGGAGCCTCAATAACAATAAAAAATACATTAACAATACATCAAATGACCATGAGTAATGTGAAAGGTTATACTGATGCTTTTTAGCCTCTTTTAGTGCATTGTTTTGGTTCTTGGTTTACAACTGACAATTATTTTCATTATCAGTTCATCTTTCAGCTATTTTTCCTATTTGTAAGTTAATCATTTAAGTCTATGAAATGTGTGAAAATAGTGAAAATCTTCTCTGAGCAACAGTCCAAACTTTGAGTCTCAAGGATATCCAAAGTCAAGCAGTATACTGTATCTGAAGCTGGCACCAGTGAATGTTTCTCATTTTTGTTAGACTTGAATTTACAACACTTACATTAAGATGAATTAATTAATTTATTATCAAAATTGTGGGTTCTTTTTACATAGATCTACTAAAATCGATTTAATTAACTAATTGTTGGAGCACAATTCCAACAGAGGCAGGGAGTAGTTTTCAAAAAAGCTCTTATAAACCCATTACTTGCCCACCACCAAAGACCGAATATACAAACTAGCAACTAGCTAGTGAAGAAAATGGAACATCTAGCTAAAGAGCCAGATATTTTTCTCAGGAATTGTTCGAGGCCAGGCCAGAGCTGAAAGGAGGGTACATTTGGCTTTAATTCATCAAGTGGACAGAAATGCAACTCCAAAGGAATGCTAATGTTAGTCCGTGTCTGTTAGATGTGTAAATAGGAAATTATTTGCTAACACATTTACATTTACCTTTAACAAGGCAATAATAGGTCAGGGCAGTGTGTCTGTCAGCTGAGTTGTTCGGCTCACGAGTGGCCAAAAACTGAGAAATATTAAAATATTCTGATTAATGTTAATTCCAAAGTACTGCATAAGGACATTGTCATTAAATACACTTATGCCAAAATGTATTTCTGCCTTTTAAGATAAATATATCAGTTTGCTAATATATTTGTTGTTGAATACTTGCTTTGGATAGAGCCATCCTTATCTGCTACATAAAGAAGTCAGAAAAACATACATTTGTCATTTCATTTTCATGATTTTTAAAAACATATTTTCGTCATCATGTGTGTCTCTCCTCCTAGTGTTTCCTTTCGTGTCCTGTAATAGTCTGAATGTTGTTCCACCGTTGTCATTTTCACCTTGATCAGAGCACAGTTCCAGGAGAACGAATGAATGCTTGCAATGCTGATATTCAGACATATCGAACATCAGCACAAAATACTGGCAACTGAAAGCCTCAGTCCTAAAATATCCACATCACTATTCACTGTATAAATCACCAACATCCTGAATACATTCTTTTTGTGTTTAAGTGCCATAATGTTTGGTTTTGCCATAGATCAATGCAATTAGTTTTCTGACAGTAACACGAATGTATTTGAAAGTCAATTTAGTATATTTATGTGTGATTGACAACCTGTCGACTCTGCTGACACAGTCTTAATTGTGCTGGTGCAGTAAATCTCTGTATCATGTACTGCACACAGATTAAAACACAAAGATTGATTTGGAAGTAGTCTTTGACCCAAGCCTTGCTCACAAGCCTGTGCAAGTGTCACTCACGCACGCACGCTGCACATTTAAGCAAAGAGAGCCCGGAAGGCAGAAGGGTAAAATATTTATTTTCAAAAGATTCTGAGGGGTATGCAAAAGGGTCTGTTCTTTCTCTTCTTACAGGCAGCTGTGAGTAAACAAGTGGCCATCGGCTGATTGCTTTTGCAGATGTCAAAGCTTTCCCTTGGGACAGACAGAAAATATTCATAAGGCATGTTTTGAAATGCAAGTAAAGTCATAGCAGTGAGTGAGTTGCAGAGGGGTTGCACTGTACCAGTTATTTTACAAGATCTTTTAATCCGGAGAACAATAACAGCATGTTTCATCCCCACTGTCCAGTCCCCACTGCATGTCAGGTTAAAGGGCCCACACAGGTGTTGTTAGTTCAGACTGAATAGACCTCTGCTCAGGTGGATGTTGGTTCTAAATAAAACATGAAACAAGATAAAATAGCACACAATAATGCAGTAAACTGTAAGTTAAGGTGTTATCAAACTAATATTCACACAATACTTCAAGTAAATGAGAATGATAAATGTGTAATTTGGCTTTTTTCAGAACAGCTCATGTACCCTGTTGTAAACTGGACACACTTAATTGTTCGGGTTTCCTACATATTTCCAAGAAAGGAACTGATATAACTAAAAATTCTTCCTGTAAAGCACCATAACATTTGGTATTAAAATTGGTACACTTCCAAAAAATGAATTCCAGTTGTTTGCTTGCATAACCTAAAGAGATTTTAGTCAGTTCACGGCAGGTCAGTTGAATATGCACAACATATAATTTTTCTGCTATGGATCTATAACAAAATAAACAATTGCTTGTTGGTTGGTTAAGAACACAGCTAACTAAAGGCGAGGAAAGGCAGGAATACAGACATACATTTCCTTGATTTATCTGTCAGACACAATTACCTGTTCAGGCTTAGTTAATATGTACAGATGGTATTTTATAAAAATCTTCACATCCCACTTGGTACCCAAAGTTTTGTGTTCATAACACCCACAAGAAATAAGCTGAAATGAGCTGATCGGAGCTCTTAGATCAAGTGCAAGCCAGGCTTTTCCCATCATGCATTGAGGTTGAGGTCGATTCAGCGCAGGCCTGGCTCACTACAAACGAGCCTATTGTCTATTATTATCTATTATTTTTTCTCTTTAATTAGTAAAAAATTATAAAGTTATTTCCAAAAAAATTCTTAAATTATTAGGAAAAACATATCGATTATATGTCTGCACCTGGATCCCTTTTCAATTTTCATTGTATTTATTCACTAAATCATTCTTTTTTCTTTTTTTTTTTATTATTGTGCTTGGGCTTTCTTATGCTTTTTGTCTGTGGGGTCAGTTGGGTCTGTCTATGCTGTGGCTACATGGGTGTGGAGGTAACTGGCCAACTGTTACTCGGTTAATGTTGTTTCTTTGACAACAAAAATTTAAAATAATACTTAAAAAAATGTGTAAGTCGTCCTGCCGGAAAAGGTACGACAATAAGGAACATGACCGTGAGGTAGCCCACAAAGCTATGAGCTCTTATCACCAAAACAAGTGAACACACCTGCGTGGGTGTGCCACTGGTGTGTACAGACATGAAGAGATGCACCTGTTGTTGTCTGATTAGCGTTGTTGATTAGAGCCTCTGACACATACTAACCTTTCTTTCAGCCTTTAAAACTTCGCTACATGATCTTAAATGTCAAACATATTGGTCTGGTGTTTTGGGTTGGTTCATGTTTAAAAAGGAACCTGAAGTTTTTATTTTTTTCCCAAAATAAGCAAAACTAAATAACTGGATTTGAGGTCCAATTGAGGTCCTTATATTACACTTCCTCTTAGCACTGTTGTTCTTCATGCTTAGCATTGCTTTTTTTTGGCATTTAGTATTGGTATCAGTCTTGTTGGTGTCACTGAGTCACTTTTTTCTGGCTTCTCTCAAAAGACTCACCATCCATTTTCAAGACAACCGAATTCTTATCGCATCAATTATATAATGTGATAAGGATCTCTTTCATTTTAATGTGATGTTTTTTAAATGCTATTTTACTGAAAGCAAACTGCTGCTCTGTCGTATGTACCAACACACTTTTAGAAGATTAGGTAACAGTTGTTGAAGGACTCTACCACACGTGTTTGGTATTAATGAATACATTTTCATACATTTTTATTTTGAAGCATTATCATGACGACTTCAAACAAACCCATCATCAAAATGACTGGCTGTCTGCCTCCACTGAAATTTACATTCCACTATAACCTGTTTCACAACCGACTAGATGGGGTGGACAATTGACACAAAATGAGAGCTATTTAAGTAATACTTTTTTGTGTGAGTTTTTCAGTTTTACTATTGCAGATGCAAAGTTTTCGCCTTCCCGGACTGAATGCATATTGGCTGTTTTCTGTCTTTCATTTTGCTCCTGACAACAAACAGCAGGGAGGCAGAGTGGTAGCAACATCCTCTTTTCAACAGGAAGCAGCGGGGTTATTGGAAACAGCACAGGGTCTAGTGAGTTATCAACCTGCTACAACTACAGCTGTCAACCTTTGTGATTGATGTCTTCCACGGTTACTCGCTATAAATAAGATTGGAAACCAAAAAGCTTGCAATGCTGGAGTCTAATTGCAAAAAAAGGTTGGGTCTCAAAACTGGTACTGGACCTGCAGCAACAGTCTACTCTTTAGGAACTTGATGGTTCATCAGTGACTGACATTTTGAGTAAACAGACCATGGCAGTGGTTCTTAGAGTTGAGTCAATTATCTAATGACATTTCATGTTATAGCTGATCATTTTCCAAAATTAATTCCGTTTTTTTCCAGGAAGCCACTGGTTTTGACTTATTTTAGTATATTATGAAAATCAATTTGCACAGACTTGTGTTTGAGACAGACTACCTTACGTCAAAAGGAAAGAAAAACTGCTACAGTGGCTGATGTCTTTAAATGAACCTTTTATAAGTACTTTCCAATACTTTCCACTATAATTTCACAAGGCTTTTATAAATTAAAAATCTTAGTAGTTTTATGTTTCATAGTATTTATATAGACTTGGGAGATGTTATTAGAGAATAATAATTAAAT
Organism: Maccullochella peelii; assembly: GCA_002120245.1. Lineage (NCBI taxonomy): Eukaryota > Metazoa > Chordata > Actinopteri > Centrarchiformes > Percichthyidae > Maccullochella > Maccullochella peelii. Next base: position 262,228 of record LKNJ01000220.1, on the reverse strand, counting down.
GTCTTGCTAAAAGCCCCAATTTACTGCTATATTTCTTTGCTGCACACTTGTTGAAAGGTCAGATTTGCTGCATCCATGGTAACAACAATTAAGATAACTCCAAGGCCTGAAAGAGGTTTGTGCTATCAAAACAAATGAATCCCAATTAGCCAGAATACAGTAGTAAAACTGATTACAGCAAAAAATGACTGGAAACAGTGAAATTGGAGGTGACCAAGTTTGGCTGTAATATACGAATAAAAAATACCTTACCTCCTACTTAGCTGTATTTTCAAAAGCACTGTTGCAAAAAGCTTGCTCCTCATTTGTACATTTGAAATTTATTTTTCATTTTTCATTTGAGGTTTCTATCATTTCCTGTCAAATATACTCCCTCAATTACACTCAGTGGAGCCATGGATCCATGATTATTAAGATGGAGCCAACATGAACTTTTATAAGGCTGGTTGTGTCCCAGCAGGGGCTGTCATTAACATGGACTCCTGCTCGGAGCCTCGAGCCTATAACTGTCCTTAAACTGCTGGGAAAGTGGGAAATGGCAAATGTCAATCATCGGCTGACACTACTATCAAGAAGAGTCAGTTGGAGTCTGAAAGGGCCTGGGGGGGTGGTGGTGGCGGAGTGGAGTAGCGTTTGCTTTACATTATCACACTCTGAATATCAGCTCATCATATTATGTTCATCGTCCTCACTGTGCTGAATTCTTGCCTACGGTGCTTCACACCAATTTGTCTCCTCCTCTGCCACCTTGTTTGCTCAAAATGACAGTCACTGGAAATCATGTAGGTGTATCAATTAGACGGCAGCAGGGTACAACAATCACTGGCACATTATCCTGCAACATTTCAACCAAGTCATGTCCTTCTGCGCTTTAATATGCAGGTACTATTGCCAGGACACAAAGAGAAATGATTTGAACTGACACTGGATTTGCTTAGATGAGCTTTTACCAGTTTTGTGTTCAATGACTTCCTATAAAACCAGGTTTCCTTGTGACAAGAGATTTTAAAGCTTACTTTACAGTGCTTTTGATCAATGCCTCATTGCTATAATTTCAGATTCATTATTTGATCAGTTATTTTATTTTGTTAAAATTTTATCTTACTGGCTGTTTTTGGTGGCTTCAGTTCTATTTTTTGTGTTTTAGGTATGAGTGGTATTTTTCGTCACTGTGTTCATGAAGCATTGGGACATGATACAAAACACAGTCAAGGGTGCCCAGGGCATGGATGCCAATTTTTGGTAATCTTGTGTCCAGAAGCAAAGTGTGGACCTGTGGCACAGCTGGACATGGCAATAGATAAGGAGAAATACATTGCAACCAAATGACACCTCCTTTTTTTTTCTGCTCAAAAACTCTTTGCCATGATGCAAGAGAACTCTTGCACTACAAAAAATTCTCCCAGATAGAAAGTGGTGTGTTTTTTTGATGGAGGTGCAGAATGCTACAGTTGTGATCTTCACCAAGAGAAATCTGTGTTGGGCCACACAGAATGCATTCTAAAATAAAAAAGATAAACAAATGTGTGTTCTGGCAGCCTGACAAAGTGACAAATACCAGTGGGAAATGGGAGTAAATTCCATAATATCCAGGTTTACATATGAGATGATTTCACTTTAACAAATTATGGACAATGGGTTGCTTTTACATATATCGCCATTAACTTCATTAACAAACAGTGGAGCTTATGCCTGTTTCCTATTACTCACTTAGTGCATGTTGATGTATTTACAACTGACTGATAAAAACCTGGATGCACGCACCTGGTAAGTGTGATGCGGTAACTATAGTCAGGATATTTCCTGACTTCCCTACGTTGACAAGGACCTTCTGAATGCACCATTAAACAATTGACCATTGTATAATGGACCGAAAAGCAGTTTGTATCCTCCAATTTCGAACAAGGCACATTGCATTTATGTCTCTGCTTTTGGAAAAGCCTTTGGAAGAGTACAGGTCTGTCAACCCTGATGTGACATTTTGGGTTTTGAAATATGGACTATAGGAGGATGCAGCCTTTGAATTGAGATGCAACACACTGCATGAGTGCCAAATGGATGTCCCTGAGTCTCCCATTGTGTTTTCCCCACATGCAGTCCTGTGCTCTCCTGTCTCAGCTGCTTCTAATTAAGGTCTACCTTATTATCCCTAATGTATTCTGGCTGTGTCCTCAGTTGTGTACTGGAGTCTCGTCTGCTGAGAGAAACGACAGACCAGTGTAATTATGAATAAAAACAAAGACAAAAACACAGCAAATGGTCTAAAATTTAACAAAGTCAAACTATAATAAGTAATTATTCTATGATTTCTTTCGTAGTTTACATTCTAGCTAAAGTATTTTAAGACAAGCCTGTGGGTTATACAATCAGTTTCTGGGCTGAATTATACTGTTACTCTACAGTGGGATACTCTAACTATACCAGAGGGCTTTAGCATTGCCATTTTTATTTTATTAGAGATTGAAATGGAGTAAGCTCAAAGAAAAGCTTCTGCCAATGTGGCCTCTTAAGTGTGTCAGAGGTCAGTAGTGCCAAGACAGTTTGCTGCTGGTGTGCATCAAAAAATTTGCATGTCAACAAAGTTGAACCACATGGGAAGAGCTCCACACAGTTTCACTCTGCTGCTGTAAGTGAATTATCCTCTTAAAGCACAACACTACACACTGTACAATAACCGCAATCTTGCAGGTTTATTGCATGTCACACTGTGCGAGATGGGTCTAATAAAATCTTGGGCAGCATCTGTGTCTGACTGTTATCTATTTTTAAGGCATGTCAAATCATGCTTTAAAAGCTTTTTAGTTTTACTTAATCAAAAATGGAGGCTACAATGTTGCATTGTAATTTGCATCATACCATTCTTATTTGTTTGTAGACGTGGGTCATAGCAGCAGCTCACATTGACTAACTGTCTCACAATGGCTGTATTTGAAACCACCTACTACATACTACAGACAAACAGTGTGCAGTATGTACTACATACTGCATAGTGCTTTTCATAGTAGTATGCAGTATGAAACTGTCAACTCAGTTTATTTTGCAGTATGCTAGGCCAGGCTCATAATACATCCATGGCCAGGCTTAGCTGGTTTCCTGTTTTGGAAAGTAGAAGTAAACAATAGCATGGCTAATGGCAAACCACCGCCAGTGCTTTGCATTGTGGGACACAGTAGGCGAGGTACACTGGACCAATTTTTTGGTGAATCAGTCGGGGTATTTTGCTTTTGTTTGCATAATGCATACTACATGGTACCTTTTGGCCAAATCAATATGTACTGCTAGTGTAGTAGGCGGCTTCAAATACAGCCAATGACTGTAAGAATTTGGTCCTAAAACTGTGACATTGTCAGACTTTTGATGCAGGCAGTTTTTTGTCTTCAAAGCTTTAAATCAGCCGTCAGTGGACGTGTTTCACAATGCAATCTAGAACCACTGCTTTGGATTGATGACCACAAATCTCACCATGTTTCTCTCACGATTGTCAACTTTTGTTTGGGAGAGCCAAAAATTGCACAGTAAATGGGAGCCTCTAAGCACAACAATTCTATTCAAATGAACTAAATTTAGTGCAAACTTTTACTGTCATTATTGCTGGTGGTTGCACATTTGTGAGTCATTCTTCCACCTTAAATCTGGATGCACTCAGTACTCATCACATCACTTTTGTAAAATGAGTCCCTGGTTCTGATATTGCTAGAAAAATGTTCAGTTCATCCAACTAAGAACAAGAGGCCAGTCTGCCAGCTATGATTTTGGTACAAAACAAGCATGGATTTTAAAAAGCTGTTCAACAGGATGGCAGAGGGTAGCAATCTTAGCAAATGCTTCAGATTTGAACTGCTAGTGGCCAACTGCAAAGTCTGCTTCAGCTTACCTTCTCCCAACCGTGTACTACTCAGAATCCTGGAGCCTATGCTGCCCAGCCTTTCACATCTTGTGCCCCCTTGATTCCCAAAACCCGAGTTTCCTGGTCTCCCTGTTTTAGCTGCAGAGCTCCTTGGAGCCCAACAAATCTGTGATGCAAGTTGTTTAACAAGCCCTAGTTGAGTTTTTCTTGGTCACTTGCCTGCCATCTTCTCTACCATTACTCTGAAAACTCAAATGGATTTTTATGAAATCACCCCTTCAAGGGACCAGGGAGCGAGTACAATGATGTACACTCAAGGGCCACGTCTTACAAAAATTGTATTCTGATATTTCTTTTCTCTGCATAATGAACGGTGTGATTATAGAGTACAAGGGTACAACATAGGGGATATTCCTTAGTTTTGCCCCCTATGATTTACTTTAAACCTCTGTCGCCTTTGACTGTATCATTTCAAAATATGAATCAATTGAATAGTGATTAGTGATAGTGATTGTAAGTTACTTGCTACAGTTGCATTTCTAGTATTGATGAAATGGCGAAAACATAAAAAAAACGAGTGTTGAGATGACCAGCTTACTTCGCAACTGTGTCGTTAGCTGGAGGCTAACGGCTGCTTGTACAGCACAGCAAATAAACACAAACGTGCATGCTCACTTCGTCTTACACACAGTTCCCCCTTTATAGAGTGAAATCCCAATGATTATGATATTTTTCCCAGTGAGTTCTCCCCTGTTGTACTCAAACTGCCCAAGTGAAGTGGAGAGGATTTGAGGACATCTATAGACATCTAAGTGCGTGAAGATTTTTTTTCTCAAATAGTGTAAAAATGAGTATCTTTAATTAAAAAAGTTATCACATAGAGTTTATTATGTTTAATCTTGCCAGTCCGGTATAGATTACTCATTAGTTTAGCTTTTTCCCCAGTCGGAGAGCATTAAAAAGCACAGTGCAGAATACTTGCCAGGACACACCGTGTAAGGTCTTTGCAGACAGCCATAATGCAAATCTTAAACAATGACAGATAGTCCTTGATTAAGCTTTTTCCTATAAGGGGGACTGGATTTGAGGGCACAGGAGTGTGAGATCATTTGCATTGATCATGTCACACTCTTGCTATAGAGAGCCAATCCCTGAGAATTAACTTCAATTCCTGAACTCTAATCATTTTTAACCATCCTGTTGAAATGAAGGCAAGAGTGATCAATATGACTTAGACTGATTCCATGTGGGGGTCGCGCCACTTCCTATCTCCTCCTCTAACAGCATTGACAGATGAATTTAACAAGAGGGGTACTATCTGCCTTGCCAAGAATAGAACAGCTAAACTATCTGCGGCCTTGCTTGTATGGTTTCAGCAGTATTGATGAATATATCACAGTGTGTTCAGTCAGAAGGAACCAATCCTCCTCTTCTTTTTATTGTTTTTTTTTTTAATCACTGATTCGGCTAGATCTCTTCCCATGGAGCGGGGTGTGATGACCCAAGGTAAGCTGCACTTTTCACAAGCAGATTTGTGTGCTGGTAAATGGAAATGCTCTCAATACCAAAACGCATTTATTCCCTCTAATCTGTTTGAGGTCATGAGTGCTGTTACAGCTCGGTAATCAAGTTGTGTGCTGTATGTGTGGTACAGTATGTAAATAAATGACCCATAGCAATGAGAGCTTTTCTTTGATTTAATTCACATTATACTACCTGTTGTAGAAACTTTGTGCACAAAAGCTTTATATTGTGACCTTTTTATGCACTACTCACTGTACATCAATTGTAATGTTTGCTCTAAAGGCTGTTTCACACCACTGAGCGGCAACTGCCCTGACAACCGCCTACCTGCAAGAGCGTTCCCCAAAATAGCAAAGCGTTTTTAAAAGTGGCTGCTGCGTCTACGGTCCAAGGCTGCCATGACAAACCACAATTTGCCATAGTAGTAGCTGTGCAAGCTAGCTTGGCACCTTGTAAATACTTCCCCAAGAAAATAGGTTTCAATCAATGGTTCCACAATTTGATGTGCAATTGGAATGTAGCTTATTGTTTTTTTTGTTGTTTTTTTAATAAAATGTTAGGCCCTGAACTAATCAAATCAAAATACATTGAATTTATGTGTCCTGGTTGCCCTTATAAGTAGTATATTCAGACACCAGCATTATCAGCTCCTCCATCGCTCTTCTTCTTTTTTGCGATGCCCCTTCTCTTCTATTTGATCGGCCAAAGCTAGGCAGTTACCGCCAGAAGTTCAGCATGGTGAAGTTTGGCTGGCAGAGCTGAAACTGTGCGCATTCACGTGGGTGGCAACCGCTTCATACCCCTACTGCCATGATCGAAACCACTTCCCCTCTGCCCCCTCCTCCTCATCGAAATGACTGAAGGTGTTGAGTTACCACACGGCAGTGTGAAAGCCCCTTAAGAAGAACAGAAAAATAAGGTTGAAGCTTTGAGACTGTAAACTACTGTTTTGATGAGTTAGTTCGCATCTGCACTAAGATGTATAATGCAATTGTTGGCATTATAACGATCAAGTGTATTTGTTTCTTCACCTTCTCCTGAGCGCCACATTACCTGACTTTCTCAAGTCGGGGCAACTCCCAGGACCTCAGGCAGACACTTGAATTGGATTTCACCACAAAAGTCTCTGTGGATTTGGTGACACTAGTGTTCAGTTGCACACTTTCATTATACAGTTCCCAGGGTCATATTTGAAATAGAATCGATTTGTCGAATAGAATCGAATAGATTTGTAGCATCGACCATATTAAGAGCAGCACACATTTAGTCTGTAAGGAAAAGGACAGAAACCAGGGCTTTGGAACTGGTAAACCTAATTGAAAGCCATTATCAGTAGTATTAGTTACACCTTTCCTGTAGCTGTGAAAATGGTTTATTCAGTTGCCTTTTAGACTAAAATTTTTATTTTTTACATATTTGATTACATATATTTTATGCAGGTCAGGACTAAATTTGCTTCAATATTTCAGTGCATTCAACATCAGAGAATTTATGTCAGCCATCAATTATTAAATCATTTTTCCATTTTGAAATGAATGATGCTGTATCTGACCCATTGCCCATGCTGTGTTCACCTCCAGCTGAAATGTTCAAAGGAAGAACTCCCTTCATGGCTGATGGCAATGACGGTGGTAGTAGAGCCTGAGGTTTAGAAGTCTTACACAAAGTTGAGTAATGTAGCTTCCCTTTACCACACCTGATGGGCAGAATTTCTGCCTCTCAGTCAAGGTGAAACAACTATAAAATAGATCAAACAGACTAAAACAAACAATCTTGATCCCATGGCCCTAGTTCCTTGCTATATTCTACTTGTGATATTGTTGGTTTAATGTGTTATGTGTTATATTGTGTTGTAAAAGTTGTGTTTTTATTGTGTTTTTGCTCCTACACTAACAAAAATTTAAGGTTGCCATTTATAAAATAATAAAATTGTATTCAATTGAACAAGAAAAACACAACCTTCTTTAAAAACGTTAACATCATACTTCTGCACAATTTTGTGAATGTTTTCAGCCAATGCATTTATGTGGATGGTACACAGTATTATCCTATGTTTTTTGGTGCACTGGGTCCATTTTCTCTGTCCAAGAGATGTTTAATGTTTTTATTTATTTAATTTAATACACCTTTATTTATTAGCCTTACAGGCTAAGTAAAAACACCTGGATAGTGACACAGTTTGTTTTGCTCAGGATTGATTTAGTGTGGTGCATAGGTTAACAAGAGCCCACTGCGGGAAATGATGAAGGACACTTATTAATATCACAGCATGTGCAGGCCTGGGGAAAAAGGGCACTCATTGTTTTTCCATGCAGGCTGCCATCCTACAGTTTCAGTGTGGAGAGGGAGGGAAGGCTTATTTACCACTTGTCCCTCAGGTTCTGTGACATTTTCCTATCAGACTTAACCCTTCCCCTCATTCTCTGCTGGGTTACTTGCAATCAGTAACTTTCACTACATTCAAACTGCAGCAAAGATATGGAGTAAATAGTTTTTAATTTGTTTAGTTGTTGTTTAGTTGTTGTTTTGTGAAAATGTCCTTGGTTAGCATTGGAATTATCAACTGGACCATTTCACATTTCCCAATAGAGTATGATGAGTGTATATATATATACAGTATATATTTTTTGTTTGTTTGTTTTGTTACAACCATTATAGGATTTAGCTTGTGGAATGTGAGGCTTATAGGGCAAGGTGAGTGATATTATTATAGTGAGTGTGTGCGCAGCACATATAAAACGTAGGCTATTTGGTTAGGGGGTTACTGATGACAGAATATCAGGTGATGTGAAAATATTATCCCCAGGGATGCATGTTTGCTTGTGTGTATTTTTCTTTTCATTGTTCTGATGGTGTGGAAACCATGCTCATAAATCATATCTTGATGGGAGGAAAATAGTATATAGGTTGATACTGTGGGTGTAATGTGGCCATTGGTTCAGCATTCACTTTAACTTTTGATAGTTATTATTCTGATAATATTTGATCTTTTTTCAATTAGAAAAAAAACATTCATCTTAAAGCTGCATTAATGGATTTGTGGCCACTAGGGGGCAGAAAAACATCAACACAAATGGACAGATCCACAGCCACCACATATCACCAGTTTCACCAACAATGACTGACACATAGAGACGGACAACCATTTACACTCACGTTCACACCTACAGGCAATTTAGAGACGCCATTTACCCTAAACTGCATGTCCTTGGACTCGAGGAAGCTGGAGCACCTGGAGACCACCATCCACGCAGGCACAGGGAGAACGTGCAAACTCCACACAGAAAGGTCCCAGCCCACAGGTTTGAATCCAGAACCTTCTTGCTGTGAGGCTACAGTGTTAACTATTGCATCATAACCATAGATAGATAGGTTTTTAGTCCAACAAATAAATAATTAAAAAAGCCTAACACTGTATTACACACAATGATGAGACATTGACAATTTAACTACAAACTCTGAGTTTCCCGCAGAATAGATTAACTTTCAATTTTGTTAATTGGCCTCCCAAATAACATTTTATCTCTTTTTATTGTCCTGCTGAGGTAATTAGAGTAATGAGGAACGTTGCTGTTTAACAAGAACAGGCCACACAACTGTTCTTGGGCAGACAACCACTGCTTCACTGAAATGTGTTGATGGCTGAAATGTAAGCTCTGGACTGGCAAGCAAGCAGAGGAATTTTAAGAGAAGCAAAGACAGAACGAAAGAGAAGGAGAAAAGGAGGGGGGTGAGAGAAATAATCATTGGGAGAGGAATGTGCTATCCACAGGGGCTCCTGCTAATTGCCTCGCTCATGAGTTTGTGGGACGTGTTAGTCGGCTGCTGGATCTGGATCCAGCTCTGCCGCCTCAGGGGTGTTGGCATCTCGGCTCACCAGACGACAGCTCAGTTTGACATGGACTTTTCTTTTTTCCTTCCTCCTAGCCATTGCAGCTTGCCTCCCCTAGAGGTTTCCCCCCATCAGAAGTGGCCTAGCTGTGATGGATTGGCATCCTGTGAGTGTCAAACTGCTTCATGGCTCTTTAATGAGGCGATCAGGCAGAGGGAACCTCCACACTGCCACTGCCACTATTGGTGCTTAAATAGGAAATCAAAACAGGTGAAGTTTCATTATAGCTGCTGCTGTTAGCACCCGCCTTCAGTGGCCAAACCACTGCCATGTAAAAAACAAGCACACACACACACAATTTCAGTGAGACTGAAAATGGAAGTATTTCCATATTTCAGTTTGCCCCAGGTCATATGTTCATATTTGTGTAATGGACATTCACAGCTCCAGGGATTTGTGGGAAATGCAATTCTTTCTAATTTTAATGGAGTTTCTGGAATCAGAATTCAATGAAAGTAATCACAAAACTTTAACAGAAACTGCATTATTCTTATGTTTCCATTCACATAAAAAGGCCATATGCCATATTGCATAAATTAAAGATAATGCGATGGCATGCACATGCAGAAAGCAGATGTTTTCCTGGCTTCAATATCGTATTATTTTTGGAATTACATCATTAGTGTAACACCATAGTACAGCCAGCAGATAGCTTCATTAAATAATGATGTTACAGCTCACAACAATCTGTTGGTTTAATGCATTCTGCATTGAAAGAAAACACCCACCCACCCACACATACAGTCTGCGCATGTGCACAAACACACAAAAACATACTGTCTGTGCACATCCAGCCTAACACACGCATTCAAAACGGAAGAACGTGAGCCCCGTTGACAAAGAAATACTCCAATTATGCATAAAAGAAGATACAGAAGCGAGCAATTACTCAAACTGTGCCAGCTGTCACAACAGTAACATGGCTGTGCATATGCTGTATTCCATCAATCAAGAAACTGCCACATGTTTGCCTCAGCACAGAGCTGTAGTCTGGTGACTGGAGAAAATAATCTACCCTGACAAAATTAGTCACAACTTGAGAGCAAAAAATAGGTCTGTTTACTGCAAACAAGAAATCCCACTAGAATGTATTGAGTGTATTTATAATTTTTCAAAACTGTACTGTGAGGGTTATTCATTGCCACCAAGTTGGCTGGGGAGAACAATCTAGCATCATTCAGGTAACAGTTAAAACTTAAATGAAATGCTCAATATTATATTTTTGGACAAATTCTGTAAACATTACATTCCTCCTGCATGAAAATGAGTATGTCACAAACATTAAACTGATCATCCCATTTTCACCTGTTTATCACACGGTTAGGTCAGCTACAGTTAAAGTAAATCAGTTTTGGTTGAGGATGAACAAGTAAACTTCCACTTCAACTGGGAAACACCTTCACATGCTAGGGCATTATGGGTACTGTTTCAAAATATTTACTTTTTCGAATGGTTTCTTTTTTGCTGAATCCAGTTGTGGTGGCGAAGCGTTGCTCCATGTGTCTTATTTTTCATTTTGATATAGTAATAGAACTGTAAAGCATACACTATGTAGGCTACTGCTGTCTTGCTTGCAGTGGTGGACAAAGTGAGAGTTTTTAGCAATTCCACACCATAAAAAAAACTTAATTGCAAGTAAATGTCCTGCTCTGAAAATGTTCTGTTAGCAACGTATCAAAGGTAAAAGTACACAATGCTGAAAGGTGGTTACTGTGAGTGTGCTATATTGTATCATTAGATTATATTTAACTGATCTGTAAGTAGCATTTACTCTGGTAGGTTGGACCCAGTATTATCATAGTATTTCATAAACTGTTGGGTAGGTGAATTTATAACAATACATCATCTTTTATAAGAAAAGCATATGTTTAAATAATCTGTAAAGTGACTAGTAACTATAGTTTCCTTCAATTGGTGTGGAGTGCAAGTATAAAGTGGCATCAAATAGTCAAGTAAAGTTCAAGTATCTCAAAATTGTACTTAAAGGTACCCTGTCGAGTTTCCTTGTAAACAAACAAAGTTACTGTTTAAATTCAGTGTTACTCACTAAAACACATTGTGTATCCATGAGGTCTAACAAACATGTTGAATGCATTGCCTTTCCTCCATTAAATATTTACAAAGATGCCAGTTGTACAGCCTTTGGTTTGTAAGTTTGAGTAGCCAATGGTGGATGATGATTATTGCAAGTATTGAACCTGTGACTTGGAATCTTTGATAATGTTATTATGAATATTGTGTGAGTTGGATGTCTCAGTTTCATACATTACTTACACATACATACTTATACATTCTAATATGGCAATGTGTGGCAACCTATTTAATACAAATCAGTGAGCAAATATAATTGTTATTGTATTTAATATGCTATAAATGTTTACCAAAGGATTATGCATTAGGCTGTGGGTGAATACACAACAAGTTCATGACCACCATGAGGTCTGAAAGATATAATATGTTGTTTAAAAATTCATTTGATCTTATTTCTAGTCCATTTTATTTATCCAATATAGAGCAATTAAAACAGCATAATGAGAGAGATGCCATAAATACACTTCTGGGTTGTATTCCTTCAACACTTGCAAAATTTAAGGCCCCTTCATGGCACTGCTTGTTTTTTAGTTTTTTTTGGAGATTGTGCCAAAAATGGTGAGTTTCACTTTGTCTTGTGTCTCCATTGCTCCACAGAGGCTGAACATACAGAGCTGTTCTGATTAGAAATACTTGGTGCTCCTCTTCTAAAGAAATGTGTCCCAGGAATTGCTTGCAAACTGAACCAATTTCATGCTGCTTTAACACTCAGAAAATCATTTTAATTCAGGAACACAAAGCTGATCGCAAACTGCTTCAGTCAGATGAAGGCAATTACGAGTCTAGGATTAAATCAACAATACATAGTATTGACATGTAACTCTCTGTGTATTCCTTAAACACAAACAGAAAAAAAAATATGTAAAAAAACATTGAAATTGAAAGTTTTTCAGAATCCATTATCAGCATTTTGCCTGGCGATAAGGCTGCATGATATTTCCCCATGTATACTGTGGATGGCAGCACACAAGTGTCATTGTAAACATTTAAAATTGTTTTCTGCAATCGCTTCTCCCGTTGAAACTGAAGTTTGGGTGGGGCCGCCTTTAGTGGAACACTGCTTTATATGCAAAGCAAAGCCATAACCTTGTTGCTTTGCAGCCATAGTGACGCCGACACTTACTCTGTCACTCCACCGAATAGCCTGCCTAAAAAGCACAGCAAGTGGTGATTATGTAAGGTAGAAAGTGGGTTTGAAATGAATCATATCCTTGAGCCTGGCCCTATGGAACAAATTCAATCTCTTCAAAAGTGCAAGCACTGCCTGTCTAGCATGGCACATATGCCCTTAAACTCATTTTCAAGCATTTTGATTGCTATTTGTCCATGCTTTAGATTCTAATCCCTCTGCATGGCCACCAGAGACTGACTGTTGGAGGCAGCAGGCAGCATTAAAAAGGTCCCCAGGACAATGATTAATTTCAGCGCAGTGCATTTGTAAAAGCCACAACTGAATGAAAATAATCTTTGGTAGTGTCTTCAATAGGTCAAAATAAAGAGGTACACCATGTCTTCAAATGTTACCGCCTAAAAACGAGGAACAACACAATGCATTAACTGATATTTTTTGTATTCCACTTACTCCATATTAAGCCTTACTGTCCACTTACTGGGATTTTTCCAGAGCTTTCAGTCACATCTTGTGGCCTTCATCAGCGGATGGAGTTTGCTCAGTAGTCATGGAGATGGTTCAGTTGTTATCATGTGACCTAAGCATGCAGTTTTTTATATACAGCCACATGTTATCACGTTATACGCTGATGAGTGCTTCGAGATGTGGCTGAAAGCTCCAGAAAATGTTCAGTAAGTGGACTGAGCAACTCATCAAACTACGTCATAATACTTTATTTTTATTATTGCTATTGTTTAAAATACTTGGATGCTTTTCTGCTGATCATTTTGATTTATTTTAGATCCAAATTTGTTGTTGATCATTAGTTAGTAGAGGGAGCACAGTAGTAGACTGAGAAACCTGCTGCTTCTTCCATTTCAGTATCGGTAGGAAAGATTACTTAATTTAAATGATCTCACCAAATAATAAAGAAGGTTCATTTCTGAACTAAATTTGGACTCATTTAAATGGTTTGTTGGGTATACTTTTCATATTGCCAATGAGCAGTTTGGACTAATGATTATGTTACATTATGTCTGATGTAAAGCAGTTATGGCTTCACTGCAATACTTTATGCATGCAAGTTAAATTCTATATATTGGACAATGGCTCTGCAGCGCTCCACTCTGTTATTGCTGAGATGAGCCCTCCAACTTAGCTCATTTCCATCCAAATGTCAGCTTTGATTAATCACCTCAGTGAGAGCCCTCCACCATCTCATGCATCTGCCAAGACCCAGCACCACCACGCAGCACACCAGCAGACTCTCAAATAGGGCCATGTCCACTGGCAGATTCAGGATTGAGAAACAGTACAGTGAGAGGATATTGGAAGAATGTCACCAGAGTTTCATCAAATTAAACAATTTCTGTGAAGATATCAAACAATTTTGTCTAAAAGTCTAAATTGAATTAGTATGAGTCATGGTATTTCCTCACATTGATTGACACGTCTGCCATATGTCATGTCCCAATAACTGCTTATCGTTTTTCAATCAAATTACAAATTGAAAATCACAATTTATCACAAGTTATTTTTCTGACTGCTCTGGTAAAAGTGCTTTGATTGAGGACATCTTGACAGCTAATGCAAAACTGGTGGGAAATTAATTCTGATGCAAGCTTTCATAATGGTTTTATCAAGCAGAATGAACTGCATGCCATATTTCATACACCATTATTAATAGAAATGAAGTGATAAACAATATAAGTGAGGTATGGAGATACTTAATCTGTCAAACTTGTCTTTCAGAAATGATTTGTTTCTAAATTACCTGTCTTATGATTGCGCTTTATTACTGATGACTGATAGGGAAACAAATTTTATAATCTCCCCATTACACAGGTTCCTGATTTATGAACTATCAAATTTTGATAAAGATAAAGTTATTAATAAACTTTACAGAAAGTTTGTGGGGGAAAAAAGTACATATCTCAGGAGTCTACTTTTGCAACTTGAGATATCTAATCTCTAATTCTGGGCAACCTTTCAATAATTCAATAATTTTCTCTTCCAATTAAATTTGAATAACCTGGAGCTATGCTTATAACCTTTCTGACTGCCTGACGCCTTGTGTTTGTTGCCCAGTTGGACCTATTTTTTTGCAATGTTTCCCCATTCCCAGATCTCAGCAATTGTTTGAGTGCAGCATTATCATATCTGATAAAATATCTGATAAAACCAATGGCAGGGGCAACAAAAATAATAGTAATTATCCTTTAAAGAAGTGGACTCATGCAACTCAGGGAAACAACAGTTTCACCATCTAATTATTAGTATTGGCACCTGTAACAATAACACTGATGAACATAAAACTTTACATCCTGACTTTGCAACTTCACCTCAGTTTGTGCTGCCTATCTGCCTTTGATTGCATCCTTCCATTTACTCTGTAAGTGACGTCTCTGAATTTTACTTCGTGTTGTATTTGAACACACCTTTTAAAACCCCTCCCTTTGTCCCCATTCAACTCTGAGCCTCACATCAGGGCGACAGAAAACACATCAGTGTTCATATTTGCAATAAGGTTAAATTTACAGCCTTTTAAGGCAAAGATTGGCCTCTTGTCTAAAGCTAGTATCTGCTATTATATATGGGAATGAGTGCCTGTAGACTTAGGGGTTATTCAAGGTAAGAAACTGTGCTCAATTGCAGCTTATATTTTATCTAAAAACTTTTGTGTTTTAAGTCTAAATGAGATTCTGTCAGTTCTGAATTAAATGATGTGCTCTCATCTCCAGAAAAATCTCTGTGGAGCGTCCTGCATTCTCCACAGATGTGTACTGGTAACGTTAAAGACTAAAAATATAGTGTGGTAATCATAGCTGCGTGGAATGAAGAGGACCTTATACATTCACAGGTAATTGTAGAGCTAATTATTGTCAACTCTAACAGATGCTGCAATAGAGTAGAAGCTGATTAAGAAAATCTCCTGGCAAAGTTCCTGGATTGTTCATTTTTTTTAAATTACTGAATGTCTCAGCCACCCAAGTTTTGGGGATGTTCATTCACTGCCTTGCAATGATAACCACGGAAGCCATTAAAATAGATGGAGTACACAAAATTGAAACACTAATGAAACTCTCTGGTTAACACCAGTACGGTGGAAACACAAACACTGAGCGTATAAATGCTTAAGTGCTGAATACTTTAGATTTACCTCAGTTCACAGTGCATTTCAAGAAATGTGTGTGTGTGTATATATATACACACACACACACACACACACATATATATATGTGTGTGTGTGATTAATCATCTGTCTTTTTCTGCATTAACAAAAAACAATTCTTCCTTTAGCTTTATCGCTTATGATGAAAGACCATTGAACATACAGTCCCTTTGAGTTAGCGGTTCATTTATTTCTCTGGTACATGGTCACCTTATATGTAGCACTGAATATATATGAGAATATTTCACAGATATGTGACCTGAGATATGTGTGTGTGTGTGTGTGTGTGTGTGTGTGTGTGTGTGTGACATGGAGACCACCACATGAACTGGAACAACCAAGAATTATTTGTAAATTTAGTGTTCTGTCATGAACGTCTCGTGTGTTATGTGAAAACTTCCTGTAATGAAGGCACGGCACACAGAGTGAAGTCACTGCTTTGTTGTATGCCACTGTTAGAGGGAAGTTCAGTCTTAGTTTTACAGTTTGTCCATTATTTCAGTCACTTACAGTATGAAAACCTTCTACAAGTCTGACCACTAGAAAAATCAGAGCGTTATTCTTCAGCCGCTAAATGCTCCACAGTTCAGTGGGTTTATCAGAGTTTTTTAACTGAAAATAGCTGCCGTTTGCATCAGGATGCTGTAAGATTGAACCAAAACACAGCTGAAAGACACTAAAATGCTCCATAGAGTTTAGGGGTACTGCAGAGTAGAGTGATAATTCTCTGTGGAATCATCACTAAGAGTAATTTCACACACAGTCATTTTAATCCATTTTTATTAAAAATATTGATTAGAGCAGCTTTACTCAGACCTTAAACACACAGGTGAAAAATAACTCATATGCTCCGTGTACTTGCTTTTTATTCACTTGTTCAACTGCAGATATACGGGGCCAAAGCGACACTGACAGCACAGCTCTACATAGAGCATCAGCACACAATTAATCAGTCAGATATTAAACAAGTCCAGCTTTTGTTTTTAATGTATGTATGTATTGTTGAGTCCGTTATGTACTGTCTCTTGTGACAGTACAAAACAGACTTGTGTTGCTGAGTTTTATGTATTTTAAAGGCCCATCTAGGGACGTGCATTGCAAATTAGCTTAGTCTATAAATGCTGTGGTGTGTGTCATTGGTTTATGCTGCATACTTGTCCCTATACAAATAAATATTAAATAAATATGTTGAGTTGAAAACAAAGGTACATTTCTATTGTATTGCAGAGCTACTTCCTGTTTCATATTTCACCTACAGTACTTACCGTAGTTGTGTGTGCATGCTATTTTGAAATTCAATTGATGATTAAAATGGGCATTTCAAGGACATTCAACTTCATTTTCACATTCAAATAAGTGTTTTATATAACTGGATTAAAACCACTTAAAAAACCCATGCAGCCCATGCATGCCCTGTGTAGTGGTCTCACTTTAGCACTACACCTTGGCAATTAATCTGGTGAGTAAAGTGTTATCGGGACACATAGGAATGATAGCAAAAATAAGACCCAGGCTATAAAACAACAGAACTTTACTTATTTATTAAGCACTTGCTCAGGTGCTGTGGCTCTGATGCTGTGATAAAACCTTTCAAACAGCTCCAAAGAGCACTAGAAGCTACTTTTTAATTATCAAAACAATACACCCCCATACCTATTTTTGTGCTTCTCACTTCTTTGGCCTCTGATGTTGAAAATGCCTTTAAGACTTAATGGACTGTGGTGGTAAAAAGCTTTAAAATGATCCATTAATGGAAGCCAAAGACTTATTGTCTCCTTCTGTCAAATGTGACACTGCTTGCTGCAGCAGAGTAATTCTTAGGAAAATTAAAAACATTTTTTAGAACTTTGGATTTCTCCTCCCTGACATGATGCATTTCAATGTTTTTTTCTATGTATGTTCTGCTCTTGAATACTAAAGTTTGACTTGCAGAACATACTGAGCATTGTATGTCGATTAAAGAGGGGCATCTATCTTCAAAATAAGAGTCCCCTTTCCATCAACATGCTGCATAGAGGAATCCAAGCACTAAAAGAACATCTGTTGATGCTGTGTGACTGTGCATTCATGTCACAGTCCTCTCTGCACTGAAAGTCCCAAAACACAGCAGAAACTCTCAGAGGCCCAGATCAATCAAGCCCACCAAAGTGCCCAAATGTTTGACACATCCCCATCCAGTCCTTCTTTTCTCACTGCGTTCCAGCTGAGCGGCATGTAAATGTTTAAAGCCCTCACATCTTAAATATCTGCAGCACTTCCCACTTTATGATCTGAGGATGTTGTTAAACTTCTCAATTAGCTTCTAATTAAGACTCCTCTGTAGCGGCTGAGGCAGGATGGAGAAGTAGGTCAACCAAAAAGCCTCACAGCCTGGTCGGACTCAGTGAATGCACCCCCTCCATTGATATCTTTTAACGTCATCTAAACACGCATCTCTTTTCTTCAGCCTCTTAGTTGTCATCATGAAGACATGCCTTTTTTTGTTGTTTGTGCAAAGCCATTTGTGTTAAGATTTTATCAAGATATTCGAGACTGTTCTCCCCAAAAATATGGCTGTATAGGTCATCTGTACAGAAGCTTATTACGACCAATATTTACGTTTATTTAGGCGGCGACCTCTAATGGCCGTAGTAATTATGACGAGTCTGTCCTCCCCAAAAATACGACCGTATACATCGTCTGTGAAAGCAGCTTATTACGACCCATATTTAATTTTATTGTTAGGTGGCGACCTATAAAGAGTACCAAAGTCCATGTAGGGAGGAGGTCGGGTGGATGTACAAGTCAAACAACACAGGGCTTTCACCCAGGAGACCGCTGTTTGTGTCCCGTGTGAAACCAAAAGTCAACTTTGACGTATTTTAACTTACATAGCCTACGTAAGTTACGTACGTAAGTTAAGTTATGTAACTAACGTGCTTATTTGAATCCAAACCATGATCTTTTCCTAAACATAACCAAACTACAACTGTTTCACGTGTTGTTGTTATTACCATGACGATAAAGGTCCGGTACGCCTATATATGTCGTTTTGGGAGTCACTGACAAAGGACTTATTCTGTTGTTTAGGTAGGAGGACTTGTTGAGATATTCTATGCTTATATCCTCTAATTTATGTCTGTGTTTTTACTTGATCATTCCTCACTGTAAAGAACTTAAAAATAAATTAACTTGACTTGACAAAAAAGTGTTGAGTTAGTGTTCCTCTTTAAGACCACCAGAGAACATGATTGTGAAAAGTCTTCAAAGTACTTTTAAAACCAATTATTCTGAATATCCTTCGCATTAATTATTAATCAGTTGTCAATGGAATTTGAGGTTTTTATGTATTTTTGTTAATGAAAATTTAAAATAGTCTAGTAATAGTAATACTTTAACATATATTTCTACTACGGTGACAAAAATATTCTACATCTGAAAAACACCCAGACCCCATCATGCAGCTTCAGCTAGCATATCCTCAAATTTGAACGAGAACACTGCAACACAAATCTCTTGTCTCTCTTTCAACTGGTTGCCATATTGTCTCTTGTGCATTTTGACAGCTGAAAAAAGAACAAAATTTGAATTTTCCCCAGGGCAGCAGTGTGGCAAGAATCCAGTTACAAGCAGTGTCTCTATAATAAAACTGGGATTTCTGTAATGGGTACATCTGTACTGTCAGCCGTTGTATTCAGAATGTAAGAGCATCAATAATCATGTTCTCTGTTTTCGTGGCGTGTGGTGGTGGTGGGTGTGGTGGTGGTGGTGGGGGGGTCCCTTTTCTGTTTGTGTTGACTTTCTTCTCAGAAGGCACCAGAGCCGTGGGATGTGTTACAATCTGCAATTGCACATTTCAGATCATAGAATGTGACAGGGCAAACATCTTTGCTGCACTCTGCACACCAATATGCACAGCCTCGGATAAACGTGTCTTAAGTGAAATGTCAAAATGTTATAGAAAGATACAATGGAGGTCACAGTAAAGTAGTGGCCTTTTTCATCGTGGAATGTATATATCATGCTATGACATGTGTTCTGACTCTCATAAATCATTCCCTACAACATTTTTCTCCTTGGAGACTGGCAGTGGGTGATTCTCTTTCTCTAATACATACACGCACCCACCCACACATACACAAGCACACACAGCTAGAAGCTGCTTTTAACACAAATTAATTTCAAGATGAGGTGATGGTCAAATCTCATGTGGATTATCTGGATTCCAGACTAAAGCACGTTACCTGTATACAGCTGAAAGGCATTATTGCATATAGTAAAGTCTAATTGTTTCTTTTTTTTAAATTATGATGTTCTGAAAAACCTATCATTTTTGTTTTATTGTTAGGAGATTTGCCATATAGTCATATAAATAAAACTACCCATGGGTTTACTATGCTGTTATTGTCTGTCTCAATGCCTTAAAAAGCACCAAAATTTTGTTAAAAATGCATATTCACCTGAACATTCTGGTTAGAAGGGCAGAGACAAGGGAAAAGAGCCCATTGCCACATCCTCGGTCTAGATGTATTGCAGCAGCTGAAAAAAGACAGTGGGTTTAACTGACAGTCCTGTTTGTGCTCCCCAGGTGGTGTTATACCAGGTGGCGTTCGTGCGCGCGCGTGTGTGTGTGTGTGTGTGTGTGTGAGTGAAACAGAGTGGGAGAGACAAAGAGAGAGTAACAGCAACAGGGTTCGTGTTGGTCTACGTAGAATCAGTGTACTGTATGTGCCCTGCTAAAAACATCTGGTCCCAAAAGATTTTTTTCTTTAGACCGGGTCTCTTCATAGTTTTGATTATTGATTATGGTAACATTTTGCTCACCGGTGTAGGTCTGAGATCTGGGAATGCAGCAACATTGCTAAAGTTTTAAGGAACAGGATAATCCGAGAGATTGCACAAATCACCATGTTTACTTACTTTATTTGGGTAATAGTTTTAATGTTTGCCTGCATTTCTTTTCTCCAGTCTGTCAGTTGTATGTGTCCATTAGATTTTGCAGACTAAACTTTGACCTAATGTTCTTACTGTGGTTGTGCGCCCACAAAATATCAGGCAATGGCCAGAAGTATGCAAAAAATTTTTATACTGTATGTCAGTATATCTAAAGTACAACAGTTTAAGTGTTTTCAGTCCAACTGAAGTGTAAAAAACAGTATTCTTAGTATTCTTAAATCCTAAGAATATTTTATATTTGTGGGTAAACTTTTTTACCTTTTTTTATGTCTGACCAATCAAATCAGCCTTTTCCCTTTTTCTTTTAAAGCAGCAGACTGAAAACACACTGGATGTGGCAAATGAGGTGACGCTACCAACT
Organism: Maccullochella peelii; assembly: GCA_002120245.1. Lineage (NCBI taxonomy): Eukaryota > Metazoa > Chordata > Actinopteri > Centrarchiformes > Percichthyidae > Maccullochella > Maccullochella peelii. The sequence goes on along the minus strand of LKNJ01000220.1, from coordinate 241,295 downwards.
TTCATTCATTTTCTTCATTCAAGTTGTAGCAAATCACAGGTGGACCATGAGCAAATTGCCAGCAGCAAAGGCCAGGCAATACATTTGAAAATGAGTGAACTTTGATCCAGTGGTGGTGGCAAGTCGTTGTGTGGCAATCAATATTGTGTATCACCTGATTTTCCATTCGCTTTTATACCGTGTTGAGCAGAAGAGGCTGTTTTACAGGCCTGTTGAACACCCCAACATGATTAATTATCAAAACATAAATTAATTTAAATAAAGCAAATAATATAACAATAAAAGTTCTAGTTAATTATGTTGATCTTATTAATTTCCTGAAATTGACTTTTTAAATCTTCAAAACAGCTTCTTTTGCTCTAGAAATGGCCTATTAAAACATGTATTACTCAATTAAAAAAACCTAAAACCAAGACTTTGATCTCTTCCTTAATGAAGAACTGTACTAAAGATCAGAGCAGCTAATTAATCATAAAATATAATTGTATGAATGTTCACATCTGACAATTTGGCTAAAAGAGTCCACCACTCTCTGACATTCAGTGAAGATGGTGTTTTGATATTTATACCACGGCCACAGTTAAAAGAGTTAGAATGCAGTGAGTCTTATATTTTCTTGCTTCAAGGATTTACATAAGTGCCAAATTGTTCTAACATAAGATCCACACAAACTGCTGGTAATATTTTGTGTAGGATCTGTTTATGAGAGTTGCAGGGAAAGCCAACAAAATCCCACAGAATAGGCTGCACTTTTTGCTGCGCTTCTTTGAGCAAATGGGCGACGCGAGCACAAATCGTGCTAATCCTTGACACAATCCTTCACTGCACGGCTTGTTACTGACATACCCTCTACCTCACCTTTCTCCCTCTTTAGGCACAACCAATTCCATGGTATGTACCAAATTGGCACAGGTGAGAGAATTTCAAAAACCCATGACAACAAACCCCTGCCATCCACCATACGCCATCTGATTTGTTTTTTTGGTTTTGTTTTTTCAAAGACAGTGATTCAAAAAGGCAAATTAAAGCATTTGACGTGTGTTTGTAAAATGTCTCAGGCTCATGACAAAATCTAGTTAAAGTCTAATTTTGAATTTCTGTCTAGTTATTTATATTAATATTATCATTAAACCAAACAAATAGCAGTTATGGAGCGAGTAATGGGACAGACTGCTGGGCCAGATATGCCAGTTGAGCCTGGTGTAGCTGTGAAGTCCCCTGTTGTGTGATTTGGCCCAGGTAGTTTGCCACACATGAGCAAAACCACTATGGGTCAGCATGGGGCTTTCTCTGGGCTTGCAGCTTGCCTAAAAACAGGCAACCCACTGAAAAGCCTTACCGGGCCAGTGCTGTTGGCTCATAATGGGAAAAATAACTGTGAGGCCAGAGGGCGCAATTCCAACTGTTGCATTTTTTTCCTTTTCTTTTTAGTAAATCCCCACTGTAAAATTGCTTCAGTGATGAGTGGCATATAGTTATTAAGCACTCCTTTTGTGTGTGTGTGGGGCGGTATTTTATTTGGGGAATTCATAGGATAAAAGAGGAAAAATCAGGTAAAAATCACAAAAAAAAAATATATAATAGCAATAGTAATATAAAGAAATATAATTTTCCACATTTTATTACATTCTGCTCTTTTGCATTTTCTCTTTAATTGCTATTACAAGAACATTTTGTGCTCTTGCAGGAAAAACAACAACTCTTGAATGTGTGGGCCATAAAATCCAGCTAGAAGACAGACAGACAGACAGATTATATGACGCTGCTTCAATGTTGCAGTTATAGAGTGGGTCAGCTGATTATTACACTGAGTTGTATGTCACATCCCATGGTAGATGGTCGCTTTATTATTTTGTGAAAAGAAAAAAAAAAGTTTAAACAGCCAAACGTGTGCAATTGGTAGCACAGCAGTGGGAGATGAATGTCAACTTACACTGATTCATTAACATTCTCTCCCATAGTTGTAAGTGTCTGGCCTATGTGAACAAAATTGAGATTGAAAAGATATAATGTAAAATAAAGCAAGTGGGAAATGACCCTTCTTTTGTATACGGACACTGAACAAGGACCAGCACTTTTTAATAATTTCCAAAAACACTGAAAATTTAGATGATTTCCCTTTCAGTGAGCTCCAGGAAACCAATGGGATATGATCCGGTCATTGTTTCTAGCAGAAGAAATATCCTCCCAGCTGAGCAGAGAATAGGTCAGAGCCCTGAGAGAGAGATTGGATCTAAATTGCTCCAATCTTTGCGTTAGATAACGGCGGAGGCACCCCCACTGCTGCTCTGCTGCACAGCTCCACATCTCCACACAATCACAGGAGCAGTAATGAGAGGGCCACAGGTTCGCTCTTCATTATTTAGTCTTTTAAAATGTTGCCCTTTGGCATGCCTTTTACTATAACAGTCACCCCCCAAAACAGCAGCAGGGCCCTCCAGAGCCTCTTAATCAGCCGTGGGTGTTGTTGAGGTTAATCTGTATTGTTCATAGCGACGTGAGAAGAGGGGTGGGTCTCCCCTGATCCCCCTCCATGTGCTGATAGCTGCTTCCTAACAGGCAGCAAACATCCCATGGCACGTCTTGTTTATGTAGCCCTGCAGTGGGACTCTGTTTGTTGTGCTTGTGTCATGGACACAGAGATAACCTCACTCCAACGAGGAGTTTAATTGCTTGCCCCTTGTGTTGGCAGGATCAGAAGAGAGGAGGAGGAGAAGGAAAGAGCTCAGCAATCCCTCTCATGAGGCTAACTCTACCTGAAAGCACACCGATATGACTGCAATACAAGAAATAGCAAAATATGTACTAGAATTATTTTTGAGAGAAAGGAAGAGTAACTGATTTTGATATAAACATGGGGATGCTGATGGAGGGTGTAAGGTTTAATTTTACTGCCAGTGCTGTTCGCTAAAAACGTTTTAACAGCTTTGTAGGAAGTTAGACATGATTTGACCAGAAGTTTTTACATTTAATTTATTTCCACAGCAAGAAACTAATTGCGGACTAGGAGTCACCTTGTTTTAGGGAATAGGTCATGCAGTAAATAATGTGGGTGGTGCTGATCCCTGACCACCTGCCATGGTTCCAATCCCATTTTTAAATAATTATTCTAACCTTTTAGGAGTATCGGACAACGATGGTAACACAGTAACATGAAGGGTCAAAAGTGAACCAACCACAGGAAAGCAAAGAGGTGAACTTGGTGTGACTTCACACAATTTAGAACTTATTTACCCTTTACTGCTGTAGAGGTATAACTGAATGTCCAGTCAAGTTTAATCAGTCAAACCCTGTCAAAATGTGTCTCACGTTAACTCTGAATTTCAACAAAAAGCAAACTATCATCAATACACATTGCAGCAAGCACAAAGGGCAGATCAACAAAAGATTCAACTCAAAAGATTTTATAAGGAAGTGAATACTCAAATACTCAAGACAACAATTTATTAAGGAAGCCTCAGGTTAGTACTTTGACTAAGCTGCCACAATGAACTGCCAGGTCTCCACACACTCTCTTCTGACATGCCTTCCATGAGTCTTTTGACATGACCAACATTAGGCCACGAAGCACAGCTGAACTAATAGGAAAGTGGAGCTGTATGACCACTAGCGTCATAGTGAGTGAAGCTGTGTCATCCTGGGCACGGCTGTTATGGGTATGATATGAATATGCTGAGATTGTCACACTCCTGTAGTCCCACGCGGGGAGCCATTTACTTATGTGTTTTTTTTTAAATATAACAAAAACATTGATTTCAACAGTAAGCAAAAAATCAGCAGTATTCAATGCAGCAAAATGGAAAGCACCCTTTTAATAAGTAGAAGCAGAAGTAAATCCTCAGCCAACTCAACAATATATTGAAGAGGTTAAAGTTAAACCACACCGTCCTAAATTCAGTGCAAAACAAAAAAAGCACACTGATTAATTTGCAGCCTTTAACATTATCAACTCATTGCTCTGCAGAGAGGCATATTGGATTCACACTCTTATTACAGTGGAGCCTTTTAGCCTAAATGAAGAACTTAATTTGAAACTTAATGTTTCCTCTAATCTATTACACTTGATGGATGGAGTACTTGTACTTTGTACTTCTATCTTTGTAACTTTAAGATAATATCTGTATTTCTCATGTGCATATAGTACATGGGGTGTGACACTTGGACATTGGCTATGACAACTCCCTACCCCTGGATCCATTATCCAATAATTTTGAAATCCTGTTCAACCAATTATCCAATGACAATTGTACACCTGTTCTATGTTCTATATATGTGTTTGCCTTATGTCTTTGTCCATTTTGGCTCCAATGAAGAGCCAGGAGGGTTGAAAATGTTGGTCTGTTTGCACAGTTAAAGGCTGCAAATCAATCAGTGTGCTACAGCTGCCCTCGAACTGAGAAGCACCTGATTCAGCTGCATACTGCTGGAAGATGCACAGAAAACCCTGTTTCAAAAACTTGAATGAATTTACCCAAATCTTTTCCCATTTGCAGCTGGCTTCACAGAGTACCACATAGATGGCCGTTCAGGAGTCACTGGGTGTCCGTGGAGAGTGGATTCCATAGCCCTGGAGGGAAAATGGAGCCATATCACTGGTTTCTTTATAGTGGGTGTATGAATCATCTTATTGTGCATATGAATATGATATCAATATCGTTTGTTCGCCACACTCCCCTGGGTCCACATGGGGCACCATTTCATTTATAGCCTCCAATCAAATGTCTAGTCAAGTTTAGTCAGTCAAAACCTCCACAGAGGACTTGTGTCAAAAGCTCTGTCACATAAACCCTTGATTGAAATGGTAAGTTATCAGCAATGCTCAAAAATGAAGAAGCCCCAGAAAGAGTGCTGTAATGGGGAAATGTAGGTGAGCGATGCTGCTTTGTCATACTGCCACATCTCCACATTCTCATGGCTCAATTTCAAATGCTCTCAACCTGACTTGAACATATTTAGAGCCCCACAGTAAAAGCTTCTATCCAGTGTGACCGACAACGGGTAACCAGTTGGCCGATCTGCTTTTACCTTCTGTGTTATGTTTAAAACATCCTATAACTGAGAAAAAGGAATTATGATTAAATGTATGCAGTGGAACTGTTTCCGTTGTTGTTGTTTATTCTAACAACATTTCACTTGTTAAATTCTTTTGTGTTTTCAGTGAGTTTCTGTATGTGGCATTGTTTTTATTGTCTTTGCAGTCATGGTAGCTATCACTGCTCAGGTTTCTTTTTAGTATTCTCTTGTTGCTGCTAGAAAAGTAAAATGCCTCATTTATTGTGGGGTACATGATTTTGGGGCTTTAGAACATTAATGCATTAATGAACTGTACAGGATGAATCACCACTCTGTCATTGTATAGCAGTGCAGAAAAGTTCAGCTGTGGTAAAAAGGCAGGAATGCAGTTTCTTTTTCCTGCTAAATGGAAATATATATTATTGATACCACTGTAATTGCAATGAAACTGGAGTATACACACACATCATTCACATTTAATCAAACACAATAACAAACAAAAGAATAATCATCAAAAACAAAATTAACTTACATGAATTTGTAAAACATGTTCTCCAGTGCACGTTCACTATGAGCTCATTTGTTAAACGTCATTAGCTTACTATGTTCACCTCCCCATGAAAATAGAGTGCATTAATCCTAGGCTGTGTTTTGCATAAAGGAACGACCAAGTGCACACTGTTGCCTGTAATAGGTAACATTGAATATGATGTGTTGGAAGATCTCACTGGAACTCTTTAAGCCTCTTTTAATCACTGATTAAATTGATCAAGTGTCAGATATTTACAGTGGGCCTCAAGGACTCCCTGAGGAAGAATCTCCTGGAGATCAAAGCAACAAATGTGCTGTATTCTGGCAAATGTGTCCAGCTGTAGTTTGATACTTTCTAGATATTAAAATAAAGCTTGATGAACCTGAGCGCATACCATTATTACCATAATTATCTCAATGAAGATGGTAATTATCCGTTTCAATATAGACATTCCCATTATTATATAATGACTAATTAAAGCCATTACTTCTTAAGTGAATGGAATGCATCCTATGGGGCTCTTCAAGGGTAGATAGCAGGAGAGTAGATTTGTCTTCTAGTCTCTTTAGTTGCAATTAACATATTGCCTTTGATTACATCACTACATTGGGTCTTCTTATTCCTTTGTTGCTTAGACTCTCACATATATATTACCTGAGCATATGTCCATGATGTTCCAATAGTTTAAGCCATGGATATTTCTGGAGTTAAAGTGCCTCACACTCCTCAGATAAAACCACGCTATACAGAACAGTTCTGTATGTGATGCTTAAGGATGTAAAGGGTTCCTTTTGACCCCAAAATACTACTGATGTTGACAAAAACGTATTATAAAAACTTTAGAAATGGGGAAAAAAGCAGTTCCAGAGGTATAACAGACAGAGATTTTGGAGGTTCAGTTTGGAGGTTTCATTATTCAGACAATTGGAGGACAAGGGTTGTTCTAAAACCCTTCACCGTTGGGGCTCTTTTAAACATGAAGGGACATGTTAAGGCACTATAAAGTTAGGCATAATTATCACCTTTATGACGTTAAAATGTCAAAATCTTCAGTAAAGGCTAAAGTCAAGGTCAACGTGATCTTGAGTCATAATGAACCAGGTTTAATATTTGCCATTGGCACTGCGCAGCTGTGTAGCTGTTCTCGATAGAGAGATCTGAATGTGTGAAACTTAAAGTTATACTAATTAAGGTTTTCATGAAATCAAACGCCATTTCTGATACTATCTATGGATGTATTTTTTCTGCATTAGCCATTCAATGCATTCAGTAATCTATAGCTCTCTATATAGTAATGTTCATCTTTAATGGCAAGGTCCACCATTCCCTGGATTCAAATTGCCTACCTACGCACGCAGAAATGTTGCATGCTGTTTTGTAATTTTACCTCAGTGATATCAACCAAACTGTTAACTGTTAATCTCCTACAGCCTTATCAAAGCTGTACTGAGTTACTGCTAATGCAAACCCAATTTATCCTACGGCTGTTTCTTCATATTAAAAGTGTTCAACTGGCGCAACACAGATTTTATTGTGAATGAATTTGTTACCGAGGTTAGTGCTGACAGCAATCATGTACAAAGCAAGAAAATGGTCATTTAAATATTATACTACATAATAATATTATATTTTAAATATTATAGGCAGAAATGGAACAAGAAAGAGCAGCCACAGTGAACAAAGATGGTGTGCAGCCTGTTGCTTGCAGCTCCTCAACTCCTCAGCAAGGCAACTCCTTTCACTGTGCCCTGCTGTTGAGTGTAATACTACTAGTGCGGTGTGCATGAAAACTGATCGTGGTTGCTCATAGCATAATGGGAAAAGGCCAAATATGGCACTAGCTGTTATCACCAGTAACCACAGGTGTCACCAAATCAGCCAGGACTGAACTTTTAAGGATTACGTTTAAAATTCTGTAACCACTGACAAAAATATCTACTTTATTCTCTCACAATTCAAAGGCTCAGTTCACCCAAATTACAAAAAAGAAAAATGTGTTCTCACTTCACTTTAGTGGTGTCTGGCCACAGAGATAGTTTGGTTTAATGTGCAGAAGTTTTGAGATGGTCTCCCCTTGCTGCTCAAAACACACTTCAAAAGTAATTTTTAGCAGTTTTCATTTTTCACTTTGGTGAAAAATTGTTGTAGTCTGTCTAAATGTCTAAAAAACGTTTTCTAACTCTGGTTATATAGTATATCATACATGAGACTACATTTGTTTATTGAATAGAAGTTAGCCCATCTTTCAACCACTACATCAACCATTCAAATGTAATTGTTGCTATTCAGTATTTCCAGTATAATTTCAATATCAATGCCTGATGCATTGCCTGGCCGAGAAACCTTCCTTAGTGGATTATAGGTCTGAGAGATTGTAATGATCCATCTCACATAGCTTTTAAATGAGAACTGAGACAGTGCAGGTTGTTTGATGTAAATATATTCTACTGAGGTGGAGAGGTAAACACACTCTTCCCTGAAGTTGTGAACGACTTAGCCAAAGAGCAGACCAGAACTCAATGATGCCTGAAAGCATTCGCCCATTAAAACTTGATTTTTTTTCTGTTTAGTCCATTGCCACCTGGGAAAATTACATGCTTGTGAAGAAGTGATTTAAGCACCAGTGAGCGGAAGTAGTGGCTTTTACTGAATTACCTCTTACCACCTGAGTGGTCCAAAGGAGCTGTAGTAAATGAAAAAACCTCATCTTCCAAACGCACCACAGAAACTCAATAAATCTCAAAAACATGCTGATCTGATTTGCCATCCCAGTGCTCCAGTGTGAAGCGTGGTGCTGCCATCATGACAGCCTCTAAAATAGACAGAATTAGTTAATAACCATGCACAGACAATTTTGGCTGAATGGCTCACTCCATCCCATTTCAATTGAAAAGAGGAACTCTATTAACAGTCAATGGGATATACAAAATTGGCATACCAATCGTTGTCTTCTGGTCTGCCCAGATTGGCGGAGGTAATCTGCAGGATGCTTTTTACAACAACTATTTAGCAGATAATCAAAAGTCTCATAGTCCAGCATAGACCTGCATTATTACCTTTGTAATCCTTGATTTTGTTTTTTTCTGAGCACTGATGGGTACAATCATGTTCCTTTTTTTCAAAATGCAAAGCAATTTACTGTGAGATTTAAAATGAAAACCACTAGGTATTTGTATATTGACAGAACTGTCCTGTATTATGTTTAGAATGGAATGCAGAATGGAAATGTAACATGGTTGGAAAACAAGGAGGTCTTGCTGAATTGTGTTTCGAAATATATTCCAGGATATATCTTATCCCCATTGATTGTCTTCTCAGCACCGATGGGTAGACTTGTTAGTCTTGTTGTCTGGCATGATTTGCAATTCCTACCTTCCCTGTATATCAAAGCACTCCTTTTATTTCTGTTTGACTTAGCAGACTCATCCTTAAGGATGTCGAGTATTGATCTGTTGTCTGATCTTTCATGGAGTGCACTCAATTCCAGACTGATAGACTCCTGTTGTATTCCTAGGGACCAAACCAACTAAGTGAATGGGAACAGGAGGTATTTGAGAAAATGCTACGAACTGGGTCGGTAATAGTAAGATTAAATCCTTTGCTTGCCTACACAAATTACTGACCTCCACAACAGATTACTTTCAGCCCAGTCCACCATATCTTAAAATGTATTTTTTTACAATTGTGCTTCCTCTTTTATTAGGCCTAAGGCAATAGCTCTAGTGCTGCTTCTGGAGGATTAACAGTACATAAATTGTTCCAGACAGGTCACATGTAGAAGCTATCACAATTGTCATGGCATGACATAGATCCCACACAGTTTCAGTTAGAGTGTGTGTGGGCCTTTTGAATTGTCTAAATGGAGAATGTGAAGAGCACTTGACTGCTTTGACATACTGATGTAATAAAGGATCCAGAGCAGTGATTATAACCCTGTCAGGAAAAGCTTTATATGGATTTCTGATGCAAGAAGTATAATTTTTCAGTGTTTGATGATTCATGTAATTTCTGTTAACTGCTGTACTGCCTCTTGCTCTATGCTCAGCCAGTTCTCAATACGCTGAGGGGGCGTAACCCTGTTGAAATGGTAAGCACCCATCATCTGAGCACCACTTGCTTTTTAATGGCTAATATCATTCACTGTACAGTCTGTACTAAATTAAATATCTTTGATTAAAAAATGCATACAAAGTTCAGTTCTTTCCCATATGTAGATTCCAACTTTTAAAAATTAATCACAATTTCATTTTGCTTTGCTTATTGGCCAATATCTTAATATAATTTGAAGCATTCCAGAATTCCCTTGAGCTTCCTGGTATACTTAGCAACCCTTTTAGAAAAACAATGGAAGATATTGTGATCAAGGCAAGTCAAAAGAGGAACAGGGTGGCTGAGCATTCCCAAAAACCCGGGGTAAAACAGTGCAACAAAGCAAGACAGCCATGGAAGTGGTTCTGTTAGGCTGTACGTGTGGTAGCATGATTACATTTGCTAGTTAGCAGTAAACACAAAATATACCTGAGGTTGATGGAGAAGTTATTTTTGCAGTGATTTGATCATAAACTAAAGTATTGGACAATTGGACGGAAATAGATGAAGAGTTAAGATCACCAAAGTTATTACAATTCATCCTGAGGGGGGCATGGATGTGTGTACCAAATTCCATGGCAATCCATTCAATAGTTGTTGAGACATTTCACTCAAAGTCACAAATGTCAACCGCATGGTGGTGCTAGAGGAAAAGTCAGAGGATAACCAGAGTTCATCATCTGGGGACTATGAATGAAATTGGGTGCCAATCCATTCTGATGATGTTGAGATATTTCACTTTATATGTAAAAAGGTTGACCTGCTGGTGGCGCTATATGAAAACTCAGGGGATTACCAAAGTCATTAGCATTCATCCTCTGGTCCACCATGGACATCTGTGTCAAATTTCATGGCAATCCATCCAATAGTTGCTGAAACATGTCACAACAATCGATCCAGTAGATGTTGAGATATTTCAGTCTGGACCAAAGTGGTGGACTGACCGACTGACAGACCGACTGGCCTCAAGCAACCAAAGGGCAAATCATACAAGATGTATAAAGAGATTTATTTATTTTTAATAGCAAAAACTCAAATGCAGCATACAGACATGCAGACATATGCATTCCCATACACAGACACTGTTAAAAATAAGAGGAATAGCAGCATTTGAGAGACATTGATTGAGAACAATAACTTATAGTACGCTGAGTATACTTAATTAAAGCACGGTCTTGAATGACACCGGACAACGACAGACCAAATTGAAAGTGAGAGTGTGGGAATCTGAGTGTGTGTGTGTGTGTGTCCACTCATGTATGCAGTGTGTAAAAACACAAACTGGAGAAACGATAGGACTTTGACAGTGGATACAGATGTGAATGTTGGCAGTGGTCAAAAGCAAACACTGTGTGAGGGTGGTGTCTGAGAGGGAAACGATAAACAGACCAACACAAACATACAGCTGACCCAGAGCTCATAGCAGAGTTGGCTCTTTGCTGTATGTATGTTCAGTGTTTACCCGATCACAGCCTGAATTTGGCCCTGTTGAATCCCAGTACAAGCTTAATACTACTCTCGAACTAATAGTAAAGATATGGTGGTCTTTAACCAACCCAAAGTACACACTGGGCACATGGTGTTCTTTCAGAATGAGGACTCTGTTACGAGAGATCAATGGCAGACTAAGGTGCCCCTCATTAAGTATGTTCTACTGTTGATTAGAGAGCATTCATTAACGTCTGGCTATATTTGATGTCATTTCAAAAGACTCAAAATTTGGATTTGGCTGATAGTGGCAGTGTCAAAGAAATTTGACACCTTCTGAAAGCTAGACCTTTGACTAACAGGTCTGGGACTGGAATTAAATCTTACAGGTTCAGGCCCCAATAAAAATATTGGGGATGAGAATGGACCCCATGGGCCAATACAGGTCAGCATATTGTGGGATCAAAGGTTTTACTCACACATCCCTTTAACAGCGTATAGCCACATTTTCCGTTGAAAACAGTGGCCCTCCGCTGTGCAATGCATTGAATATGAAATTTGTTTTACAAAGCAGTCATTGGGGGATATTCAGGTTCTTCCATAGTGAGAAGTCTCAGCACTAAGTAAGGTGGAATGCATGGTTTGGCTGATAGCTTTATAACCCTCCTTAAAATGCTTTGCTTGTCCCTCTTGACTGGTTTTGCAATTTTAAACGTTTAATGGCTCAGTGCTATTCTTATTAATGTTGGCTATTTTCGCATCTGAGTGGACTTGGATCCATCTATGCTCCATGGTTCATATTCTCTTTCGTGCTTTTTTTCTCATAACCGGTGCCACAGCACTGACCATGCTTCGTATTATATCCTGAAATTCAAACCCGCTGTTGTAGTGCAGTACACCATGTCTCCATGTTTTCTTTATGCTGTATTACATTTTGCCTCTCAAAAGGATCATAAAGTTTTGTGTATCGCTAATTATATTTTGTGGGGTCTGTGTCTATTGCAAGAAAGTGGAATTCTTCCCAGTACTGAAATGAGCATACAACTACCTTAAAAGGCCTCTCTAGAACATCACAGTAAGAGAAGGAAATTGCAAGCCATGTGTGTATCAGCCTCCTGCTATGACACCTGTTTTGCATAATTAGCTGTTGGTACCTCATTAACGGATATGTGGAGGAGCTAGTCGCTTAGCACTTAAATGCATGAGGCTCCTACAATCAAGGTCAGTTCAGAAATTAGTTTAATCTGTTACTGCCTGAGACATGACAGATACTAGGACGTCAGGTAATTGCTTCTTTGGAAAAATGGAAGAGTTATGTGAAGTTAGTCATCCGCAAGTATGAATATTATAAATTGCACAGAGGAACAAATTAACTGGGTTGATATATTATATATCAGGAAGTGTGGGTTTCTGTCAGAGTGCTGCACTGTGTTTTGGCTCATGTTTAGTGTATCTGTTGTGAGTCTATTTGAGCTTTGATGATCAGTCAGGTTGATGGTTCAGAACACACAGTAAGGATACAGTGATGCCGTTCTGAAGTGACAACTGTTGGCAAAAACTGTAAAAACAAAATGCTTGTCCATAAAATGAATGACTATAAAGGACATTTTTATGTAGTTTTGCATTTGTATGTTCTACAGCCAGAAAAGAAATGGCAACAAGAGCAGCAGCAGCAGATTAAACGCTCACCACATTTTAGAGGGCAAAATGGTGGCTATTAATGTGAACTTATGTGTGACACTTTGGTACAGCTGTTCTACTCAACGTTAGCATACAATGATTTAGAGGCAAGCAGTGTTTTGCAGGACTCCACTAGACACTAAGGCGTTATGGTAAGGTGATTTTCTTAGTAACGAGTTGTGTAAGTGATTACATTGTCAAATTAAGTAATTAGAGTTACTAACTTAAGCAACTCTATGTGACTTCCAACATTACTGGGGATTGTTTTGTTTGTTTGGAGTCGGACTGGAGTAGCGAGATCAATTTCTTACCAGTGTAGCCTCCACCAAAAAAGGAGGAATATGCATTCTAGTAAATCCAAAGTTGTTGTTTTTATGTCATTTTAAATGTCTTCTACTAGATAGCAACTTGTACATTGATAGTCACCTAGTTTGTCACCAAGGTTGTCCGGGCCCCATAATTTCTTAAGGGGTGCTGTAAGGATGATGAATGATTTAATCTAAATACAACCTTCTACAAGGTTACTCAGGTTTTAGGAAATCTTTGGACTTTCCGAAATGGTTTGGAAAGCAATTCACTACTGGATGTCCCAAAAAATGTAGTCCATTGGACTTGTAATTGAAGAGATAAACAAATAACAACCACCACTGCCATATGAAAACAACTATTGTTAAATTAAAATGTGACCAATTTACTATTTGCAATGTTGACATGTTGCTAGTACTGCTGATTCAACTGAGAGTCAACATCATAACTCTATGTGACCCCCCCCTCCAATCTATATGATGGACCTGGACATGGATCCATGTGGTTTAAACAGTTCTGAGCAGTGATTAGGCACATTTTGCCCCACATTTTTCAGAACTGACAACACACTTAGCCGGAGGGAATTATAAAAAGAAAGATCTCTAGTTTCTGGGACAATTCTATGTTATTCTATGCTATTAGTCATTCTGTGGTTGCTAGCATGTCTGTCTTTTCAAAGTCTCCATAATAATAATAATAATGATAATCTTTATTTATAGAGCACTTTTCAAAATCCACGTTACAAAGTGCTACACTTGACAGCAAAAGAAAACAGTCATAAAATCAAGAAAACAGATACCAATACTAAATAAAAACATTTTAAAGGACATAAAAGACATTTCTAAGAAAAATTAACTCACGTAAAATTAGGGACAGGTCTCCCATAAAAGTATATTTTAAGGAGATCACCAACTCAGCCGACCTGATTTCCTCAGGCAGATCCATGGGTTGATACAGGGGTGCAGCACTTCCTGTGCTCTCTAAATGAACGCTGATGTTTATTGAAGATCTTTTTGGCTCCAGCTGAAAACTCATTATAAAAACTTCCAACATAACTCAGCAATATGTTGAGGTCTGGTAAGCATGGCCCAGATCGATATAGGGAATCAATTCATGTCACTGTCTACATTTACCGTCGGCTAATGCAAAGCATCTTTTCAAACAGAGGGCATAAACGCCTTCTGGGAGGACAAGAAACCCTGTGTAGTAGGGGTGCTCTTTTCTTCTAAGTTTGCTTAGAGGTCAAAGAAAACCCCTTCACACCTAGTTGTGCTGTCTGACACAGACAAGCACAGGTTAAAGTTCTGGGCTGGACACAGAGAATCATCAAAGCAGCAGCAGAGTACCACATGCGAGGACTGGATGCTTTTGTCAACACAACTCTTCAGCCTGACCTTGACCTGACCTGACATCTTGTTGAATGAGGTAGTGGATTTGTCTGCAGTAGGCGAGTAGCAGCCAGAACTAATTTCTCAATGTCATGTTGCCTTTCATAATGTAAAATCCACCTCACTGTTTCCAGACTTCTTCTGTTGTTACCTCTCTATCATATTAGTTCAGGGTTTAAGTTACTAAAACAATTTATCATGGTTAGGTAATTATCAGGATTTTGACTGAATACTGGAAATGGCAGTGCATCCTATTGCATAGTTCAAGTCTGCGTTAACTTTTTCAATATTTAACATAGATCACAATCTTTTCCTAAGTGTTTTGAGCTTTCAAAACATAACCATAAAAATGTAAGGTCACTTCAGTTGCCAGTATTATATTGTGTATGAAAACAAATTTGATCCATTACTAGTAAATATTTTGCAATTATGTTCTGTATCAACACTTTGCGCAGTTTGCAGATTCATACAGTTCAAATGTTTCATTGCTAAAAAACAATCTGTTTGGTTGTATGTTTCCTACAAAACATACAATATTTGCTAATGTAAAATAGTTGCAATCCAGGGTGGGATTTTGTTCAATTATTCGTTTGTTTGGAGACCTTACCTTGGCAACAACTACTTGTCAACGACTTCCATGGTCCAAGCATGAACCTTTCTTTCTTTATTTATTTTCTATCTTGCTTGGTAGCATATCCCATTCACACCGGCATTCTGATGTGGTGGCAGTCTATCTGAATGAGTCAATGACCATTGGCTCCATGGCAGTCCTTCTTTTGACCAGGGTTAGATGAGTATTAGGCGTTTTGGTTAAATGGCATGTCTGTAATTTTGATGATATTTACGTTTTAAAGAGAGAAAGAGAGAAATATTAAGCGTCTTCAGAAAGAGTGAAGTGAAACTGAAACTTTTATTTGGTATTCATGTAATTCTAGTATCTATTAGTGAAATGTGTATGGAATTACACTGCAAAGTGGAGTCTCTTCTGTCACATCACACACACTCACACTGTAGTTGTCCGCACTGACAGTCTCATATGAAGAGGTAGCAGGTTGACTGCACATTTAGTAGACCCGCGTCATACACACGTCTGTTGTATTAAAGAAGTATAAGTGTGAGTTTTGTTTACACCTTACAACACTCACACATCACGCTCCACTCACCCAAAACAGGCATATGGCCAACGTAAACAGAGGCAGCTTTAGCCAATGAGCACAAAGCTCCTCTTCTTCTACAGTGAGTAAACTGGGATAAAACAGCTATGGGTTTTAACGAATCGATTATATTTTTAGGAGCAGCAAATTCCTTAGTATTCCTTTAACTGACAGGTAAAGAGTTTTATGAGAAAGTATTATCTTAGGGTGTGAATTCTAATCTAGACAGGAAGTAATCAGCCTCCCTTCCAATGTTTATAATTTGCAGCATCATAAATTTGCTTACTTCCAAAAAAAACACCCTTCCTCAGGGATAAAAGCAGGAGTAACTAATGCATGTATACAAAAAACATTTAGAGAAAAAGCAGTATCCCCTAATGACTGTCTATGAAGGGGAGCGTACCTTCATTTTTTTATTCCTGTTTGACAGATTAAAGGAACACTGATTAATTGGTCTCTCTGATGCTACTTTTAATGAACAGCGAGGTCGGACCGTTGGGGGCAAATTAACTTGATCCTCTTTTTGCAGAACAGAATTAATGAAACCCCTATGGATTAAGCTGAAGTGTGCCGTGTACCCATGCTCATGTGCAGTTAAAACACCTCGCACTGGTAGCAACTATTCCAATATTTGCCCAAACCGAGGATGTAAAGGTTCAATTGTTAGCCCTTGTAATGCAGTAAAGCTCCCATTAATGAGATTAACAGGCACTAATGAAACTTCAGCTGTATCATTACATCTTCAATATCGGACATTAAAATTCTGAAAAAGGAACTGGGGGATTTGAGCTTCTTCATGTGATAAGCTCTGAATTAGAGCATTAGATATATTTACTACATACTACTGTGCCTAGAATTACACAAGTCATCGCACGCTGATTTTCACATAAACTGATTGCACTACTGTGTATAAATAATCCCTTTAACCTCTAGGCCTGAGAGGTTTAACCTTTAGAAAATCAGAGGAAGCAAGAGATTAATGCAGGACTTAAAGAACAATGTGTTTAAACACCACAAGTCTTCCAACAACAGAGTGACTGCAGCCGTTAGTTGCTTGGAGTAAAGCACAGCGTGTCCTCAGGAGCAGTTCACTGTAGCAGCCTTGGTGTTTGTCTCACAGAAATCTGCAGGAGAGGAGATGTGACGCAAAGGACAGTAACATTTCCGAAGTGGAGAAGCTGGAGATCAGTCTGATATGAAACTGAAGACGCGAAAATGCTCTGTAGAACTGACGGAGAGTGCAGGATGATAATTCTCTGCGGGTTCGTCACAACAAGCAACCCCTTTTACTTACTGTGTGCCACCCCATTATTCTAAACCTAAACTATGATTGGCTATCTGCCCAGTCAGACGCTTGACCTTAGTTCAAACCAACTGTTTGACGAGTGAACCGGACTTCCGTTTATAGGTGCAATTCAGTCTTAAACCTGAGAGGCAGCAATGCACCGGAATAGTACCTAGCCTGACTAAAACCTAAAATAAGAATAAGATTAAGATTTTGGTTTGATTTGGAGCAGAGCTGTAAAGTATGGAAGCTTTATAGTACATTTATATGGCGCCACTTTGTTCTGTTGTGATTGGTACGTCTATTTATCCATTTAACTGTCAACACAGGAATGTAAGAAACTGTAAGATACTGTAATGTTAGTAATTAAAGTAGATATGAGAAATGGTAAATGAATGCTATTCCAATGTGTGTGTGTGTGTGTGTGTGTGTGTGTGTGTGTGTGTGTGTGTGTGTGTGTGTGCGCACACGTACTTCATGCTACCCTGCATAAGTCAGTGGCCCACTTGGGCCACCCTAGTCAAAAAAGTCTGGGCACGCCACTGATACATTATAGTGCATGAGCTTTCAATATTGAAAAAGTCAACGCTGACTTCAAGCATAATGCAGGACATGTCAAAGTCCTGCACTTATCCACCCTGACCACCTCCCTGGAACTTCCTTCCTGGACTGGAAACAACTTGCCAGTGAACATAATCCAGGCAGCAATATGCACATAAACATAATGTTTAGGAGACAGGGTTGCACCAGAAAAACTGAGCATCCTGTGTTTACAACATGGTCTGTTTTATTTTCTGTATGACAATTTGTCTCATTGTCTTATGAAAACAAACAAAACATACAGTTCTGTCTCTTTGTTTTTGCAGACTGCAGCTTTATGTGTTCCTTATGAAAATATGAGCAGGAATATTGGGTACATCGTCTGATAGTGTTAAGTGCGGTTCAGTAGAGCCAGAAAGGGTTGGATGGAAAGAAATTTTGCACCCCAGGCCACAGTAGTGGTGTCATGCCTGGAAGATCTGTTTTCACAAACTGTGTGATGTGACACCCAAGTGTTATGTATATTCACGTATGGTGTTTGAAGAGCTGGATTTTTTTTTAGTGCAAAATTTTATTGTTTGCACTTAACCACTCCAAAAAATACTTTTAAACCCATAACGAAGTAAACTGTAGTCCTCTCAACAGTCTTCTTTGTAGTAGCTGCAGCTGTGTGGGTGGAGGTGTGGAAGAGGTTCAGCCATATTTCTTTCGGCTTTGTGGGAGGATTCTGGATTTGACTCTTAAATTTTGATCTATCTCCTCTTGTAGGTGGAGACGGTTCCTTTCAGTGACCATAACCCACCACCAAGATGGAATATAGGCTAACTGAATAAATGTGCTTCTTCTTAGTTGAGGAATTAAATGCTTCTCTTTGATTCAGATCCATGTTGCAATTTAACTGAATTTTAGTGAAGTTGCAGCTTTAAATGATTGGTCAAAATTTTAGGCGTGCATTAATTGCATAAATACATTTCTATGTAAACAAGACCAGTAATGGGGGGAAGGATTTTTTTTTCTTCCAAGAAAAAGCCAAGAATTGTTGTAGAATTATATAATTGTACAAAGAATTGTACAAAACCAGGTTATTGTTTCATAAACATAATAAAACCACTATTGGTCAATTAAACTTTCAATAAGAATGACATGACAATGCAACATTTGCTTTTGGCAGTGAGTATGCCTGCTTTTATGCACTCCCTGGGTATAGCAGTGCGGTTAGCTAGCCATCAAGGAGCACATAATGTCCCCCTTATAGAACATAAACAAATCTAAGCAGGTGGTAGTTGGAGCGGCGTGTCAGCAAAAGCAGCAAGATTTTCATAGTATGCAACAACAGCAGCAGTGCTGGACAGACTCGGCATGCACAGTTCAAAAGGACTGCCATTTCTGCAGATCGTGGTCAGTAAAATGTTCTTTTGATAAGGTGGGATAATGCTCCATAGCATGCAAAGGAGTCCAGTAACCTTGTAGAACAGCACATGCTAGTCCATACATTATCTCCTGTAGTTTACAGTGCAATAATTGCATGCTAGCCACCTGCCTCATGACCTTAACTCCATAACAGACTATTAACAGTTCTGACAGCACTACAGCAAGCCACTTTGTGACGTCCATCGTTTTTCCAGTCTATAGGGAATACTAGCAAGCACTCTGCTGGATCAGACCAACAGACCGCAGCCAGCAAATGCTTCCTCACTGAACTTACATAGCTCATTGATGATGACATGTTTCATTCAGATGGTGGGAGTAAATCCTGAAGATGCCTTTACACTTACATTTTCAAAAAAGGATTGGGCCTCAGGTAGAGAGAGCACTGGCTCCTTCTATAAAGCTCTGGCACATTCACAGATCCCAACAGCGAGGTTGCACTTTTATTTGTGCCTTGTCTTGCATCCTCCTGGCAGCTACCAAAACACATTTTATCCATGGGGGTATGTGACTTAATATATCTTAGAGGGTATATCTATGTGCTTTTGTGAGAGTCTCTCTAGTATACGTTTTATAGCTTGGAGAAGTTGAAGGGGGGGGCAAGTACTTTGTAGCTACAGTATATAATACCTAGGGTACAGCGTGTGACATTGCAGAGGGGAAATTCACACTGAGGGCTGTCATATGGTGTGTGGATATGGCGTCCATAAACCCTGAGGGTGTGGGAATGATAAAACCCTGTTTTGTTGTATTGCAAGGGAGAATTCTCCCATTAACTTTGGTTTGATTGCATATAAACATGGCATGCAGGCGGCAAGAGTGCTTGTTTCCAGAAATCCCTGGCTGAGTGCTGCTGTATCTGCTGCCAAGTGAGGTAGGTTACATGGCTGGGAGCAGCATAGCCTCAGCCATGGATGGCAGCCTGCAAAGACCACTGTCTGGTGCCAGGGTTACGGGTATGTAAAGGGAGGCAAATGTGCCCATTACACTCAGACATCCTGCCTCACCAGCCGAGTGTGATCTGCTCCTCACACTCTCTCTATCTCTGTCCTTCCTCCATTTGGATCGGGCTCCTGCTCCAAATGCCTTTCAACCGCTTTCTCTTTATCACACTGATACACTCTCTTACCAACAATATAAACACAGTGACTCACTCACACACATACACAAATTCTCAGTCTTCAATCCATCTCATGCTGTCCAGACAAATCAACAGTTGGAGCCAGAGGCTTGCTGCCCATCTGGTCAGCCATTTCCAGCGGGTCCCAGCATGCAAAAAGAGAGAGAGCCATCTAATCCCCATCCTGCATAAGAACTAGAGGGTCCTGATAGTTTCCCCCAGTCAAAGTCAAGGACGGTGAATACAACTCTGCCACACTGCTGCCAAGGTCACCAGACTCTGTAATCCCTCTCCCTCTAATTCTGTTTTGCTTTTTTTTCCCCACTCATTCTCTCTCTGTCTCACACTCACCCACACACCTCTCGCTTTTTTCCTCTCTTAGTCACACAGTACATATCCTGTGGAGGTTTGCTTGTACCAAATCCAGGGGGAAAGGCCCACTTTGCAGACACAGCAGCTGATGTACTGTACTCCACAGTGATTAGTGTGAGGCCAGCTCCCTACAGCTGTCAAGCCAGGGGCAGAGAAACCAGGGAAGTGTGTATCGGAGCAGATTGCAAAGTGAGCTTTAGAGCACTTTTTCATATGTGCTGGAGTTGATTTGGCTCAAATCAGAAGTTGTTACTGTTGCTGCAATTTTTCACTGGCCTAGTTTGAAATCACATAGACGAATGAATCATAAACAAAGCCGTGTTGTCAAGATGATAGGGCTTTTATTGCAGAATGTAATATTGTGTTATCCAGATTCTCTCTGCCTTCTGGCCTGTACGCACTGGCAAAATATGTGGCTAAGTAAAACTCACATTGGCTTGCTCACTTATTCTGTTAAGGAAAAAGTAAACATGAATGCATTACCAAGAGCGATGGCAATCTTAGAAGTCCGCTTTATTGCATATACGGTTTACTTATTCTACTGTGAAGCTCCTTGGTTGACTGTTTTTTTTATATCTCTATTTATTCAGGGTTGGCTGGAGAGGCACACTCATTTTCATCCAGCTACAGTACACAGCACACCTGGGAGCTGCACACTATAGCCATTGTTTTCAGTAGCTGGCCAATGAGCAGCTCCACTGGAGCAGTGGGAGGTTAAATGCTTAGCTCAAGGGCACCTCGATCTTAATTGTCATGGGAGCATGGATAGGTACCCGTTCTCTTTGCCAAATCAAAGTTTAGAGCAGCTATCGACACCTCACACAGAACTGACCTGAGAAGATCTGCTCACCAGACAGAGCAAGGTGCGCCTGTTGGAGTTAGATAGAAATTTAAATGTCATGTTCTACCCAGATGTGCAGCTACCCAAAAGAAGACAGTTGTGGAATTTTATTTAGACTCTTAGAAGGGTCAAAAATGTGAACAAAAGGTGGGAGATATGTGACATATGGTGTTCCCTATGTTAAAAAAAAGAATGACAAGATATTCATAGCATGCAGAAACGACAGGAGACTACAAACACACAAGACGCATAGAGTTCAAACTAACTGACAAGTTTGGGGAGTGTGATCAGTAACGTGGTGAACACCAGTGCTTCTACTGCATTATTTTCTTTTTCTGTTTATTTAACGATGTGAGATGACAGTCCTTACGTACCATGCAGTCCAGTAACCCTTTGCCCAGTAGAGTTTTTTTTGTTGTTTTTTTTTTAAACAACAAGCATGTGTTGTTTACTCTGCCATACCTGCATGCTGCTATCACTGCAATACAGTCGTGGATTTCTACAAAGAATCAAAAATGAGGTATGACATATGGTAAAAGATTGTGTGTGCTGGGCTGTCAATTTGTATCCATGTGTCAATTTGATCAAATTGTACCATGTTTGATTCTGCATTATCCTGATTAGGGCTGGGCTACACGGCTAAAATCATCATTAACATTTTTCTTGCATAAATATCAGCAGGTAAAGGCACGCACACTCACATGAAAAGTGGGCAAATTTATGTTAGCAATGAATTGTGTTCTGCTTTTATGTTTCATCAGACAAAATGATTTACAAAACAAAATCACTTTTTATAGTTTTATTGAGAATTTAGAAAATGATCATATTGACATGGTATGATTCACCATTTTTCCCCAGGAGACCTTTTCTTTAACTGTCACCAACTGAATATATATTTTTTCGGAATATGGTATTTGTTTATATATATATATATATATGTAGAAACTGTGCAAGGTAGTTTTAGGTATTTTTTGTCCAACATGATAGTTAAAACGGTGTAATTACACTGCAGGCATTGAATAACAACAGGAAGTAAGACTGGATGGAAAATAAGATGGAAAAGAAAGCAAATGAAGTTGCTTTCTGTTGTTTTGCTGCAGCAATGTAATGTTTGAAAAAAAAAAAAACAAACAACTTCAGCCATGCAATCATGAATATCCCCCGAGGACACAGCAGTCAGTCAGGTGAAGTGGAAATGCATAGTAACAATTGGCATTTAGACGAGCAGGGCCGACTGTATATGAGTGGTCATGAAATGCATGAGGAAGAAATGCCTCCACATATAGTGCAAAAGGCCTGCAGAGAGCCATTCAATTTCAAACACTTTACTGAAACCTGCAACTTTGAATAAGTAAGCATGAAGGACACAAGACCATACAGTAGCAACACGCTGAGGGCAGCCTGACACTTAAATAAAAGCTAAATATATGCTTGACATTGCTTTTAAAAGCCTACTCGATAGCCTTTGGCTCTGAAGCTGTCACCTTTTCAGGTGGCTTTTGGTTCCACATAACTAGACCTTCAGGTGCACTGTGGACCCTACTCTGGCTTACTGTGGTGTGAAATTGCATACGCAACCTTGAAATGATTCCCACAATAGCAGATGGTCTTAGCAATGGAGAAAAATAAGTTTTGCCCGCCTGTCTGAAGACGGAAGGTGACAATAAATGAAAGTTTGATTAGAAAATGACACCTGGAGGGGTTGTGACAGGTGACAATAGAAAGAGCCTCTTCAAACTCCTAACGGGAGAAAAATACATTTCATCTTTGACTGATTATTATGGAGCACATTTATGAGAGCTTTATTAATTACGAAACCATAAGCCTTTTTGAACATGGGCTTAGAAAATTGCTGTTAGCAGCAGAGAGGCTACGTATTCACACCTAAACAAACGAATTAGAAATAAGACATAAGAATAAGAAACATGTCAAGTATAGTACAACATATAAGTATGGCTCACAGATGTGAAAAGAAAGTGAGAGCACTACTGTAATCAGGATATGATATGTGCTACAACTCACATAATGTGCACAACCTCAAGGGCTTGAATATATTCCACTGCAAATGCAAACCTGATAATAATCAAGAAGTTACAATGCAAGCCATTTTCTGACATGCTTATTATGCCTCTGCAGTGCACTTTAAATAAGGTCCTTCTGGAGTGAGCTAAGTACATAGAAAAGATGCTGAATCATAAAAAGCAGTCTGAAGGGACTGGTACTTCAAAACCAGAGCGTTTGGTGACTGTGTGGCAATGATTTATGAGGCAAATTCAGATGGAACCATTTTCTCATTAGAGAGGAGAACATTGAACCAACCTCCTCTCTTACAGCTTAGTGAACTAAATGCTCAATGATTGATGCTGATGCTGATGTGCTTACTGCACATTCAGACTCCCAATCTAAATTGCAGATGTCAGAGCGCACGTGGCGGCCATTGCTGCACTCTTTTATATTCAAACAACATGGTCAAAGAATGAATTACCTTTACGAGGGGCAATATATCCACATCACTTATACTTGTTGATTTAGTGTCATTTGCTATTTAATCACAGCAAATATTTAGCGTAGATGGACTTTAAATGAACCAGCGCTAACTGTTGCTTCACATCCCCCTCCCCTTCTCTTTGTTTCTGTGCTCTGACATCCTTTTCCTGTCGTCCTTCATCATATCAGTCTCTCTTTTCCTTTTTCTTATCGTGGCTTCACATTGCAAGTGACCTGATCAAGTAGCCGAGTCCATTTATTTTCTGTGGCACTGAGGAACCAGGGAAACACAGCTGACATGTGGACGGCCATTAAGTGCAGTCATCATTTGTCAGGCAAATCAGATTTGCATGCATCCTCTACTGAAGGGATTTTGGTTTTATCTTCTGTGTTCTACCAGGCAAGTGACAGAATGGACAGTAATGTGATTACAGACACTCAAAGCTCCCTAGCTCTTTACATCTTTCATTTGAAACAAGTAAAACTTCAATGACAGAGTTTAAAGTAAAGTTTTAAAAAAAGAAAAAAAACGTTTGATTGCTCTTTTGCTGTATTTTCAAAACGTAAGTGCAGCGCCTATGGCGGATGTCATTCCCCTTCTCTTATATATTATACAGTATATATTATCATATTTATATTCTAGTGCTATGACTCACCACGCCTTCATCGCACAATCTGACATGCCTAAAATTTATCTCACGGATTTTACACATCAAAGTATGTTTACAGGTCTTAGGGAGTACTACTCTATATGTGAAAATAGTTGTATAAAGCCTTTTGTGGCTCCAGAGGGAGCTGCGCAAAATCTGATAAACTGCCTCCAGTGATGTCACTTGAGTCAGCGTCGGCTGAGACTGAAGACTACAAGGTTGAAAATGAAAAGAATCTGGGGGTGTGGAGTTAGAAAGAAGTGAGCTGACCAGACCTCTGTAGCCGGCTCCTTCACTCTGCGCGAGGCTAGCGGCTCGAGGCTACATTGGCGCGCTACTAGCATAACACACCCGAATCTCCGACCGAACTGTCCGTGGCCGAGTTGGGTAATGTAGGCACCAGGTTTTGACAAAGAAGAAGAATGCATTGAATGAAGAAGAAGATAAATCTGGTTCCGTTGCAACTGTGCATTGTGAATTCGACATTGTTATAGAAGTGTAACACTAAATCGGTCGAGTGCTCCTTTAAGCATTCAGGTAGACGATCAAAAAATGCTCATATGGGTTGTGTTTTGGAAGTCATGTATGTCATTTTAGAAGGCACTGACAAGCAAACTATTTTGCCATTTAATTACTGTATGCGGACTTGTTGCAAGACTTGATTTGTTTGTTCAGCTCTATACCTGCAGACCTTTACTTAGATACAATTAAAAACTCTTGCACTCCCTACAACTGTTCAGAGTAGAGTGGCACATCACCCTGCAGTGCAAATGCAAACATCTGGTTCCGACACATTTTTTCCCCCCTTTCTCCTACTTGTATGTGCCCGACTATGTGTTTGTGTGTGTGTACAGTACGTTTCCAACAGGTCAGACCTAATGATCATTAGTGGAGGAAAAAGGGTAACGCTTGAGAAAGAGCCTCCACAAAGCCCTATTTATAGCAGACCTGGTCTGGAGGCATGGAGCCCCCAGGGAGAAAAAACAAAGTCATAGATCAGCCTGAGGGGAAGTAATTAGGACAGATATTTAAACTGAATAATGCAGGCTCGCTGAAATATTGAAACCACCTAAAGTTTATTAATTAAGCGCTAATCTGGTGAATAGGCTTGCTTCATGTCTCCCGTATTCTGTGCCAGCTGAATTATTCAGGGACACGAAGGCATACAGGGCAGATAACACTCCGCCGTACATGTCATCAGTACTCTCGTTAAGAGATGATTAAAGGCACGCTCCACCTCAGTACTTGTGCATCAGCAGTCTGCTATTACAGTCGATATGGTTCTGTAATACCCAGTGTGGTGAGTCAGTCACACTACAGTCATCTAACAAGGTCACTTTGAAGTTGCACCAATGCACAGTCAGTGAAGATTTGTTAGGAGAGTTTTAAAAAGGGATTCAATTACACATGGCCAGCCAGGCATGAGTATGAGCATACAAAGCGAAACACAGACACATGGTCACATATAACTCAGTGAATGCACCATACTGTACACAGGGGTCAAACAAACAGTTCCAATCCAATAGTATTTGGTAAACAAATACCACAGTTAATTTACTGTTTTGCTGCCTGACACAGTTGAGTCCAAGGTTACAGCTGAAACTTGCCCTCCGTCTCTAATCCCTTCTCTATTTCTATTTTTTCTCTTACTCTTCTTATCTATCTTCTCTCTCGCTTGCTCTCTCTCCGACTTTCTCATTTCAACCTCTCTTTCTTCCCCTCACCCATCTCCCTTTTCTTCTTTTGTTCATGCTGCTTGAGTTTCACAGATGGGGTGACTTGAGGCGATGGTGGTTATGCAAAACACAGTTCAAATGAATGCAGGGCTGCCACCATCGGCGTTGTAAGCATCGGGCTTCCAAGGCTTTTGACTGTTTTTTCACTGGAGGAGTGCGCAGGGCTGGGTAACATCCTCTTGCAGCCCTCTTTTGGCATGGACACGCGCCGTGCAATGCTACTTCTGCTCGGCTGTCTTGCTCACACAGCAGCAGTAACAACACTACACCAAAAAGGTAAGGTATAAACAAAAGTCCCACTAGCGACCGTACTGCCCCTAGATTTGAGAACCACTGGTTTATTGACATTTATAATGCAGACTTCCCAAAGTGATCCAAAACATATGCATGCTAGCCTATATCTTGGAAATATCCCTGAAATTCTTATATACAGCAGAATTTATAAGATTGATTGTTTTGAATGAAAAACGTGTTATGGGAACAAATCTTTAAGGTAAAACATGATTTTGTCATGTAGGCATAGATGACATGAGTTAAAGGATATAGGATACTTGGAGGGTTGGTAACACAAGTTGGAGAAAAGCGAGATGGTCAAAACACGTGATTAACATCTTAACATTAGTTCCAGGCAGATGAGCAGGGACACACCCTGACCTCAACTCCTACAAACACCCCTGTTTGCCACAATGAAAATGGCATAAAAGCCATGCACACAAAAACACGTCTAACTCTGTTATGGCATAGAAATCTTGTGGTGGAGGCAGTAAAGTACATTTAGGATTTCATCATTATAAAAGCAGGAAGATAATTTAGCATGAAAGCATTTTTCAACAAAAGAGAGTAAAAATATACACAAAAAATCCTGATTGGAGGCTACTGGTCCTGCACAGATTAAACTGTCAGCGATGGAAATTAATTATTCTACTTACAAAGATACTATGGATACCATTGTATGACATGATTCCCACAAATTTCATACATTTTTCACAATGAGAAATCGTGCATGGTCTTGTATTATTATATTCAGGTTGTAATTCTCTGTAGGTTTATCACTACAAGTCACCCTTTCACATTGTCACATTGTTTTCACATTCTCATTTAATACCTTGGTGGGTTTTTTTTTGTAATTCAAATGTTTATCTATTTTCTGGAGCAGTGCAGCAAATCATAGAGCAGATACAGTACAGGACATTTACAGAACAGAGGACAGCCATTCCTTAACATAAAATAAAACCATGGGCATAAAAGATGTACGGTCATTCTATTTAACATGCAACCAGAATTGATCCTACGTCTCTGTTCTTTTCTTCCCAACATGTGCTCATACGATGAAATCTTAATCATTTCATCAATCCATTCCTTCGCAGTGGGTGATCTAGGGTTCTTCCAATTTTGCAATATAATTCTTGCAGCTGTGGCAAGACCAACTTTTAAAATATTACGTTTGTTATTCATTATATTAGGTATCATTGTCTTGTCGCCAAGGAGACAAAACCGTGGGTGTAAAGGCAGACACTCCCAGATCATGTGCAAATATGTGCCCAGCTCACTCTTACACTTCCAGCATCGATTGTTTCAGCAGTTTTCCATTTTATGAAGTCTAGTTGGTGTCCAGTAATATCTGTGTACCATAATACCTTGTTTTAATACAAATATCGATTATAGCTGCTTTAACCAAAGTCCTTTTGTTGCCAAAAATCTAACCACATAGTCAGGATGCAAACCCTAGTGTTGGGTGTCCACATAAATGAAATTTCTAGGTGACACAGTTGCAGTAACACTGTAGTTGTGTAAAGAACAAAATTTGAGTTCTTGAGAGGTAAGTTCAAACTCTGCCTTACACCTCTGTGTACCTGGCCAGTCAAGCTTTAAGTGGGTGACTGTTGAATGCAGTCACCCCAATGTCGAAGTCTGAAAGATGTGGGAGGGTTTTAGTCTGTGTTATTCAATTCTGCAAGCCCTTCAGTTGAAGCATACTGAAGCCCTTAGGGCATATTGAAGCTCCCTCCTCTTTGCAGTGCAGTTTGCACAGACACTGATTCCAATCCATGCCAAACTGCACTAGTAAAACTCAACAACTTAATACAGTATACTATAAATACCGTACAGACTCATGCATTAAGAATAATCATATCATTTGGGAAATTTCTGTCAGCACTTTCCAGACATGAGAATCATTTTTTTGACAGCAGCTTAGGCTAAAGGGGTCTGATTTGAATACTGCTTAGTCAGTAATTGTTGTCTCTTTATTGTCAAGAATTTATGTTGCAAGATGTGCTCGCTCTTGACTACTGTACATCGCTTAACATTATCCGGGAGCTGCAGGGTCAATCAATACAGCAGGACCTGTCCTTTAGGAAAATGCAGATATGTTGAGAATCAATACTCCTGTGTCATCGCCTCTCATTTCAATCAGGGTGGCTGAGATATGACACCATGACAGCTCTCCCGGGAATAGCACTGTACAATGGAGTGAATCTCAATGCGTTCCTATGGCTTCTTTGCCCCTACTCTTGTCTCCTCGCCTTACTCAACCTACTGTAATCTATAGTATCCTGGGCTCTCCTCTGCTCTTCTGCTCTTTCTTCTGAATTTCAAAATCAAAGTCTTTAGATTTCAAATGCTCTCTGAGGATACTTTTTAAGATAAAGTTTGGTATACCATTTTTGGTTGAGTATAAAAATGGACAAATTTCACATTAAATCTGAGTCTACACCTCTTTTCTCTGTCAAAGCCTGAGCTTGAGCCTGTCTCTCTGCATGATCTGAACCAGTAACCCATCTGAGCCTGAATCTGTGTCTGCTTCTCAACTTAAGCCTACATCTACTTGTCAGTCTGAGCCCAAATCCACCTCTCTGTCAGAGCCTGAACCTGTTTTTCTGCTTGCTCCATGCCTGAACGTGTTTCTGTCTAAGCCTCAACCCTCAAATGCATACCTTTAGTGACCCAGGACTATGTCACATCCTGTCTAATCCATTAATTTCATTCAATTAAGCACCCAACTCCCTAGCATTCCTCAAACTATTTGTTTCAACAATGTTCTGATGTCAAAATGTCAAAAATGATAAAAAGCATTGCTTTACTAATGGTTTTTTCTCCCTAGAGTGTTACATTTTTACTCAAAGTATGCTAGATGTTTTCCTGTTTGGCCTCATGACTGCACTTCTTTTATAGTGTTACTATGAATAAATACAGACACAATGATGAAAAAGTTTGTTCATATTAACCTACTGTCCCGGTGGCATGATGGTGCAGCACCAGGGTGGTCAGGTATAGTGCATAGCAGCATTTTCTTTGATATAGTAGGGTTTTGATGACAGTAGCTCCAGAAATGAAGACATACCTGAGCAGTCAAGATGCCGTCCAAGTAGCCACAACTTCCTAAAGCTGATTCTCTAAAAGTCTTTGGTATGTCCAGAAACAGAACCGCTTCAGCTGAGGAACTGGCTGGAGATCCCACATCCAACTATCCACGCTCAACCACAATACAGTGGAGCGGTGCACACAGTGCACACAACCATGTTACAATGACCACAACACGTGACTATGATTTGTGATTACTGTACTGACTAATTTGGGTATAGTAGGTAACGATCTATGAGAAGTTACATTAGCTTATATGTAAGATGTTACAATATGTGAAAAATAACAGGCTACGCTGAAATATATTAACGGATGTTGTTTGGAAAAACACCTGTGCATTTGAGGGTTAATGTCTTTCTGCTTTCCAGTGTTGTGAATGTGTATGAATTTGTTTCATACACATACACTCATTGAGCCTGAATGGGTTTCTTATTCCCAATCTGAGCCCAAGCCTGTTTCTCATTCTGAGCCTGAATCTCAACCCTGAGTCTGAACCTGTCTGTCTGAGCTTAAACCTATCTGCATAAGCTGGGCTGAGACTTCTCCATCTACCTGAGACTAAACCTGTCTCACTGCCTGAACCTAAACATGTTCTTTGTTTGTGCCAGTCCGTCTGACCCTGAGCTTAAATGTCTCTCGGCCTGAGCTGAGCTCAAACCTGTCTCTCTGAATCAGACCGTGTTTCTTCGTTTGATCCTGATCCTGTCTCTCTGCCTCTGATAAATTACAACTCTCATGATAATATAACTTTAATTTAACTGTTATAATAATAATAATCATAATAATAATCATAATATTAACACAAATTTGAAGTCTTGATTGCAAATTTTACCTTGGCAGGCTCTCACTGCAAAGAGGAACTCTGTTCATTCAGCAACATTTATAGGAAAATCAGTTGCATAACCATGAGTGGTTCTCTTTAATCCAGAGTTCTTGAACTTTCCCAGCCCTTGACCCCAAAGGACTAAAAACTCTGAGAACCATTGATTACTTTCTTTCACACATACAAAAAAAAAAAAATCCACCAGAAATGGGACTGTTAGCACTAATTTCAAGTATAGCCTGTCCTCTGTGTGCTGTCAGAGCCTTCAGTACAGATATGAAAAGGACATGTGGTGGGACTGTAATTCTTGAGCATCCTCAGACATGCCTCCTGGTTTTCCCTTTTTACTGTAATTTCTGATCACTGGAGTCAGAGGAAAGTTGGCAGGTATGGCACAGACATTTTTCTACTGAACAGAAACAGAATGAGCCTCATTGTTGGACTGTGTGAGTTCCAGACTTTCTCTTTCAGGTTCACTCAGCGTTTAAACACGTTTTGCTTTGAGCTGACCAGCCGTTGTCAAGGGTCAATACCTTTTTTTAGTCTCAGTCATGGTTTCCAGCTCAACTCATATGACGCTTCAGTGGACACATCTGCGAGCAACAGCAGTGGAAGGCTTGACACAAGCATCTGCTGTGTGTGTGTGTGTGTGTGTGTGTGTGTGTGTGTGTGTTTGTCATTGTCTATGAGTCTTCTGAATTATCTTGCAAAGCGTTTTTTTTTTTTTTCATTTGTGGTTAAAAATTTGGTTCAGAAAAGAACAGAAGGCAATTGGCAGTAGCACTCCTAACATTCAAGGTCAATGAACAGAAGAAAACGTACCCCACTCCACGACACACACACACAGACTTGCACAATTAGCGGGGCTCTGCAACAACTAACTGCAACAATTAAACTCCGGCAAAATAGGACGTGACACTGATTTTAAGCAAATACAAATTGAAAGCAGAGGTTAAGGTTCTTCTACAAAACAAGCCGGAGGAAAATTGCAGTAACAGTCTGCTTGAAAACACTTGCTGCTGCAAACATGGACCTTAATTAGCTTGATTGCATTTGTTGTTGATAACATCATATTGTGCTGGTAACCTGCCGCTGTTTCCCTCAGATGCGCATCACAGCATATCTGTCCGCCCATCCTATTTTCTTAGCATATATTTATTTAATATTTCCTCGGCTGTGTCCCACGTATGACAAGGTGCCAAGTGTTTGCAATAAGTTTCTTGACATAAACGCAATCATACCTGTCAAAGTGTTCTATTTCAGTAGATCCTGCAGCTAAAAGGTTGTTTATTTTCAGAGCAGCCAGCATAACAGCTGCTAGGGTTGGTATTACAAAATGTAAAACGAAGGGGCAGGAATCCTCTCCGACAGCTCAGTGCCAGCTGCCAATCCATTTTTCTGCATGCCCTGTTGAGTGGCAATGCGGAGCATGACTGACAGACGATTGGTCAAGATCAAAAATCAAACATCCAAGTGGAATCCAACCAAATGACAGAAAGCGGAAAGTGGGTGGACATCGAACGCCAGCGCACTAAAGCAAATGCTGTTGTTTTTTACAGTAAAACCATCTTCTGATGTTGACTTAAGAATGTTTCGTGGGGCTCTTGATTGAACTGAACTAGGCTGCAATACTGAACGCAACTGTCAGAAAGAAAGGACAAACATCAGATGAGGCCATTTCATTTTCTCTAGTATTGAACTGCAAACACCATTAGTTCTGCAAACTGACCACAAAACAAGCAGACAACATCCATAACCCAAGGTTTGTAATATGTTGTTTCCGCTCAAATAATGCTATCATCAGCCTCCGGGAGCCTTGTAAAGGTGATTGTTATTTGGTATTTCACATACACGACAGTGGCCCCTCTCGGGGTCAGAGTATTGATTTCTTTTTCTTTTTTTTTTCCTCTCGATTCTGACATCAGGTGCCAGTGTTTGGGAAATTTCTTTCTTCGCTCAGCTTTGTTGACACTTCCTCTCAATTTTGAAGATCCTGAGGCTGCAGTGATATTTTCCGAATCGATCTGTTTGATCAGAGGCAGTCTGATGGAAGCGGACAATTTGTCACCAGCTCTGTGGACTGGGCTGTACTGTATATGTCATCAGTCTGATACGGCAAGTCATTTGGAGGCATTACCAAATTAACCAAGGCCGATTTCCATTCTTGATGACAGGCTTGATTCTAGCGTGGGACATGATTTATTCCACTTTAAATTGAATTAGTTAACCTTTCTGATACTTTATATAATTGTACTGTTCCTCATAATTCATATTTGTGTTCCCTGTGTTTGACTATGCAAGAAAGTGGTCCAAAATTCATTTAATCTTTGGCCACTTAGTGTTCTACTAAATGGGAAATCATTCATCCTGATGGCGCTATATTTCAACTGGGTTCATTATTTCATTTAATTAGGGCAGGAAAATGAACAAATATTTGGCTGAAGAGCAAGCCGATAACATTTCTGAGGCAACATTTTCTACTTGAATAATTAGACTGAAGCATCTGTTGGGCAATGGCATTAGGAAAGCAAATAGAAAACAAAACCCCAAATTCTTCTGACTGTGTCAGTGATGTCAGTGTGTCAGTTAGAACACTTAAACCTCAGCTATTTGCTATTTAGACACACTCCTCTGTCGTTTCCACCTACGGATTATTTGAATGGCTGCTTATTTTTGCATACATATTAATGCAGCTAAATACTTAGTTGCTGTGAGTGACAAAGCCAAGACAAAACCTGACAGTGTGTCTCATACTGTGTTTTGCTATGCAGCTTAGCTCTGCTTTCTTCTCTCCTTAAGGCTCACTGAAAACAAACATGATCCAATAACAGCCTAATAGGATGGAGGCTGATGATGAAACTTTTTACTGTCATCACACTCATTATCCGATAAAGACACTAAAAAGTAAGAGAGCGAGAGGGAGACAGTGAGACAGAGGAGAGAAAAGCCACAGAAAGAGACACAGAGGGGGAGGCGTGATGGATTTGGAAGAGGAATAAAAAGAGTGCTTATTCAGTTGAGAAAGATTTATGACCTTATGCGGATGTGGTTGTGAACTCTTTAGTGCTGTGCCTCTCTCAAAATTTCCCCATCGTGGCGCTCAGTAACTCTGCAATCAACATCCTGTCTCCATGTAAATGTGCATAAATGGCTCCATACACAATGAAATTTATGGTCCAGACAACACACCCCGAGATTTAGGTTCAAAATTGCACTCAAAGTATTGATTTACACATCAGCTTCGTTTCCAGGCATTAAATCCTGGATATTTATGCCTCTAACTCGGTAGATATAAAAATAATTACGGCAAGTGAATCTGTGATGCGCCATTCCTCAAATGAAGGCGCAATCTGTATGGTAATGCATTAATGAGCCATATTATGTTTGGGATTGATCATTTGAGATGATTTCCAAGGTCAGGATAATATATGTCAGTGTGTTTTTAAAACACTATGACATACAGTATATCATTACTATATATATATATATATATATATATATATCTCACTACTACTACTACTACTACTACTACTACTACTACTACTACCACCACCACCACCCCATAACAACTTATCCTTAGAGGGTTGCGAGGGCTGGAGCTGATCCCAGCTGACATTGGGCGAGGGGTACTGCACAGGTCACCAGTCAATCACAGGGCTGACACATAGAGACAGACAACCATTCACAAGCACAGTCACACACACAATTAACCAGCATGCCTTTGGACTGTGGGAGGAACCCTCTTGCTGTGAGGAGACAGTGCTAACCACTGCACCACCGTACCGTACCACTGTAATGTGCCACCCTTGTACTACTAAAGCTATAACTACAGTCAGAGCTATGATAACTACAACCACTACTATTTCTACCACTACAGCTTCTCTGCCGCAGAAATTAACCACTTTTTACTTTTGTTTGTCAAAATCGTACCTTGGTGTCCAAATTAAAACTCTAGTAATTGTGAAGAATGTAACGTATCAGTGCATGAACATTTAAACCGTATTTTAATGATGTATGTTGAGTATAATTATCTGTATACACTTCATTACTTCAAACTACACACATCACATGTTAAAAGTTTATTGTATATTAAGCATTTTGTGATTTCGTCACATAATGGTAATGTTCCATTTTTAAGTGCCGGTAGGTACAATGCTGGAGTAAATTTACATTTTGATAACTACTATTATTAAATATTATTGCTCCACTTCCAACGTCACTTCTACAAGTAGCAGTCCTACTCATATTACTAATGTTTGTGCTAAGATGGAAACAAAATATCTATCATCTGTGAACTTTAAACACCTACTCAGCAATAGCAACATCACCCAGTTTTATGTCTTGACTACTAATAAATCATCCTAGTCATACTTCATTTTTAATTGTTTTTGCTCTGGATGTGATATGGTAGAGTATGTAGCAAATTATGCTGTCATGGTGATGTTTGTTTCCAGTCTGTGTGTAGACACATTTTATAAGTTCAATAAACTCAAAGACAAAACATAACTGAAATGTTGTATGCTTATTAAGACAAACAGAAACTGCTTTTTTCAAAACACTTCTGCACATTCTGTAATGCTGTTTCA
The DNA here is from genome assembly GCA_002120245.1 of Maccullochella peelii. Classification (NCBI taxonomy): domain Eukaryota; kingdom Metazoa; phylum Chordata; class Actinopteri; order Centrarchiformes; family Percichthyidae; genus Maccullochella; species Maccullochella peelii. The sequence goes on along the minus strand of LKNJ01000220.1, from coordinate 206,474 downwards.
GATTAATACCACACATAAGTTGTGGAAACAAACTATGTTAAATAATGCATTCATTTCCTTTATTAATGATTATATAACTGTTGTATGTTAAATGTTCAGTAGGACATTTGATGGCTCAGTCTGCCTTTTGTGTTGCTTTATCTGCTCTACCATAAACAGCTCATTTGTAATGTTTTCTGTTCATGGGGAGAGTACACTCATAGTGTTTGTTTTTGGGGTCCTCAAGCTGACTTCCAGAGTTTGTTTTTCCACCCAGTGGGACACTCTGGGAACTCCCGCTATACTCCCTGCTGCTGTCAGTGTACTTAAAGTGCCCCCAAGCTATGTGGCCTTGTGAAGTGGAACCATGGCAGTGCACTGTACATAGAGCTCCCTTGCATATGTGAGAGGTTACATAAATGTTTAAAGGGTTGGTTCTCTAACATCAGGAAAAAAAGTATTCATATATATATATATCATTTTTTTTTCTCACTCACTGGTATAGCCATGTAGTTTTGTTTTTTTCAGTCCACGTTTTGAGATTGGGAAATCTCAAATGTATCATTTGAGATATATTTGAAGTCACTGTATGCCCAGGATCATCATCATTTGGTGATACTTAGTATGAAAACTAAGTTGGCACTAGCACGTAGCTACCACTGAGGTTGAAACCAATCTGGCAAAGAAAGGATCAAGTGCTGGGGTAGATATACTGCAGGCAGATGAACCGATGGGAGGCAGGTGCGCGGACTGGGAGAGGTGATGAGCCGATTGTAGACAGGTGTGTAGGAAGAGCCACGAGAGCAAGGAAGGAGGAACCAAACCCACACCAACACACACACACACACAAACAAACAGGAACATAGAGAGAGACAGACAGGGGAGCATTGGGTACACAGGGAAGGGGAAAACACAAGGGAACACTGGGGACTCAGCTGGTGGTACGGCCACAGCTGTAACAAGTTGAATGAAATTTATTTGAGGTGCTCAAAAAATGTTACATTTGTAAAAACTCAGTAGCAATGTGTCTTTAAAATCAGTGTCCCAGTAAAATGGGAGAATCCTCTTCTCTACTTTTTATTGAAGAAAAAGTCGCTATTCAGTACAAGGAATTTTTCAAATGTGATTTTTCACTTCTTTGAAAAATTAAATTCCATTTACCTCCATCGTTTTCAGAGGGGGATTTCTCAAAACCCGGGCTCACAAAATTTAAACTATCTTCATTGCTAGATGGTTGCAGACCTCTGAATCGCGGCTAACATTTTTGATTTCTCCAAAGATTTAAATAGGTCTGGTGTTGTGCTTAATAAGGGCTGTTTCCCTAACTGGGAAAACAATCCCCAGTTGAGAAAAACAGAGCAATCAGAGCCTTGCAGGTGAGATAGCGATCGAGGTGCCATCGTCCTGTTCAAAAGCCAGAAAAAAGCCCTGAAAAAAAAATAAAGACATTGCTCTAAAATTTTGGCGCAGCAGTAAATGTTATAAGTCAACTTACAAAAATATTTTATTCTGTTTTACACGTGTAACTAAAGCAATTGGCAGCGCTCGGAGTCCCACACACAACGCACAGGTGACGCACACAGCAGTACTGTGCTTTAATGCATCCTGTGTAAACACTAACAGCTTCTGTTGCTGCTCAGATATTGTGCTGCTTCCACTATAGGCAGCCAGTGTAGACATTGTGTGAATATATATATATATATATATATACATACACATATATATACTTGTGATTCAGCTTAAATTAATCTTTAATAACATATAGCTAGCTAGAGTCAAATATGAACCATTTACTTTTTCACTGAAGGTTTACAGTATTGTACTACTGACGTGTCTTTGTTATTATTGTCTTTTCAAGTGTCATGAAACACAGATTTTCCTGAAAACCTCAGAAGCGGCAGAAAAGTTTTGTTTTCCACTTTGACTTTCCTTGAGCGAGTTCTACATAAACATGATTTGAGAGAGAGTCGACTGCAGTAGACTCTGCAGTGTGGATGCAGAATAGATGCATGATGGGGGACTGCTACAATGGCCATGACAGTGGCTTTATGGGTTTTAAAATGAAACAGGTCTATCCGACGGATGAGGACTAGTTTGAGGCAGAGTGCAAATGAAATGGAAGCAAAGGAAACAGTATCACACATATAAAACTGGCCTGGAAAAATATACCGTAAAAATAATGAATACCCTGAGGAGCACTGTGTGTATGCATAGATGTCTGTGAGTGTGAGTGCATATGCCTTTGCGTGTGTCCCTTGATATTTGCCCAGATTTGCTCTGAAACCACCCGGTGCAACGCAGCACCAGTTCATCTTCAGATTTAAGCAGCAACAGAGAGGAGTGAGTGGAGACAAAGAGTTGCTCTCAGCTCCCATGCCAGGTATATCTTCCTTCTTCCCCTCTGGCACACTTCGCAGGCATCCACCTCCCACCATGTTCCCTCTGGCATTCAAAGCAAGATTTCTGCAGGAAGTTGTGCCAGGCTCAGCTTCTCATTGGCTGGCCTTTGGAAGTGCCAGCAAAGAAACCATGTTAGCTTAACCAGCTCCAAAAGTCTACACAAGTTAATGTATGAATAAGAGGAATGAAAGTGTGAATTATTGCTTATGATGAATGTTTTGACCTGAATGAATCTCTGCACTTTTGACTGTAAATTTAGCACGTTATGTCTATTTTAGTTAGCAGAGCATGATATCAGTGAATATTTCATTTACCCTGTTGGGTGTGTTTTGCTTGACACCTCTGAAACGTGTTGACTTCTGTTGTAGGTATCCAGGTTTCATCCTTTTCAGGTGGCATTTAGAGTGAGCCTTTTGTGGGGCCTAATGACAGGCTTAGCTACTTTATTGGCTGGCCTTTGGAGGTTCCAGCAACTAAACTCATTTATTGGCACTGTGCCAAAGAAAAGGTGACTATACATTACCACTCTGAACGTAGGAAGTTTGGAAGGAGAGAAATGCATGTTTTGTTTTGTTTTTTGTCAAGAAAGAGCATCACAGAAATAGCTGCCAAGGGCAAACAAGAATAAAGATGTAATTTATTAATATTTATCTAATCCATGTGAATAAAGGAATGGAATGACAAAGACAAGCCAAATGATTGAATGAAAACACAACAGACTTTGCAGAAAATAAGAGAAAGCAAATGTGAAGCTCTGACTGCATTTCCTGTTTCGCCTCACTGTTTTTCCTCAGCTCAGGAGGCAGGCAGTTTGGGACTGAACATTTATTTATTTAATTTTTTTTTGACAGGACGTGATCATGTTATGTCGTGAACAGGTTTCTTTACATATTAATTACATCTACCAGCTGGTGCGAGAGAGGACGGCTCCAGATATGTAGCCCAAGCGGACTCATTAGTTTTTACCCACAGATATCAGCTGCTGTAGCACAACCTCGCATACTCATGAAAATGCAATAAGGAATTTCTGTTAGGAGCTGCACTCTTTGCTCGTGGCTTCCATCAGTGCTATTACTGCAACTACAACAATACCACTGATTTCACTGCTACTACACTTGTTACTACCACCATAGAGAGAGCAGCAGAGAGTTTCTTTAACTAACTCTAATAAGTTACATGAATCAACCTAGCAGAAGCTTTGACAAAATTAAAATTCTAGCTCCTAATGTTAACAGTCCGATGTGAAAAAGGGTTAAGGTTAGGGTTAGGGTTAAAAAAAAAAAGAATAAAAAAGTTAACTTTCCTGTAGTTGTGATCAACTTCTCCAACTAATTCTGGTGAAAATATTGAGCGATGGACTTTAGCCAAAAGAATCCGACATCAGTGGCAGTGTGGGATTCACAAACACAGTGACCATTCCTTGAACTACATCTGAATATGAAATGCAACAATATTTGTGAATATCCGAATCAGTGGTACTTTTGTATGTCATTAGACTTTCTGTTATATAACACTGCAGATGCAGATGCAGATGTGAGTATTTTCCAACAGACCAGATTGAACTACTTTTTCTAAGTATCTTCAATTACTAAAACTGTTTTCCTCTTGAGGGTAACTTGGCTGTTTTTCATCAGAGCTGGAACTGAGCTGGTACAACAAACGTCACTTTTATATACAAGATACAATTCAGATCATTTCAGGTCTTTTTTTCAGCTATTTCACAGATCCACTCTCAATTAAGGGACAACAACATTTATCCTCCCAAAAATCAATTTTTAATAAGATTTTTTATGGAACTCTTAAGGTTCTACAGAACATGTTTAAAAAAACTTTAACCTACATTTTTAGCCATGCTAGCAGCAAGGCTGTGGAGACAGCAATGCCGGTCCACCACTTTGGTTCAGATTGAAATATCTCAAAAACTATTTGATGGATTGCCATGACATTTGGTACAGATATTTATGATCCCATCAGGATACATTTTAATCACTTTGGTGATCCCCTGACTTTTTATCTAACGCCAACACTTTAGTTTATGACCTTCAGTCATAGTAGAGATTTTGTACTGTAAATAAATGAATGGATAGCAGGCTTTAAAAAAGTTTGAGCTGCGATGTACAGAACACACTGTAATGTGGTTTGTTTATAATGGTCCTCTTGGTAGCATTCCACTGAAATATCAACAATGTCTTCTTTCTGTTGTTTGTACACCTACATAAATCCACATCCTGGAATATAAGATTGTTGATGCATGCAGGGAAATTCATTCTGTTTCAGGCCCATCTTAGGAGCAGTGGGCAGACATGGTCCAGCACCCAGGGACCAACTCAGTACTCTGAGGCCAGCATCTTGGTCAAGGCCAATAACATCTACAGAGCATGTCTTCTTGCTGTGGGTGGAATTTGGAGCAACTGGAGGAAACCCACATGGGGAAAAAAGAAGCGCATGCAATCATAGGACTTTCTTGTGGTGAGCCAACAGTGCTAACCACTGAGCCACCACGCAGCTAAAAACACATGAATACAGAAACAGCCTGAAGATAAAATCATGACAATCCACATAAGGGGTTTAAAAATGACTGACAAGTAAGTAAATGCGCACTCTTGCCCCAATACGAGTTTTATGTTCCAAGAGCAAGTTTTGTTTTTTTGGATACATGTTGTGTACGACACATGAGGCATATGTCGTGTACAGCTGGTGGTACTCTAGGGGGTTTGTCTCTGCCTTATGCACAACATGCCCTCTTCCCAATACAAATGAGGCAGCTGCAGAGATCGGCAGATTCACCTCCGTGCACAAGACCACAGTAGGTTAACAACTCACAGACATCATGGCTGTCTCATCCATTTTCCTTTGCCAGAAATGTCGGTGGTATCAGCAGGTGTCAGTTGTTTTTTGGATTGCAGATAGGTCTGAGTGATAGGTGGAGTATGAGCATTTATGAATATATATTAAAGAGAGATTATCACCATTATAAAGCCACATTACTGTGGATCTATTCTTAAACTGAGCCCGTCAGATGAGATGATTCAATTCAATTCATGAGTCAATTGTAATGATTTTTGTATGTTTGAGGAGCTTCACATGGTCTCTCACCACCCACCACATCCTGCACTCACTGTGTCATTTTCCATGGCCCTATCCATATTATAATGTCACAAGACAGATATCCTAATGTAAGCTAATATAAACATTAGCAAGACGTTTTTGGCAGCATTAGTGTTTGATTGAATGCTATTTAAACCTCTGAGTGAGAGTGCTGAATCAGAGGGGTGGGACTTGGCACTCTAATAAAAGAGAAATTCCCTTTGAGGACGAGTTTTTCATTTCTACTTCTTTAACAGGGCACAGAGCAGCAGTGCTGCACAAACACACTCGACTAGACACGCACGCTTATAAAATACGTGTGCACACACAACCACAGTGTTTGATAATTGCTTAATGCGGCCAAAAACGTTGCGTTGTCATTGCCAGCTAACTTGAATTGGCTCATCATTACAGCATATTGGTAAAGATCCAAACTTCATTGCAGCTTAATAACAATGTTTGTCAGAATGCTGGTAGTTTATTCCCATGTGGGAGGGATTCAGATGACAAGTGTGTGCTTTCAGTTTGCCTCCATTTTATTTTGGTTTATAGAACAGTTTCAAACAGACTCTGATGTTTCCGATTGTTTCACTCGGCGCCAGACAAATATCAAATGCAAAAGAGCATTAATAGATGAAAATATGCAAAGCAGGCAGTTTAAAGGGAATAAAATAACAAAGTAGGCATTTACGCATCAGGTGTAGATGTTAATTGGAGACACTGAGGAGTGTAGCTCCCTGACGATCTTTATGTCTTCACAGGTGTTACACATTTTTCGTCTCACACTCCTCCCACCTTGTGTCATGGGTTACCTCTATCAAAACAGTGGAGTCAGAGTGAAAAGTAATTAGCACATTTGTCTTATGGTTGAGGTTTTTTGTCTGCGCTGTGACTCAGGCCCGTTTCTAATCTCCTGCAAAGCAGCTTTGGATCTCGTGTGTTGCAGCTGATCTTGTGCTGCTTTTTGTTTGTTTTCTCAGAACCGCCAGAATGACTTCGCTGCTTTATTTAAAGTCACATATACTTTATTCTGTGCTTTGTATTGTGAATTTCTCGCTGACAGAAGCATGGGTACGGGCTTAGCACTGTTAAAGAGCTCATCTATAAACATGGTACAAGAAAATATGATTCCATTAGACATGGCAATGTTTCTTGACATCTAATGCATGCAGTGCCTGTTGCACAAATATGAGCAGGTTGACATTTTAAGTAGAATCTGAATGGGTCAGAAAACTGGTGTAAACATTTGGACCAAAGTGAATGTATTTCTTCTATCTGTGTTGAGCTCAAACTAATGTCCTCAGACTGTCTGACAATGAACATGACTTACAGTGTGCGGAGACTGATTGCCTGTGGCAGTTTGCACCCACAGCCAACTGAACTTAGTACCAAAATGGTCCCTCAGTAATGTTTTATGTAAAATAATTTTCTGGAAGGTTAAGCTGCATACAAACTTTGGGATTAGGCATACAGTACAGTCTGGGAGTAAACTAATTTAATCCTCTCTCAATTTCACTGTTGCGTGGGCTAAGCTGTCACAAGGTTAGCTCTATACACAGTGTGTTTGTCTTCCCCTTGTTTCATCCTGCCACATCATTTGCTGTATTTAACAGTGAGGTGTAACTCGGGCGGAACCCTGCCCATCACAAGCGGGAAACTGGCTGACAAATGTGATCATTGGTAAAGAGCCGGACTTTGGGGAAACTGGCTGTGTTCCCCTTTGGATCAATAATGCACACCTTAAATTGAAACTCATTCAGCCTGAACTGCAGAATGAGTTTGCAATCTATTGTCAGGTTGCATTCCAGTAACTCAAAAGCGATATGAAAGTGAAATTGAACACGATTCCTCTCTTGCTGCTCAGCTAATCCAACTCTTTGTATGCGTAGAGGTGCTTCATGATGATCACAGAGAGGAGTAAACACAGGAAATCAAATAGCCAATGTATGTAGCAGGGGTAGAAGTTGTGCCCAATCGTTGACCATATATTGATTTACACTAACATCATTGTAATAACTAATACTATCAAACTTTAAGAGTAACTTTTTGTGGTTTCGGTTCGATAACTTCCACTATTACAAAAATGCAGAACTTAGATGATGGACAACTGAAAGTGCACTGCTCATTTCTGCTGGAGAGATCAGTAAGTGGTTGTGATAATAAAAAACTTCAAAAGAGATGCATACAAAGAGATTTCAGTGCCCAATTTAGTTAGTCAAAAAATAATAATTTTGGGTTGATGCTTGTAAATGGAATAACCCAAATAAGCTCTGACAAAAAAGGAAGTGCAGGTTACTGTGACATGGAAATATGTGACTCCTTTTGCTTTTAGTTTTCATCTGTGCACAAATTCAAAGCATTATGGATACAAGAAAATGTCACAGATTAACATTTCGGTTGAAGAGACCAGGCAACTCTATTTGGATAGCACCTTTCAAACGCAAATGCAATTAAAAATTTTACATGAGGTAAATAAATATTACAGCAACAATAAACACAAAAAAGGAGGAAAATCAAATGTAATGCAGACAAAAACAATAACAAAAAAATGGTTAAAAGGTAATGGCACGTGTGTAATAATACAGGCCCCAGAGCTTAGTGTGAAATGAAATGTGGGATGAGAAACACTCCTTGAGTGGCTACTCTGCTAAAAAATGCTAAAGAAGAACTATCAGTGTATGTGTTTACAGAGCAGCGTATATGTTAAGAGCGATACAGGGGGCCCTGTTGCCCAAAAAGATTTGCAAACAAGTGTACAACTGTAAAACTTTGTCAAAGCCTAGAAAAGCTATTTTCAATGTGCATGACATCATCTCAATGTAAAGTATATGAGTCTAGTTCAGAGCACCATTAAATTAATAATTAATACCTTTTACTGAGATTCACAAACACACTGAATTGACTCTCTTTGTATTATTAGAATTGGGTTTTGCGACATGATAGCTGAGTGGTTAGGGCGCATACCACGTGGGTGCAAATGCCTTGAGTGAGTCCCCAGTTTGGTTCCCGGCCGTTTGCTGCATGTCATTCCCCTACTTTCCACTATCACTATCAAATAAAGGCATAAAATGTCCAAAAAATAATCTAATAAGAAGTAGGGTTTGAAGTATGGAGTCTCTGGGTTTCTAAATAAATATCTTTATCTGAATTAATAAACTGAATAATGATCAATCATGGAAAAGCAAAGGAGATAACAAGCAAAATGACAACAGGGAAACAAACTAAAGTGGTAGGTGAAGAGTGCGAATGTTATAGCAAGCTCTTACAAGTTACATAGTATGAGACATGCTGCTGGCCTCGGGGCTATTTTCAATTGCAGTACAGCCGCCTCAGAGCCAGTCGATGCAGTACAGTGAAGCCTGTCACAAGCTCTCTGTGCTGGCCTGTGTGTCTCACTGAGGAGCCTTTGTTGCATGTGCCATGAGGTAGCCTCAGTGCAGCAGTCTTGAAGAGAGCTCTGAGCTCCAGGCTCACTACATTCCCCCCCTGTTCTGAAGGCCTGACAGTCCTATTAGGACTGAATGAGGAGGAATTTGCCTTACCTTGGCAAAAGATCTCTCATAACCCCTGACAGCTATGGCAGCTCGTCATGGCAGCTTGCTGATGAGAACTCTGCAACCACCTCATCCTGCCACAGCCGCCATTGCCATCACCAGTCCTCCACTCCTCCTCTTCAGTCCTTCATGTGGAGCACTTGATATGCCAGAATCTCTCCTTTTTTTCTTCTTCTTTTGACTATAAGAACAACAAAATGGAAATATAAAATACAAGTATCTCTTGCTGCGAGAGGAAAGAGAGAGCTGGATCCACCAAAGCAAAGCATGGAGCGGGTTGAGTGACAGGAAGGAGTTGAAAAGCACACAAGGCAATTTAGAAATTTATATTCAATCTCCCCCCTTGTGGAAACCCAAACTACACTCATGGCATCCCATTTTTCTGGCTGACACACCATGTAAAATTGATCAATACAAACTTGTCACCTCCAGCCGACAGGAGAGGAGAGATGGAACGACAGGCACAACAATCAGTGAACCCTGCAGAGACAGTTATTGTTTACTAGTTTTATTTTCAAGTGTTGCACTTTACTAGATTCAAAGGCTTTGTAAAAGATCATGTGTCTCAACCTCATATGGTGCATTGTATGTTTAGAAACTCAAGGAAAGTTAATATAGCTATAAATGCCAAACCCACAGGAAGACAGTGTTACAAAAGTGCATTGAGGCTGTTTTCATCAATGCTACAAACAAACATCCCATGTTGCTTAACGACAACTTGCTTGTCGCTGATGACGCCAATGTGCAGCTGAATCCAAAAAGTCACACTTTCACGATCACAGCTTCAAACCAGAGAAGCAACAGCGCAGACAGTCGATGAATCACCAGGAAGTGAAGCACAAGAAAGAGTTCTCCGAGTATGAATAGGTTGTGGCCATCTGGCGGTGATGAGCAAGTGCCCCCTTCCCCTCCTCAGCCCGTCGACTGGGACCAGTGAAGACAGAAATCAGTCAAATGAAACTGATGCGGACATCAGGTGGAGGATCCACTTACAGCTCGTCTCGCCTGAGCTCCCTTTGACTGCTGGTGCACTCCGATACGCTGTCTTGCCTCTGCAAGACAGTTCTATTTCTCCAGCCTCCTAAAGGTGTTCAGCAGTGACTAAACACTCCCAAATGACCTTATCAATTGTTTTATTATTTCAGCCATGGAGGGGGTGGTGGTAGACAAGATGGCAGAAACACATTTTCAGCTTGGAGATTTAGTGAGAATCCCACCCGCCCTGTGGGGGTTTGGTGCTCGGTGATTATGCAAAACCTTCAGACACGTCTCTGACTCAAAAAAAAATGTGAACAAGGGATGCTTTGATCATGCTGCGGAGGTTACCTTGATTTCAAGGTCTTTCTTTATATCCATATTCTTTCTTTGTTCTCATTCTCATTCAAGGCCTGTAAGCACCACCTATACTGTGTGAATCACAGTGGGCTCACTGGGATGAAAGAAACCTACACAAGTGTGTACATGTGGATTTATTTCTGTTATGTCACATAGGACAGTCACAGCTCCAGTGATCCGCCATCAGATTGAGATTTACCAATAAAGCTGAAAAAGGCATTATGTTAGCAAGCCTGCTAGCTAACAAGTGTTGGCTCACTTTCTAGCTACCTTATGGTAGCTTGTGTTGGCCAATATTAGCAATTGAGTAAGAATACCATAATAGCCTGTCAGGTACAATTGTGTATGATGATGAACAAATTTAAGATGAAACAATATCTTTAAAGAAGATCAACTTTCCTAAGAATTACGTTCATATGCAAAAAAAAGTACAAGTACACCTTTCTGAATGATGCAATATTCTATATACCTATTCTATCTGTCTCCAACATATTTCAAATGCACCATCTTCAATAAGCGGGTCTATTTAAGCTGTCCGTGCTCCCATAAGATCCAAGTGCATGGCTCCGAGTGTTTCCTGGATGGGAAGTTTACAGCTTTTCACAATAGTTTACACGTTTTCTAAATCTTTGGCTCATTTTCTCAAAAGTCTAAACACAAAATGCAAAACTCTACAAATCTCTAGCAAAAGCAAACACTGCATTCAAAACTATTGTTTTTTTTGCATCAAAGTGACACACACGCCGTCATATGAATAGAGAATGAATCGATCTTTCTACAAACCAACAACACACTGATGTGCTCAACACAAAACACCACTATGAACATCTTATCAGTAGGTTTATGCCTTTTGCATTTTCAGTGTTACACTGTAGCCGGTTGTAAAAGATTGTTATAGTAATGTATATCTACTCAAATATATATAAATAAACACACACAAATGCAATACAGTAACAAAAACATGTAAAAAGAACCAAGAAAAAACATTCAGTAAAATAAAGGGTTTTCTGTAAAAAACAAGTGATTCATTTTTTTTTTGTGGTCTGGCCACAGCACCTCATCTACATCACAAGCGATCTTCTCCCCGGCTGAACAGCAGGGAAAGAATCTTCTGGACTGATGGATCCAGCCACCAAAAGCCCCCACATCAACTTCACCACGTGCATCCTCCGTTGCCCGGAGAAGAGGCACGCATGTGAGGGGATGGCGGTCATACACCTTCCATCGCCATCCCGAAAAAAAAAAAGAGGAATATGGTGGGAGGTATAGAACAATAAATTGTAGGTGGTCAATGAACCAGTTGTGGACCAGAGCAGCCCAGTGGAAACTCACGTTGTCCCAGGTGACAACATACAGTACCTGGGCTGCTCTGGCCCATCTCTCTGCTCGGCTGGAATGAGGATGCCATGTAGTGTGTCCAGGAATGTGATGAGGAGGGCGGTGTTGTAGGGATGGAGGATGGCTTGCTGGCTAACGGCTGCTCACATGGTGATATTCCCTCCACACTGTCCAGGGACATTCACAATGTGGCCAATAACGTTCCGTCCCCATCCCCTTCTTTTGGCTAGGTTACAGTCATTTGATCTTATTTTTTTATTTTCTGTCTGTATACCATTTGGGTACAGTGGTACTATTTAGAATCAGATGTGACCCAATGATTCTGAATGGTAATTCAGGATCCGGTAGAGTGCAAGAACAGCGTACAGTTTGTATGACACCCACCACAACCACACACATTTGTACACAAATGCATGACCATACAAAGACGCTCTGTTTTCTTATGCAAATTACAATTTATCAACCTTTTTACACAACCACAACCTTCTGACACACACACACACACACACAAATACAGATACACAAACACTCGCCACACATTTGTGTGTGCATGCACGCACACACAGACACCTACACACAACAAAGACTTCAAGACCAATACAGTTTGCTCCAAATGCAAATATTACATCTCCAAATCACTCACACACACACACACACACACAGAAACTCACATACTGCCATTCATGTACAGTATGAATAGATCACCATCCATCTGTCAAGCAGCGCAGTTCAAAGAGAAATTGTGGCAAGTGAACATGAGTTAAGATTACAAATATTGGCTATTTTTATATTACACCTTTCTCACAGAAAACATTGTACATGACCACTTTGCTTTAACTTATAATATATAAGTCAATTTTGATTCAGAACATAAAAGTGAAAATATTACTTGAAGACATAAAGAGAAATTACATATCTTGGAAGTGCACATATGCTAAAAAAGACATTATCAAAATATACCATATATGATCATGGCAGATATACAGTAATTAAGTGAGTCATGAATACAATAAATGCACCTAATGAGGGCTGTAGGGACTAAAAAAGGTTTAAAAAAATGCTGAACACTCGGATTCCACTGCAGCATAATTTAAGAGCCAATGTAATTACACTGCTATACAATCTGAGGCTCTGGCCATGTTTTATTTTTAAATTAATGGTAGTCGTTGTGCCTGCACCTCATACAACCACATAACTGCAAACTGCAATATCTTCAAAGTACATATCTTAATCTAATCAGTCAGTAATCTAACCAGAAATTAGGAGTTGAATATCTATTTCAGCAGCTGGAAGGTGGTTTTAGTTTCCATCCCTGAGTGGTTTCATGTATCTGAGGTGATGTTCCCTTGATCAGAGGACAACTGTCATAACTGGAGATTTAACCTGCAGCCATTTGACCAATGACTGGCATGCAAACCCTCTTTGCTGCCAGGTAAAATCGACGTCCGTGTCCCATCTCTGTGACAGACAGCACCTGAAGATAAATTAATGAGACATCCATACCCACTCCTTTCATCTGCAGTAATTGATGCTCGCTGCAAAGAAGTGAAAGGTTAGGGGAAGCCCAGTGCTGCTAAAAAGTCTACATCAAATATTAATGAAGAGGAGCCTGGGATGATTCAGTCTGTGTATTATTAATGATGACATTGGTAGAGTCAAAGTGAGTGAAGGACACTGTCTGTGGATCGAGCACAGTAGAAGCCGCAAGCTAAGGTGTTGACATTTTATGAATTCATATATTCCTTTAATTTGGACAGCCTAATTAGTGTTTGCAAACATTTTTTGACAATCTCTATAAAAAGCAGCGAATTAATACATGAGTTTGTGATGTTAAATATAAAGCCTGGAGCTGCTCCACAGAGCATGAATTCAAGGGAACAGGTGGCAGCGAGACAATCTGGGGGGATTTTCTGGTGTATTTTCTGGTACATTTTGTTTTTGAGAACTAATACCACAAATATTAGTCAAAACAATGTGTAGCTCAGAATTATTATTTGGGTATCAAATATCATATATTACAGGAATATAAATGAAGCTGCATTCTGCTTTAAGGATTTATCATAGCAGATTATGTCTCTCCAAACCTACTGAGACTAGTTGTTTGTACAAACTTTTTAACTTTTATAGTGACATATGTTTATATTTTCCTGATGCGATGCAACTTTTCACGGTTGTGCAAACACTGACTGTCCTCTCTAAATAGCAAAGGCTCAAGTTGTGTGGTATTGTTTTAACCCCACAAAACCTTGCCCACCAAAAGACTTTAGTTTCTTTTAACCACGACCATGATCTTTCCCAAACTTCACCAGACCTTAACCATAGAGGACTGTAATCATAGGGGTGGAAAGTCCTAAAGTTGTTTTTGCAGGGCACTGAAAAACAAGTCCACATACTTACACACAACAACAGAACATTGGTATTGGATGATTACCCCAAACCCCACATTGTGTTCAATGATGATGTTTTTGAATTTTGAATTTCTATTTTTAAAATCATCTAATGCATCTTTGCATGGCAACTGCAGTGTAGTTAAGGTTCATGAGAGGTTGATGTCATGGTTGTAAAATGCAACACTGAGCTAATTTATGTTTCATGTGTTTTAGGTAGATCGCTTAGCTTTCTGGATATCAAAAATGCTAAACCAAGAACAAGTATTCAGAATAGACGTAAATGCATCTTTTGAAAAAAAACATAGTCATAGTCCATAAATGCGATTCATCGATGTGTTTATGAATTGCTGTTAGTCTAGTTACCTAGCTATACTGTTACCCAGCTGTTACTGTCGAAAAACATATTAAATCTGAATCTGAATTTTATCCCAGTATGAGACACTTGAAATGACCAGTGTAAATGGGGCCATTATTAAATCAATTAAAAAAAACTTGACCTGAAAAACTTGACATGAAAGTCAGTGCATCTTTGTGACATGAATTAATGGAAATTAATGGAAAATATGAAGTGTTTGACCATGAGTGTAATGATGTTTACTAATGTTTAGATTTTGCATTTCATAAACTGAATTCCACAATGGTAAATAGATGTTTACAATGTTCGTTACCTCTATGGTTGGAGAAATTAGTTGTCACCTTGACATTTTGCCACATTAAATTGCAGGGACATCTATGAAAACTCATGGAAAAATAATTTGGATAAATACACAGGACACAAAGACAACAGTATTGACTACTATGTGCAACTTCATCTGCTCACTGCTAATGTAATTAATTTCACAACTCAATGACAGAGATATTGAGGTATGTCTGTTTTAAACCTATTCAATTATCTACCTAATCTAACAAGATGGAGGAGAAATCAATTGCATCGTATTACTGCGAAGCAAGCAGAGGAGATATTTGGGAACCTTCGCAGATCTGAGAGGACAAAACCAATTTAGGTTTATCTCTGTGTCATTTTTTTTTCAAAAGTTTAAATGAGCAAATTTCTCTGAAGCCAGGTAATCCATGAAATATGAGGGAAAAAAACAAAAATCTCTAAAATGTGAAAATTAACATTCTCAGGTGTAAACTCATGGAGAAATGTATTTGTTATTGGCATTTTTTCACATTTACATTATACACCACCTGCTCTCTGATGCAAAGTATGTAATGCATTCAATGATGGAAAAATAATTACTTAAACCTGTACACTTGGCATCCAGCATGGACTTTGTCTATAACACCTGTCATCTCAGACCACGCAGATCACTCATACAAACTATTTAATGCAGTAGTAATGTTTTTAGTAATTAGTTGTACCATGGTTGGTTGGTAGTTCAGGAATAACAGGAAAGGAGGACTTCACTTTTCATCTTGCACCATCATAAGGTCAACATTTTAATATGTCCAATACTTTGGCTTAGGACCAATGCCTGCAAAACTAATGACATTCTCATCAATGTTTACATGCAGATGGTGAACATGGTTAAAATTAGACCTGCTAAACATTATCACAGAGTCACGTGCATGGCTGTAGACTCTTATTTAAATGACCAGTGTGTTAAATCTATCATACTATTATTATGGTGGGTCTTTCTTTTATCAAGTATGAGTCTTGAGTAAAATCTACCCCAAAGATTACACTTCTATATTTGATGTATTTATTGGAGCAGGCATGCTCTGGTTCCACTAACTCGAATGGTATTTGCACTCCTATTCCTTCTGGTGGCATGCCACAATTCAGTTGACTTTCATTCATCAAAGGGCTGTCTGCACAGGCTGCACAAACTGAGCAATAAGTTCTTATTGTGACCCAAATATTATAACACCAGGGCCCTTCCAACATTTTATTACACTAGAACAGACTGGCAATGTTTCTTTGAGATGATTTTATTATGAGGAGGAATTCCTGTGTCGCCAATAGAAGAGCATATAGGCTCCTGAAACACACCGCTAGATTATTGTAAAGTGATCTTGTAAAATGGGCAGTTTATTCAGCTGCATGCATGCTTGACATCAACAAAAGGCTGGACATGTAAATGGAAAATGTAATGATTTTCATCCTCTGCTTGCTAATGATGGAGATAAAAGACATTATTAGTATGAAGTGATGAGGTGTTTAGGGAAAAGCTATTTGTCATCCCCTTTGACCTCTATCCCTAATCAATGTTTTCAATTTGTGCATCGATAAAAGCAAACAGGCTTAATGCGAGGACTCGACAAAATGCTATAGGGGTCACATTAAAAATGCAAGGCGTGGTATCTATCTCAAGTGCTCTGACTGGATGTTGTCCAAATATAATATTGTACCCCTGCAGCAATTATAGGGATCGCTTGGAGGGTGGCGACTGCAAGGAAATGAACTCAGGATCAATCTCAGCACTTATCAGGATATAAGTGAGTCGGCCGAGGTTCAAGGAGACTTCAGGAATCTGTTTGGCACCTGACGCAGTGCAGCTCTGGCTGGGAGAGGACGACTGCCAATCTCAGTCGACTTTTCAGCCCATTTAATTATGCTGAGCCTTTCCTTACATGTACCTCAAACGCACATTTTTGAACTTAGAGCACTTCATCAACAAACTTTCACAGATTCATCATTCATTACTGATTTCCCTTTTCCGTAAGGTCTCTAAGATGCTTTTTTTTACCATCATCTTCTTATGTATTCTGTAGCAGAGACAAGTATTCAGGTACAATGATACAATCTGTTTTCAAAGTCAACGAGTGATGAATATCTTCCATTTAATTCTATTGGCACTCTATACAGCTAATATTCCCAGCACTGGTATCTGGCTTGCATTATAAATGGCAGAAGTCCTGCTTTGATCTGTTGTGTCAGACAACAAGCATTTAAGATTTAATTTTAAAAGATGCATGCATTGATTGGCGTGAGGCGATTTTCAGTCTAGTGAGATCAAATTTCTTCCGCATTTTTAATCACGATACCTATTGTAGACCTGAGGGCATCCACAGTTGTTAAGAATCTCTTAACACACCTCTCCATCTAAATCAATGCGGTACATTGTGATGTAAATTACAGTTTTGGCTTTAGGTTTTCAGATGAGTGATTGAGAGTTTAGACAGCCTGAATTATGTGCCAGGCCTTTCTAATGGTAGCTCATAATTTCACAGATCAATGAGCATTATCTATAGCAGTAAAAAAAAAAGAAAGAAAAGAAAAGGTTGAATTTGTAATGGTGCCAAACTCAATATTCCACTCCCATTGTTCAGCAAGGACACGGCCTTTTGAATCCCACTGTGCTGCCAAGTACCACCTTTTGAAATACAGGATATCTCATTGTGCTGTATCTTAACCCACTTGTCTGATATTCCATCTGAATTGAGATTTTGATTTGCCTCATTTCTGAGGCACTTAGTGTGCAGCTCCTCAAGACTGAATTACCAACCAGGCAAAGGTTGGTAATTCAACCTTTGCAACTGGGCAACTGCTCTGGGGGCCCAGACCACAGGGCCCCAAAGGGAGGTTCAGTGTGTCTCAGTTGGTTTGTGGCAATTTGACTAATTGTAACTTTGTTCGGTAATATACACTACATCAGAATACAGAGCACGGTGGACAGAGACAAGGAGGAATGTGGGGTTTAAAGAATCACATTTGGTGAAATACACTTATTGGCCTTCTTGTTGAGAATTACATTAGAAGATCAATAGCACTCTCATATCTGTTTGATAAATATGAAGCTAGAGCCAGGAGATGATTAGCTTAGCTTAACATAATGACTTGAAGCAGGGGGAAATAGCTAGCCTGGCTCCGTCCAACGGTTAAAAATGCGCCTACCAACAAAGTCACAGATTAACATGTTGTATCTTCTTTGTTTATTCTGTCCACAAACATAAATGTAGAACTTAAAAAGTTTGCCAGTTCACAACAATGCGACTAGACAAGACAGTGTATTGTTTCCATAGCAACGACTATCTGTACTTTTGTTCTAACTGCCATTTTTTCAAGCTTTTTTGAAGCTGAATATATTTCGTAGCGTCTGATAATATGAATGAGGTAGTGACAGTGAATTACTTGGTACAGTTGCATTTCTAGCATTGATGAAACAGTGAAAACAAGATAAATAAAAAAACAAGAGGGTCGAGATGACCAGCTGACTTCGCTATGAGCTGATTGGCTGGTGAAACAGTTGACGTGCCTTAGGTTCTAAAACCAACCCTGGTGACTTGACAAGTTGACAATCAGCCGACTTGAGTAGAGCTGAGACGGGCCATATCACACCGCTGCAACTTTTGCCTGCAACATTTTTAAATGGTTTCATCTCGTCGTGAATCTTTTGTCTGAACTGGCCTCTAGGGGGAGTTGCATGCTGGAACTTGAGCCGGGCGCAGTGACTTCCTGGAGTCTTTATTGGTTGCATGGCATGGCAAAATTCACTGCTTCATACCTCTGTTTCCAGTCTTTATGCTTAGCTAAGCTAATCGTCTCCTGCCTCTAGCTTCATCCCTAACTGAAAGATGTGAGACTTACATCCATCTTCTCATCTAACTCTCAGATGGAAAGCAGATTTCCCAAAATGTTTAATCTATTCCAGCAACATCAGTAAAAAGATATGGCAAGGAACACGTGATCAGACAATTAGGCAGGTTGGAAACGATCTCCCAGTTAAACTGTAAAATTATTATCCAAACTGATTGTGAACATCCATCACAATTTGCAGACCGACTTCTGGTCCAACTTTAAATAGTTGTATGTGCGCACAGTTTTCATGTGCAATGAGAGATTATTGCCAGTGTTACAGGTCCACTTACATTTAGTTTGTACCTCTAAATAAAGGGATTCAGATAACTGGCTGATTAACCTGTCTGATTGTGTGACCGCTTCTGTTAATTGCACCATTGGACTTTGTTCCAGCAAAGTTCTTGTACTGTACTTTCTTGAGTACAATGGTATTATTACCAATATAAATTGTAGCCAAAACAATGAAAATAAAACTGAAGTTGTAATTAACCTGAACTATTCTTTAACGGGGCCTTTTCTTTAAAATTGGTGATGAGTTATTTAAGTGTATGTTTATAATGTTCCAGCTCTTGATATAACC
The DNA here is from genome assembly GCA_002120245.1 of Maccullochella peelii. Classification (NCBI taxonomy): domain Eukaryota; kingdom Metazoa; phylum Chordata; class Actinopteri; order Centrarchiformes; family Percichthyidae; genus Maccullochella; species Maccullochella peelii. The sequence continues at coordinate 187,286 of LKNJ01000220.1, read as the reverse complement.
GCATTTATATTGCTTAAAACTCTGGTGTTCTAGTGTAGAACTAGCAAGTCAAGGCAACAATAAAGGCCAGCGACTGATTATGTCGCAAACCTCCTCTCCAGCAGGATGGATACATACAATCTGTAAACTCAGCATAACATTTTAACTAGACTAGCAAAGGTTGCAATATCAATTCCAGAATAATAAATAGTTTGCCACAAGACTCAAAGCAGCTTTCTCTTCCTCATAAAGAGTTTAAAGAGCATGAAATTCAAACCCGGGTAATGGAAGCCTGACTGTATAATTATGCTCTTGTCTCATGCAGAGGTGCCTTCATTCCTCACTTTGCTTCAGGCCATTTCTGATCCAACACGAGCATCCAGAATAAGAAGTAAAGGAGGGCTCTGCAGTGTGAATGCAATTTGCAGCCGGTGAGCGCATCCTTACATATTTGCCGAAAACACATGCACGGGTTAAGCTATTATGATCTGCACAGGGCAGATAAATAGAGTCCTGCTGGGTAGAGTGAAAAAGAAAACACCACTTTTTCTTCAAGATATGTTTACTGGACCTGCAGGGCAAGCATGCATAATCGGGGTGTAATCCAATTAATACTTTGCCTCAAAATATCCTGAGCAAAAAACAGCTATTTATTTGTACTACGAGATGTTGCATATTAAATGATGCAGCTCATTGAGCTGAAATCTGGAACCACGTAACTAAGATGAGGTGAAAACGTTTATTGATTTGAGGCTGCGCTGAAAATTCTGATTTATAGATGTACTAGGACTAATAGGGAGCCTTGAAAGAGCATCCATCACCAGTGGCATGTGGCATTGATGGCCTGAGAATGTGAGGCAGTTTTATGGACACATTATGAGCAGGCTGCCTGAGCGTTTTTAAAGCCGCATCACTCAGGGTGTCAAACAAAACTGGTATTAGGGTATTCCTCTGCTAAGCATGACTATACCAGTAATAATCTGTGGTTCACACACAAACACACACATTATCCAATAATACCCCAGGCTCGACCATTTGATGTACAATCACCCTGTGAATACTGTGTTAAATACTATAAGCCTTTCTGTTATCTTTCTTTCACATTCTGCCTTCCCCCGAAACGCTCCTTGTTAGCTAGAAGTCCCAAAGATGTCAGTGCAGGGAGAGGAGACGCATCAAAAGTGCCAAGTATTGTGGTGGCTGCCTGCAAGACCCTGTTGGCTTGAAATTCCAACCCTGCGCTCACGCCTACGCTGCCTTGAAAAACAGCTACAGTAATTGCAGAGTTGCTATTGTTTTTCTTAGCAGCAGAAATAACTGTGTTTACAAATGGTCAGTGGAAATTTGAGACTTCAGAGACGCGGGGTCAGATTGGAAATGACAACTACAGAGTTCTCCATTTGTTCCATATCCTTTTAACACCAGACACAATGTGTGTTGAATTTAGCTTTTACAAAACTCTGCCACTTCTTGGCTTAATTCAACAATGTGTGACATTATCACACATTTATCTGCGCCTATAACCATTCAAACATAAACACCCTTTTCTCTTCTGCTTACAAGGCGGACAAAAGTCTGTTTCAGACCAAGTTTCAAAAACATCTGTTGGTTTGTTTATTCCTCACAAACAAATTAGTGGCACAAGAAAGCAGGAGGCAAAAGTATCTGTTCAATTTAAAAACCTACAAAACACCACAGTATCTCTAACATATGGCAAAACTTTGACTCAAGGAAATGATATCAGTCAATGTTCTTTAATACAGCCTTGGAGGACAGGTCAAATGGGAATTAATGCTTCAAGCTAAGAGAGCAAATTTAATTCATGTTCTTCTAATCAAGTGCATGAGTAAGATAAGTTTTACCTCGCCATGATGAAATTGTGTCTCAAGAGCTTTTAAACAAACTTTAAATACAAAGATTATACTTAAACTTAACATCATCTGTGAAAGAAAGACACAAGACATACACACAAGCTCACATGCACACCTTCTCTACACACACAACTGTTAAAAATATATGGGTTCCAACCTTATAAGAACTATAAAAAAGAGAAATAAGAAGAGCATCCTCTTCGTCACAGAGAGAAATTTACAGTGTGGATGGGTATACTGCCCATAACTCTTTATATGAGCTTACTTTTCATGGCACAATATAAACATCCGCACAATAGAGTTTGACTTGCAGATGATCAGGTGCGTCTTCCCAGCCAAACAGAGTACAACAACAGATCTTTGTGATGCTTTTGGCATCACAAGCAGCTGGGGAGATATACTCATCCTTCATAATTTCAGGACTTGGGCCCTGCCAGGTATTTAGAAAGCTTATTCCCTGCTGAGTTGCCCTGCAATTTAATCCGGAGGCCCAGTCAAGCAAGACAGATGAATCTTGTCATCTTCTGAGAAGCAAGAAGGTTGACTGATCTGATATGTTGAGCTAATGTATTAGATAGTCAGACAATAGAAAAAAAAACTCAATTTAGTTCCTTTTAGAGTGGATTAAGTCCAGAAGACATGTCTCTTGAGCTTCTGTACAAGCAACTTCCGGAAATTAGTTATTCAAGAACTGCTGTCAGGGCAGCTTATAATGTTATTAACACATTTCTAGGCCGTCAATGTTGAATTGGTGTTTAAGTACCCCATCTCTGAAACCTAGAATTCTGATAAACCAAGGTTTTTTCACACACATACAAAATCTGAAGTCGTTTTGTTAGAGCGTTTGTACTGTGTAGACCCAGGAGATTTGGTAAAAATCACATTATAAAAAGTTTTTAAAAAACTTTTTAAAAAGTCAGTATGGAGTCCAATTATGAATAGTCCACTGATAAACTACTTATTTTAGTTTTTGTCTAATGTTTAATTTGGGGGCTTTTAAAATACATACAAAACAGCATAAGACACAAACAATAATACAATAAAATGGTATTATAAAGCTACTATAATTACATTTAATTGCACACATAATGTAATAAAATCTTGAAAATTTATATTTTTAAAGGACCATACTAGTAGTTTTGCATGTTTTAGTCCTAAAAATCACAGATACTTTACATCACAGCTAACAATTTAGTAAACCCAGATATTACATGGTGATGTAGTTAGTGTTTTAGTAATTGTGATGTATATGTAGGTTATACCTATATGTAGACTTTAGTTTCCATTCATTTCAGTAAGATATGAAAATCAATCAGCAGACTCTTGAGGCTTGCTGAGTTGAGCAGTTCATCACAGTTAACACCAAGTTTTCAAGTTCTGCAGTAGCAACATTATTGTTGTGAGGTGACACACAGACTTTACAAATCAGTCAATAATGTAACATTTCCCAGAGTCTGCTTATTGATTTTCACACTGTAAGTAGGAAAAATACATAAAACCTGTAAAACTGCATGAAAAAATGTAGTAAAGTATACATGATTTGTAAAACTTGCAAACATACTGGTGGGATGCTAAAGGGCAATTTCTAGACATCTGGTAAGGGCTGCAGCTGTCATGCATCTCCTCAAAGATATACATGACATCTGTGGAGATACCGCGTGAAGACCGCAAGAACTGTGATTGGTCCACTTGGGCTGCTTGTGTTTTCTCCTACAGGCTTCTGACGCCGGTGGAAATGGTTGACAGTGAGGACGACATCAAGATTGTTGAAGAAAGGCTCTTCTCCTTTTCAGTATGATGCTGTGCCTCTAATGAAGCCATTTCCACTGCAAACTTGATCGCTAGTCTCCATCACAGGGAACAAATGAATGTAAACACTGCGATTGCTTCAGTAATGAGACATGGCAAACCTTTGCATTGTCGCTCTTTATCACAAAGAGAATGAAATAATGTAAGCACAATAACTGTGGGGAATGTAATTAGAGCGTGATACAGCCTGATCGTGCATAATACATTGATGTAGTGTTGCAGTAGATATATCAAAGGGTGCTGAATTATGTACAGCAGGACTGCCGTAACCACTGCTCAAATCCATGCAGCTTTGTATTACATTGCTGCCGTTTATTAAATCGTCTTCTTAACCAAGTTTTGGATTAATAATGTAAGTCCAATCAATGTCCTTACTTCAATCAATAGTTCAATCTTTCATGTTCCAACATAGCCCTTTTTTCACCTGAAGGTCAAATTTGCTCTTTTTTCTGCGGTTGCTTGAACCAAATCAGCGAGTTGGCTTTTAGATGATCAGAGAAGCCTTGTTAAAGCCACTGACCGATATTCATGCTGTGGGTTGCTTTGCTCTCGGGTATGTAAATGTGCTTTTAACAGTAGTTTAACACTGCATACATTTAAACTTTTCTCTGAAGAAATGTTCTCAGAGGAAGTGTGAGTGTGTGTGTAAGAAAGGAAGAGAGAGGGAAATATTTCACGAGTGATTATATCTTCATCAATTTGTACTTAAAAATCTGAAACTCAACCAACAATTCAACTGAGTTTCATGAGTAAAACTGGTAACCATGCTCCTAAAACTGATTTATCACATTTTGCATCATGAGATTAATTAAATGTGTCACATTAAGTACAGTCTTGACTGGACTCAATATTCACTGTTCAGCCAGCTTTCCATGTAAGAATGATAGATAAGATATGTATGTAAGATATGATACAGGTGCAGGGCCTGGTCATGTTTGCTCCATGGGTTAACTTAAAGCTTGATGCCAGGATATAATGTCAGATCACCTTATTAAAGCTGATGTTGAATAAAGAGTCAAAGTATGCTTGTATGAGCCTCAGTCCGCCAGTCAGGAAATGTGAAAAAGAAATGCAGAGGCTCAGGCTATTGCTGTTTAAGTCGGGCAGTGGCAGCACAGCAGGGGCGATAACAACTGAGCCACAGGGAGCTACCAATGGCAACTTGTTCTCCAGGGGACTTTTTACATGTTCTTACGAGTCAGGTCACCATGGTCCAGACCTTTTTTTTTTTTTTTACAAATCCCAACAATGGCATTTCTGGATAACCCACAGAACTGGATTTTAACTGCTCCTTATAACACAGGATTAATCAATATGGCTTTGAATTTGTAAAACATGTTTTGTAAATCTATGCAGTTACATGCAACATCAGCAGACCAGGAATAACATGTGAAATGTAAGTTAACAATATGGTTAGCTGGCCACTTCCTATTTGGCAATTTAATACCAGACAGTGAATATTCAAAATGTTCCACAATTCCAATGAAATCAACCATCATTAAGATTGATCCGTCTGGTCTGTAAAGGTGTCACCCTACAAACAGCCCATATTACGTTCTGTCTAGTCAATAGAAACCACCTTAATTTGACTCCAGTGCTTTTGTCCATATTGTTCTCAGAAATCTCAATGGTCAGGAGACGAGAATTTAATAAAATGTTTATCCAATACTCAGACCTCAACAGATGCACCATGCTAAATGATAATAAAGTGAACCAGCCTCAAGAGACTGAAAGGCTAGAGTGAAACGCAGAGTTTAACTCTGCCAGGTTTAACCCAGGGCCAAGGCTAAATCTGAAGCTTAACCCCGAGTTTCATGATGGACAGTTGCCAAAGCCATTGCAGAGGAAGTGCAAGTGTGTGGGACAAAGAGTGCTTGAAATATAAAGATAAATAACGATCTAGTACTAACGCTTATATTAAAGGCCTTTAAAAAAAATCAGCTACTTGTGTAGCTTAATAGATCGGAAGTTTTCAGGGGCTTAACAGGATGGCAGCTAACTGCCACATTGGTGTTTTTAACCTAATTCTCTGCTTCTACGGTATACAACAAGCAAAGTAATGTGGTTGCTGTAGTTATGATGGCTGAAAGTGGCTATCGTAGGTACTAAAAGTAGCTAGTGAACAGAGCTGATGTGGGAATGTTCAGTGTTTGACCTGCATGAGTAATCATCCAACCTAAGAGCTGCAGCAAATCGTAATGTTCTCACTTGTAGGATAATGATCACCCATGATTACTTAGTATACTGTATGCTAAAACATCTAGAAGAGGCAACTGGATTTAATGTTTTAGTCTGCTATGTACTTCATTGAAACCTTTGTTGGTCATTCACACGTTCGTGTAAGTTTTTTGGATGATCTTGGAAACGTCTTCATGACTGAAAAAGAAAAAACAGTTGCCTCTAACCTAATCCTTTTTGATATTGTATTTGCCCAGATGACTAAGAATGTTAATAGACAAAACACAACACAAATCAATCATATACTGTGTAAAAGGGGTAAGAGAAAGGGGGCTTTAAAAGGTGATTGAGAAAATCTTGATCTGCTCTTTACAAGAACATAAACGTACCTAAAGTATCTAGAGCCATCTGATTGTGGTAAGAGAAGAGAACAGGATTCTTTATAGACAAAGAAGAGAAGATTTAAGTATGGCAAATACCAAAATTATCATAATTAAGTACTAAATAGAGTCATTTTTCTTACAGGTGTACCCATTTTAAGTTCACCTATCACGCTTTTTTTTGTCACGGTACAATAAGAACAAGTAATGATATTTGAAAGTTTTCTCTGAATCATTTATTGTGAAAGGCTCTGAATCGTTTCACATTTCCAGTTAAGATAATGTAAAGTCTCTGCAGTTAATAAGCATATAGCCGACTAATGCAATCCAGCATTTTGTCACTGACAGTTTGTGTCTATGCTATGTAAGAATTTTGTTTACATACTCTGTGCTATTGAGAGAGTGTACCGATGTGTGAAAACCAAAACCCTTTTAAAAGGGAAGAATTTTCCAACTCAGTGAGTAGTGCTGCACATTGACCAGAAGAGGAAGAAGAGGTTGATTGATTATTTTATTTAATCTGGCTGCCACACCTCCACACTATACCAGTTCTCCTCCCTTCTTCTTCAGCCCGCACTCTTTTACACTTTAGCATGGCTTTCATCATTACTGTAAAACACACTGACACCTTCAATTCCTCTTCATATCTGTGGCAAACAATTTCCATCTCCACAGCTTTGTTCTCCCTAATAGGCAATAGAATTGCACTAAACTTCTCAAGCTTCTCCATCTCCATTCTGCTGTGAAGAGTCCATCCATTAGCCTTGCACCTCATTGCTCCCAGCACTTGACCCAGAAACCAGGGGAAAAGCAGTAAGGGCCTCGCAGCATTCATTTATTCAGTGCACAGGTTTGTGGTGTGCTGGCACCAGTTATTGGCTTTTATGCAATGTGCCTGCTCTGCTTTGTGTTATTGATGAGATTTAAATTATACCTGGGGACAATGTTTTATGCTTTAGTGCGTCAGAAGTCAGTTGACTGTGAGCGATGCCGAACCACTTTACAGAGACCACACACCACATTATTCAACAAAACTTTGAGTATTGAGCTAGTCTAACTAAGCTTTGATTTCCCATCCATTTTTTAGCCAGTGGATCAGGTAGCAGGGCTGCAATAATAAGTACTCAGCGAATACTCTCACTTTAAGTGAGTTCAGCAGATTTAGGAGGCTTACGGTGTCCCACCTTTGGGAAGGATGCAGGTTACACTACACTGATGAGGATACAGCTCTCTTTCTTCCCAAGTGTGCAAGGTGATTACCAGTCAGGAGGGTGTAATGCAATGTGCACATTGATATGGAAACATTTATATTGCAGCATTGAAACAATGGTAACACAGAAACTCTGACAAAACCAAACAGAGGTCCAGTGTTTGCAGTGATGGATATTTTGCTCTGTAGAAGCTGTTTTTAATATTGTTTCAGAATAAATAGCAGCAAATGGCTCCAAAAAAAAAAAAAGTAACAGTCCTTTTACTTGTTTTCGGAAGACTGAAATGGCTCTATCTATGCTATATACCAGCTGCAGCTGAAGGGTTGCAGACTCAGTACACAGAGGGAAAATAGAAGTCACTTTGACCACTTTTACCACTAAATAGGCGAGGGAAAAAAATCACAAAGTGGACTCATTATTTTATGTGTTGGCAAAATGTACTCTGTTCCTGTTCAGTTATGAACTATAATTGCTGTTTTGACACCCACCATTCAATGACCATGGACGGAGAGGCAAACTTTTCTTTTGTAATTTATTTGATTTTTTTTATGTAAAAAAAGAAGCAAAGTTTTAGTTCCTGCCAATGATTCGCAGCTGCCCAACGGTCATCCAATGTCCGTGCAAGTTATCTTTAAAGTTTTGGAGAGTCTATTATCTATCCATCACAGTCTCATGGAGGCTATATTTGGACAGCAGTTTGGAGGAAACTCCTGTCCAAGCATTGTGTGCTTGAGAGTCTGGTATGCCTGTAGGCAGTGGCGTTTTCCAGACTTTATTGACTGGGACGGCCAACTCTCTCTCTCACACACACATACGTCCGAATAGCATTCATTTACCATTTTTGTCTCCACTACTCATATCTACTTCAATTACTAACATTACAGTATCTTACATTCCTGCGTTTTTCCTGACATTTTAGATAAATCGATAAAAGATGAATAGACCACAACACAACAGAGTGGCACCATACAAACGTAGTATAAAGCTTTCATAAGTTATTATTTAAGTCCTCAAAAACAAATTACCTCCAAAAGTAGGCTACATACAAAAGAAAACAATTCACATTCAAAAATACAGTCATAATATGAACACATTTAAAATAAATAAGCCTATGTGGACAAAATATTGTATTGACAAAATTCTGCAAAACTTCAAATCATACAAATCTCCTACAGAAAATGTGCTACAGTGAAATAAAAGCACAAAAGCTACTAGATGTCTCTTGCAGCACAGCCCATGCCAACCCAAAGCCAATTCCCTAGACACGCCCATGCGTGTAGGTAGGTCAAGTCGTGCAACACCTAAGAAATGGGAAAAGCTGTAAAAGCTCTAAGTTCCTGACCTTTTCTGATAGAGATGTTGACTCAGTAAAAATAGACAGTGTTCAGCCCACAACAGTTTTCTATGTGCAGGTGCAGCTTGGAAAGAGTCCTCTTCCATGCAATTATCATCTGCACTTTCATTAAACATTTTACTTGGTGGAGATCCCTATTTAGACTAGCTTTCACTTCTTCAGTGGATTTTTACTGGGTGTACAGAGTCACATCATCAGCATACAACTAGAGCACAGTCTTCCCAACATTAACAAAGTCATTAATGGGGACGGAAAGTAGGAAGGGATTGAGGATTGAGCCTTGTGGTACAGGAACGTTCATGGAATGGGTTTCTGAGGCTTGACCCCTGGATATACAGTGCTTTGATGCTTGATGATGATTGTTTTGGTAGTTATTTCATCTGTGACACATGATTTTTGAGGGTCTGAAGCCTAGCTCTCTACTAGATATCATCAGATATCATGGTTGAGGATGTTCCACTGGAAATATCAATGTAGTCTGCACTTAATTATTTTTGTTATCTTGCAGTCAGTGGCGTTTTGAGGCTTAATATTCTGTAGCAAATTAATGTAGGCTAGCTGGAGACTGTACTCCAAAACACACTTGAGTGGGTTGAAGATGTATGCAATACACAACCTGATCGGATCAGATCAGTCAAAGGTGGGGTGAGAAAAAAATTTTCCATTGGAGGTTTCACACTTAAAGGGGCAACCGATGAAGATGACGAACAAATTATGGGTTGACGCTACAAAACCAAAGGCTCTACCAAAGTTTAACATTGCTTTTTGGGTCCTACATTCAAGTCTACAGTCCAATTAGAAAATCATCTAGTGCAATTGTGTGTGTAATGGTCAAGCATTTCATATATCATGTCATAAATAGCTCAAAGTGGGAAATTAAAAAATAAGTTGGGGGACCCAAAAGATGGCTACGAAAGCTCCAAAATATGTTTTGATTGTAATGTTATACTATCAAAACTAATGTGCTGCCATCAATGAATCCTATTACTTTTGATGCTAATAGATGATGTTGACTAAAAGAAGATGTAGATCAATATATGCATATTCATGTCAGTCCATACATCCCCTCTATAATGTTTGCCTGGTAAGTAGAAGAGATACTGTGGCCTAGTGGGGTGGATTGACTTGTTTACGAAACCCAATCATAAAGTATTTCAGTTGTCTGCTCAAGATGGAGACTTCACATTGTCCAGTGCCTGGTGGGTTTGACACTTTATTCTCCGGAGGTTAACAACACTGAAGGAGAGGCGTATTGGATGCCAGCTTAACAGGAGTGCAATCTGGATTGGTATTTAAAAGATAATGGTGAGGCAAAAACCAATTAGCTTTGTGCTCTGTGGCTGTCCAGTGCTCACAGCTGTTGTCAGTGCAATTACAGGGTCATTCCTGCCTCCAGGTATAAGCCTATATCTTGACATCAGCAGCTAATTTTGCTGCAAAGCTAATTCTGTAAATGATTATTGCTGCTGAGTGAATGACGTTAACTGTAAAAGCAAGTTTGTGTTTTGCATATTAGTTTTTTAAAAATATTTCATTATAATAAAGTGATAAACACAGCCACAGACCTTGTAGAAAGCGTTTTTGACGTCGGTCAGCAGCCCGTCTCACGGAACAGATATACTTCCATTTTATTAAATGTATTAATCCACACTGACTCCAAGACACGCATTAACGTAGGACCCCGTGCATTTTCTTCTGCTGTGAGTCTGTTTGTTTTCACCTCTGGCCCTCTGAGTGAAGTGTAATCTCTTCTGCTGTTTACATGTTATCAAGTAACTTAGTTGAGCATCGAGTGGCGCGCTGCACGTGCACTTTAGACAGCGCAGCGAGAAACCGTTGTGGCTCGGCGCAAGCCATTGGAAATAATGAGTTTCAGAGCGCAGTGGTGCTGTTGTCCCATTGTGTCTGAAATGGCCTTCCATCTTGTTTTTATGTAATGTAATGTAATGCATATGTTTTTTCTATAGATTTATGTGTGATATGCATTTTATTTGTTGTTATTTTAAGGTCTGAATTATCTTTTACTTCTTTTACCATTTTTTTACTTCACTTTTACTTTTGTTTTTTTACATACTTCTATCTCTACTTTTACTTCAACTTTGTGTAATTTTACTACATTTGATCTGTTACTTAAATTTCATTTTGAGGACCACAAAACACCTGAATGTTTATGTCAAAGCACACCAAAGGTGTGAGAGAGCCAAGACTTCCTTTTAATGGAGTGATTGCTTGCTGATGTAAGAGTTTGTAGTTTTTACTTATTTTTTTCTTCTCAGTGGGAAATAGAAACAGAATCTCAATTCCCAACACAACAATTTTAGTTGGGTAAAAGCACAAAACATATTTTCATTAAAAATCTTGCCTAGAGTGACATCAAAGACAGAATGAAAGACCATACATACGGAACATCTAATGCATCCGTTCAGCTTCGACTGGATTCAGATGTGCGTTCCCATGGCCACCCAGTGGTGTTTAAGACTGACAAGCACTAAGATAGAAATACGGCCTTCAAGCTGAAGCCTGTGAAACCAACTTTCAGACCTGCCAGACAGAACGCAAAGTGAACTTCCTACGGCAAGACAGTCTGCCGGACAGTCCATCATTAACAACTAGACAGCTTAATTAAAGGAATCAGAATAAGATCTCTGGAATGCAGCTTGACATTTTAACTGCTCTTAAAAGTGCCTTCTTTAGTGGTGCGATTATAAGAGGAACTAAGGTTATTAGCAGGTCATTATTAAGGATAAAATGGTTGCTGAGTGACTTCTCAGCTCAGTTTATCTTACCATAGCTTTAATATATTCTGTCTCGTTGTTCATGGACTAAAAAGTATTCTCCCGTGTAAAGATTTTTTTTCCTTTTAACGATCTCACTGCAATCACTCTCATAACAAGACACAGAGCTTTCTTAAAATAGGCTTCAAGTGTCTCTTTTTTCTGACATATTTACAGGTTGTTCTATCTCCACTGGGCTATTTCTTTCTCTCTCTTGTAACTCATCCACCTCCACACACAAATGCACATAAATACATTCATACATATCCACACATACACAGCAGAAGAGCAAACAAGAGATAGAAACACTTATTCATGAACTAGTAACTACTATAGTTATGTTTATGTTTTTAAATAGACACTGAAACATGTGATGGATAATGTAATTTGCATGATACATATGCTCAAACCTGTTCGTCGAATGCTTTCATCCTCTTTCACCTTCACACAAGCGCACACACCAAACCCTTTTTTCTTTTTAATGCTGTTTAACAAGTCAAACTAAAAACGTGTGAGTTATTCTGTGTTTTTTGTGCATATCTGTTTCACATTTTTACATGTATTTCACATCTTTTCTTGCAGATGTACACACACCCACACACGCCAGGACCAGCTGGCCATTAACAGTAGCAGGACTGTCTATAATGATTTCACCTGTCAAGTGTGATCCTGCTGCATGAAGCTGCATACAGCAGAGTGCAATGGCCACCAGGAGTTTCAAGTCAGCTCTGACAAATGGCCAAGGCTGGCAGTGGATCAGCAGACTTGGGGGTTGTCTGACTTATCACTCCACCAGCAGACACTATTACGGCCACTGGGTTTGTCTGCAGGCTTCCTGTACTCTCTCAGTCTTCTTCTCACTCTCTCATGCTGTATTTTGACTCTGTCAGCCTGTTTCTCTCATTCCTTATCATTTGTAATTCTAAACCGAAGTCAAAGATGCTTTATCGGCAAGGCTCTTCAGAAATTAACAGTACTGCCAAAATGCCTAAAACTTTTAATAAATATACCCAGGGGATCATGACTGAACATGCTTGCTTTTTTTTCCCGTGACACCCTGCGTCACATTCATGCAGTTACACACATTTGTTTTTCTGCAACCGGAACTAATCATGATAAGACCCAATCCTGTCACTTGTATTAATCACATTGTGAGGACAAAACTAAGTCACACCATGTGGACCCGCTTACCTATTTAGGGACAAAAAGCAGGTCCCCACAAGGTAAACCATTACATTTTAGGGTTACGACTTGATTTTTGGTTAAAGAAAGTTCGAAATTTTCGGAAATCCACAAATTAGCCTTTTTACCAAAAGTTTGATGAGAAGATTGATTTTACCGTACATTCTGTTAAGTAAATATGAAGCTATTAGCAGCCGCCAGTTAGCTTAGCATAGCACAAAGACTAAAAACAGGGGGGAAACAGCTAGGAGCCAGGAAGTTAGTGTGCACAGCCAAGAAACAGTCTGATACATAACCCCATTTTTAAACTTTGAATGTTTTTGTACAGATTAAACAAACTAGGTGCAGAGGTGCAGGCAAATTTTGTTACTTTTACCTTTGAACAAAACCAGGCTAGCTCTTCTCTGCCTATTTCCGGTCTTGGTACTTAGCTAAGCTTAATCTGCTGCTGGCTGTAGGTTCATATTTAGCATACAGACATATTAGCTAACTTTCAGCAAAAAAAGTAAATAAGTGTATTTCCTAAAATGTTGAACTGATGCTTTAAGATTGAGGTTAGGTTAGGGGAATGGTTAAGAGTTAGGTATGTTGTGGTTATCGTTAAGGTTAGGGTAAGTCTTCAGGGAATGAAAGTAAATTAATATACTCCATAGTGACAAAAATAAATGAAAGTGGGTGCTGAACGAGAGGTCGGATATTTCAAGCATGCAGACCCCTGGATGGCAAAATCCCCCTGCCCATATTTTCCCAGCAAGCCTTGAAATTTAAAACATTACTGGAAAATGATTTAATTATTTCTTTGGGCATGACACAAGTTAACTGGTTGGAATATAGAACTGATTAGTTTTGGGGAAAAATAGATATGATTTTGTAGCTCAGAATAGCTCCTGTGCTCACTGTGCCTCAGGTGATGTCACATGGGGGGGCTAGGCCAGCAGTGCTTTCTTCCTCTGCTGTTGAATATTAAACATTAATTGGAAAGCTTCTTCCCAAGAGTTGAATTCGAGGGCTCTGCATGTGAGTATGTTTCTAACTTCACTAAACTCAGAAGTCTGAAGCCACCATATGAATTTAGGTGGCAGATCAAATCTATGTGTTCATTTCTTTATTGTTTCTGTAGCAACTGTTTCTGCCACCATGTTGACAGCAAAACCACTTTTTAGGTCAGATGAAAACCTCAGTGTTTTTCTGTTATGTGCATTTGTGTGACAAAGACACAAAAACTATTTGAATTCCTGCTTACGGGAGACAGCTTTAACATTTAACGTTAGCTTATTTGGAGAACCTGAAAACAACCTGGCTAAAATTAATTATACAAGTTAATTTAGTGCCAGTAGCAGCCAAGAGAAATTGCAACATGCTCTCAATCTCACCTGTTGTACAAAAAGCCAATTTTTTTTTGCTCTGCAAAATATGTCTGCACCTCTGTGTATTTCTATTCTCAGTCTGTTTCTCTGTCCTTTTCTTGCTTTCTCTCTCTCTCAGTCTCCCTCTTTGTCACTCTCCGTCTGTATCACTCTGTTACTGACGTGAATTTTTCATCACAATACTTGTCTGGCTTTTCTTATGTACACACAGCACACAGATTTCAGGTCTCTTTGCATGATGGCTATTCAGGGAATGCCAGATGCTTTTTTATTGTTGTTGTTGTAAAAAGGCATGTTGTCAGTGAAAGAATGACACAAATCCTTCAGTGGGTGAAAGAGACTGAACTGAACAACTTCTTGTACCTTGCAGGAAATATTACAATGGTAGAATAATACTGTAGTAAATATGTTCCATAATCTGGACTTTACTCTAGTAAAGTGACCTGGTGAAAAACAGACCCTAAATGCATTTCTAACAGGCATTTCAGCACCTCTGACTGGATCAGATATTGATCATTTGGATGGAAACCTATTCACAGACTGTGACATAGCAAGTTTGTTAGAAATGAAACAAACGGGAAAATTTTAGCTTTCGGAACCCTGTCTCCTTTAAATTACATTAACAGTTTTGCCAAATGCATTTTGAAGGAAACATAATTGCTGAGGCAATTGGCTCAGGCAACAGCAACATTTTAGTTAAGGTCCTTTCTTGTTGTCACCTATTTAACCCAGACCAACTAAGTGAAACTAAATTAATTCAGGCCTGATTTCTTTTGCTCTAGGGTGGCCAAAAATCAAATATTGTGGCTTTAAGATACTAAAAGAAAACTTTTAAGTTGTAAATTCTAGCATTTTAAAGGCACGGTCAGTAATTATTTTGCCCACATAAATTGAAGGTAAATTTAGATACATACAAACTTGTATATAGATGAAAATTCAGCCATTTCTGTGTTTTTCAACTGATCATAATTAATAATAATAACTCGAGCTGCATTGCTATACACATGTGACATACCTCACTCTCCACAACCATCTATCAAACACACCCTCCCAATTTGGCGGTCTATTTAAGCTGCAGAAATTTCTCATCTCTCCCTCTGCCTGTCTATTGCCACTGCTGCCCTGCATCAGTATTGCTGCCTGTTCTTTCAGCCCCACCACCACTCCAACATCCGCCTGCAGGCTCCGGCTAGGGGGTTTAAGATATTTGCTCATCACTCCCCAATGTCTCTATGTAAACATATCTGCGGGGAGTGACGAGGTCGGAGCCTAAAAGCCAAACTCTAAATATGTTCTGCTGCTATAATGTCTGACTGAAATTATATAGTAATGAAAATAAAGCTTGTCTTTAAACATCACAGACTTACAGAAAATGTAGAATCGTGTGTTTTGATTCTTACTTTTTTGTGAGGCTACTTTGTCAACAATTCATACATTCTCTTCCTTTACAGGGTCATGTGGAGGAGGGCAAATGGTATTAAAAACACCTGGACTACCTCAACTACACGGGTTAACATATTCATCATGTTCATCTCCATGGGCTAGTTGATCTGGCCTGCATGTGGGAGGAAACACATGTGAACACAGGAAAAAACAACTCCACACCAAAAGGTCGTAATTAGGTTAGAACCCCACAACCCTCTTGCTGTGAGGCGACTAACCACTGAGCCACCATGCAACCAATCAATAAGTCATTACCTCATTAATTTTGAGACATTCTAATCATTACCATAAATAAATGAGTCCATTGCCAAGAGGATTAGAGATTCCTACATTTTGCATTGTGTGCTACCAGGTCAGAACTGGCAGGAAATCTTCTGGCTTGCCTAATGCACACTGACTGCTTTAGGGTAGAAAAAACAAGCAGAGGGCATTATTCAACCAGAACACATGGAGCTAAAGCTTTCAGAGTTTCTGGTAAGAGCAGCTAGAGAAAGGTGGATAGAAAAGTCATCTCCACCATGTTTATCCCTTCAATTAAACCAAAGAAAAAACAAAGTCATGTTGCCGGGAGTGATGCCAGGCAGGGGAAAGGGAACACTGGGCAACATTAGCTGAGCTGAGATAAGTAAGTGTAAGACAAACAATACGTTACATCAAATCAGGCGTTGCAGCGAAAATGCAATTACTTGGTGTTGTATTGCTCTTCAAGTTGGGATTTCTGGTTAGTATTTCTACTTGTCAATCAGCATGGCCATGTAGTGACCACACCGCTGCACAACCCTGTGCTAATCGCCGAAACGCCTGATTTGGTGTGAATACAGCCGTAGTCTGTATGAGTCAGTTTGTATCAGCTTTGCACATCTATCTATACTCTGCTATTTCCCCCCCCTTTCTTTTCTTGTCCTTCTGTAAAAATGGATTCACTCCAGAGAAAGTCTGAGGCTGTCTGCTGTCGATAGCAAATCTGAAAGTCTTTAAAAGGACATGGAAAGATTAAAACCAAAGGCAACCGAGGCTAAGGTCAAAGTAGATCAGATGCCAGTCAAGGCCAGATCAGCCCTGATACAAGCTGCGCCTGTAGAGATGAAGCCTGTCAGGATCGAAGCAGCGCAGAGCAACAAGACCGTGAAGCATCATCAGGTCAGTGCACAAAAGAGTGGTGACAGTCAATTCAAACTTAAACAATTGAAAACCCTACAAGAGCCAGTGATTTTATTGTACTGTAGTATAGTGCAATTCCACTGGATTTGTTTAGTGTTTCCACCAATGAAAAAATATGATCAGTCAGTCAGCAAACAAGAGTTAATGGAAAAATAATCCCACTTGATTTAGAGGTAATACTGACATGCAAGAGAATGAAAAAAGATGACACTTACTGTTAATGTAAAAAACATATTGCCACATTTAGAGCTACACTACACTAAATTAATATGGTATAGGCAAACTAATCTGATAAACCTGTTGTTGTGTGAATGATTTATAAGGTGCTGTTAAAGCCCTATTATGCAAGAATCTTTTGCGACTTGGCGTCCTTACAGTTCTTTGCTAACACAGCCAGACATCAAGCAAGTGCAGCAACATAAGACATAGCAAGCCAGCTATTATTACATACTAGTCCAACAGCAAGGAGGCCAGCTTGGCGTCTGCCTTGCAGCCTTTATTTAGCAAAGTCGGTCTCTGCGCCTCTGCCAAGAGGTCTGTATTGAGAATACAGAGCTAACTTCTTATAGCTCGCTGAAGACCCATAGTTGGTGGTGTGTGACGTAGTGCCGTAAAGCGTTACGCACTTCTCGCGGGAGATCGTACCCGCTCAACCCAAGTTACATAGTATAAGAACAGGCGTTCGGGGTGCGGAGTGGGAATGAAAGAGGCACCATTCTCCCTATTACAAGTCAGTGTACCATCACAATGATTTTGAAGCTGTTATTTTAAGGTAAAGTAGTTGCATAATGTTGCTTAAGTGCTAAATGAATGACCCAGTCCCGTCATAGAACCTTGATTACTTACTTAGATTAGGACCCTGTTCATTAGACTTAGCAGTCTTTCTGCCTGGCGGATGGTGTGAGCGATGGGGAGTGAACATTAAGCACCAAACACTGCATTCACAGCTCTTAAATTCTTGTTGTAGGCTAGTTGTTTCAGCAACAATCTCAGCAGATGCTCTCTTCATATATAGATTTCACAAGGGCACAAAACAACAATACTCCATATGGTAACCATAATGTGCAAACCTCTTAAATTTAGGCAGATTGTTGAACAGTGGCAGTGTGGGTTGTTTTTTTTTTGTTT
The DNA here is from genome assembly GCA_002120245.1 of Maccullochella peelii. Classification (NCBI taxonomy): domain Eukaryota; kingdom Metazoa; phylum Chordata; class Actinopteri; order Centrarchiformes; family Percichthyidae; genus Maccullochella; species Maccullochella peelii. Next base: position 169,449 of record LKNJ01000220.1, on the reverse strand, counting down.
TTGTTTTTTCTCCTTCATCTGTCACATTACTCTGCATCTCGTCCTTCCTTCTTTGTGTTGAGCCTTGTGTTTCTACCTGAGCTGAAAACTTAATGTTTGCTGTTTGCAACAGGCAGCTGTGCCATATCTGAAAGCAGCAAGAGCAGCAACAACAATGTGTCACATATACTTTAGATTGACACCTGTCAAAAACTGTTACTGTATGTCATTCTTTGCACCGATTGCTGAAGTGAAATAACCCATCCAACCAAGTATATGTAACAGCAAACCTCTTTCCTACAAAATCTTTCAAAGTAATGATGAGATTTTTGTATTTTGTTACAAAAGCTATTAAATGTTTTAGCTCAGCCTCCTTTTCAGTATCATGCCATCAGAACATTCTATTGTTTTTCTTTTTCTTTAGTGAGCATTTCTTAGTATCTTTTAATCACATGTCATTGAACCGTTTCTAGCATCAGGCAGCATGTTTTCTATGACCACACCAACACTCTGAACAGATGTGATCCTTTCCCCAAGGTTATTTAAAAGGTACACTGTGGAGTTTTCACTGGAAGCAAACATTTTGTTTACTTTTCTCACCAAATCCTTTGTGTGTGTATGCAAAGGGCGTGTTTTGAATGTTTTGTGTCCTGCATTGTTTACATCAGCTTGTCTTCCTCTCATCTTTCACTGGTACATATTACATTCAAACACATCGCGGCCACCAAAAACAGCAGATACGTGCACCATATCAAAAAAGCTGTTAAAAAAACTGTGCAGGGCACCTTTAACTTGAACAGTTTAAGGTGTTGTTTATTCACTGCAGTGACTCTGCACCTTCTGCACAATAGCAGCATTAGAAAAAGAGTTTGTGATGGAGCCTGTGGTGCATACACTGCTTTTAAAGGAAAGAAACAGTCACCATTAGATTGGTCATGATTGACACTGGTCCATAATGTTTCCAACTGTTTCCTTCGGGGCCAGTTCTAAAGCAGGACTACATTTTGAAGCTGTATATTTTAGTATCACTTGTATTTGTAGAAAATTAATGCCTCGTTTGTCTTGCTGACTGAGGCTGTGGAGTGTGACTGGTTGGCTACATCTGCAGTCATTTTTAATGGATAGTGTGTGTGTTTGATGGAAGCTGTGATCACTGGTAGCTGGCGGCTTAAAACTGGGGAGGATGAGCAGAAATGAACAGAGCATCCTTTGAGACTTTGTAGACTTCTTAAGCTGAATTCCCTGTCTTAACTAAAAAAAAGAACAAAAAAATACAGTGAAAAAACATTGTTAATAAGTTTATTAACTGCACATCTCTTTAACTGATAATTTTATATCTTAATTCATATTCTGACTCCAGAAAATGATGTAGGAGGTCATATATCTCATACTCATAAGTGCAAATATGCACTTACTGTATAATATCATAGATATTTAAATACTTTACGAACTGTTCTTTTAATACTTATTTACTGACTTTTCTGGTCATTGAATAAATTATATAGATGAAAGTGATAAATCTACTAATTATCTTACTTATTATTTCAAAGCCTAAATTTTGAAGCTAATTCCTAGTAAAAGTTTCTCCCTCCCTGCATGTCTCTAAGGACCAGCTTCCTCCATTTGTAATGCAACGAGATGAGCTGTATTTGATGTATATGTTCTTTAGATCTCCTGAAAAACCTGAATTTAGAAATGCTTTGGAAACCCTTTAAATATCTAAGACATAACATGAAAACTGTTTCAAAGTGCTTGTGATCAACTTCCATCTGCAAACTCCACCCAAACTGAAGTGTAGTGCATCAAAGTCAGACAATTAATCATTTGGAACATTTCTTAGCTGTTAAGATAATTTGAGGTATATTTACCAGAGTACTCAGAATGAATCTTAAAGAATCATTGTTTCTGGAAACCCATCTCACCATATTCCTTTATATTCAGACAGTATAAAGTCAGTTTTACTGTACGGTGCCTTTTGTGTCTTCTTTATAAATCATTCATGTTAGGTTTGCATTAAATTAGTATGAAAACGTGTCTTACATTTGGGTAGGTTTTGTATTCATGAACAAAATATACATTCCACTGGCCTAAAGGTAAATATTCTCCATTTCTGACAGTTTGAGCAAAATCTGTTTTGTCATGTTCCATACACTGCTCATCAAATGTCACTGTGGGACAAAAGGAAATTATATCATTTTCAAAATGTTTTCCAATATCATTACTTTCTTGAATGTAAAGTTTGCGTGTGTCCCTTAAATTGCCACTTCGTTGTATTGGGGTATTGCACAACATCAGATTTTCTTTCTTATTAAATGTCATAATTTACGCAACAAATCTTCACATGTGGTTAACACTGGGAAACAGTCGCAGTTTGGTTAGGTTTAGGCAGCAAAAGTACATGGTTAGGTTGTTAGGTTATGTATGTAAGTTAAGTTACATCACGTGACTTGTGATGTAAGTGACTTACTAACGTTACTTACTAATGTAACTTAACTTACGTAACTTGACTTATTTTAACTTCATATCGTAATGTTAACGTTGACTTTTGGTTTCACATGGGACATGAAAAGCAGTCTCCTGGGTCAAAGTCCTGTGTTTGACCCATGGACTGTATATAGACGCGACTCCACTTCCTTTCAAAATGACAGAAACCATCTTTGGGAAAAATTTACCATGGAGGGAGCGGGGTTATGACCTATACTGCAGCCAGCCACCAGGAGGCAATCGAGATGTTTTGGTTTCACTTTTGGGGAGCTGTCATGTCATCCATCTTTATATACAGTCTATGGTTTGACCCACCCATCCACCCTGACCTCCCTACGCGGCTCTTTATACTACCTCACCTGACTTCCCCCTTTGCTCCTGTCATAATTACCAGGGCCACAAGAGGTCGCTGCCTAACACAGACGACATATCTTTAGTAGGGCGGTCTTGATATCTTGTGTCATCTTGATATTTTTAAATAGCAATTCAGTTATGATGTCAAATATCCAGAAATGTAAATTGTATCTGGGGAGATAGTACGCAAATAAAAACTTTTGAGAAATGTCAAAATAAAACATTAATTGCATGTTCATTTAAAAACAACTTTTGCATAAAATGTTTTATTTGTCTAATGAGATGTATTTTGCCTTTTGAGATGAAAACTGCTACACTACATTGTCAGCACAAATATGCACATTGTTGAGACTAAGCATCATTGAGTATGCTCCTCTGGGGCTTCTATGTTCCGCATCAGCACAAGTGATTTATTCTCATATCTAGGGTCAGTCCAGTTTTTCAACCTGCATCGGGAGTTTGTAGTTTTTAAAACTTTTAGCAAATGCAGGTGGTCACAAGCGGTGCCTCTGCCTCAGTGATGATGAACATGGAGGCCCAGATTCAGTGGAGGTGTTCGAAGAGAATAATACACATTGTATCACTGAAATGACCAAATCAGGATGCCATATTCACCGTAGTCACAACAGTCATTATTATTCACATTCGTGCTGTTTGCAATATTTGAGCAATAAGTTATAAAGAATGTCTGGTCAACAAAATATGCTCCTTTGCACCAGTCACAGTCATGCAAATTTGCAAAAAATATTTTGGCCACGTTTGTAAAGCCACGTAAATCAAATGTGACACGTACCAGTAACAACTCTGGCAAATGACTCTTTGAGATGCTGGCGGTGGTGAAAGGCTGCTGTCAGTGATGCAACAGACATCATCATCAGTGAGTAAGACAAGCAAAGGGAGAGGTTTGTCCATCCTAGAAACTGAGATTGAATTTTTAAAGGAGGTAGGGCAGTGCAGAGATTTTGCAGTAACAACGCTGTCTTGATGTCCACTTTATTATTTTATAAAGAACTTAGAATGTTGGTGTTTTTTGTTTCTTTAAAAGGTGAAATGCCCAAAAACTCTAAAGAGAATAATGCTTCAATCTCAGACATTGACAACATAATGCAAGAAGGTGCAAGACAGCAATAAAATATAAGAATGAAAAATAAAAAAATCTGTTGTTACACTATTCCTACAACTAAACCACACAACACTGTTTCCATGAAATGTTTTATGTTCATTTGCAACAGCAAATACATTTTGAAGGAATCGTAATGCATCCCGGATTAATGTTTTATCAAAATAATGAGGAAAAGCCTGTTAGTGAACATTTTGCAACTTGGCAGATAAATTCATTGACAACTTATTTCATATTTCCTATGATATGTGCTCATAGCGAATAAAGCATGACGCCTTTCTATGGTTTAGGCACTCAGCACTTGGTTATGGTTTGGGAAAGATCATGGTCAATGGTTAAATATTGAAAAAGTCAACAGTGACTTGAAGCACGAGACAGGATGTGTTCAATAACATTTAACCAAAACCAAATTTTTCCCCCCTAACCATTGCCAAAATGATGTTGCCTAAACCTAACCACACACACATATTACCACCTATTACCACAACCAAACCTCATACAGTCAGAACGAAAATGAGACAAGATTCATTTTCCTTTATTTTACTTTGTTCACTTAAATGTCAAAGTACCTGTTGGAACATTTGTCAGAACAGCTGTCTGATCATTTTTATAGCTAAAGGGCAAAAGAAATCCGAAATGCCATTCTCAGTGCCAGTGTTGCTTTAATCTGAAATACAAAATTGCTCATTGTTCATTTTCTTTTTCACATTTATAAATGAGCGTTTGGAAACCTCAGCTGATGTCTTCCTACTGATATATTTCTATTAGTGTTCTCATGGTAAGATAACTGAATCTCAATTTTCATCACCATTTTATTCTAAAATTGTCCTTTATCTTGCTCATGAATTCGTCATCTGATTGCCCAGACTGACTCATGAATTAGGACTATGAATTCAGGATTGGCACATTAATATCAAATGATGAGGTTTTGGTTTTTTTTAACTGATTGATGATGCAACTTTAGCATAAGCATGAAGGTCGTACTTCCAGAAATATAACAAATTGTCGGAGATGGTTTGTAGAAAACGTAAATTGCTGTCCTATACATTTCCAGCTTGCCCTCTGCAGTTTCCAAAAGCCCAGTGAATTTCCAATTCACTCTCCCTGCCCGGACCTATTTTTCATCTTCGTTTCACAGCTGTAGCATCAAAGGCAGTTTTTCTGTGTCCATTAGGCTTTTAATGCTGAGGAAACAATCCATTCTCTCACAGCAATGTCCCCTTCACTGTGCATTACCTCTGACCCTTCTCTGCTGGACAGCTCTCCCGCTGTGATTTTCTGAGTTGAACGGTACGGACTTAACAGGCTTTCAGTAGAGCCAAAAAAAAAAGGGGGTCGTTGGATTTGACATCTTGGTCGTGATAAAAGAGAACTTCCCTAGCAGTGGGCTGGATTTGATTAACAAAAAAGTAAAGCTCTGTAGTGGATTTTTTTTGCCTTTAAGAGCAACCAGAGAAATTTGTTTGTCTTATAAATAATGGAAAGAGGAAAAGGGAAAGTCACTATCTGTAACTCGGTAATTTTAGTGATTCTTAATGATTTTCCAACATGGTGATAATTCCATGTGTGCTGTGAAAACCTCAGCAACCTAATCAGTAATCAGCAAACATCGTTGTTGACATAAAATAAAAGATATTCCATCAGCCTTGTTAGCAGAGCATTTTAGTAAATGTGTGATAATGTGAGGCTTTCATTTAAGAATAGACGTGTGTTTTTATTCACAGAGAGGTAACAAATCCATTTTTCACATTCCAACTGAAAACACAATGTTGCAGTGGCCTGAACACACAGATCCTCAAGTGAAAGCGTAATTACGCCAAATAATGTGCAATCATGCCAAGCTCCTCTCTCGTCTCTCCCCTTAAAACCATCCCAAATCAGTTTTGTATGAATGTGTAATTATTTTTGCTGCACAGAGAAAAAAAACAATTGGCATCCTGCAATTTGCTTTCTCACGGCAGCCAGCATTGTTGCTAAACATCCAAAATACACTGGCACCTTGTTGTGTTTCTTCTCCCCGCACTGACTGTGGGTCTCCAGAGCTTCAGTTAACAAAGGCTATTTGGGAAGAATGTGAGTGAAAGTGGCTTTTTGCTTAATATAAGGTGCCTGTGTGTCACTGGCGATTTTAGACCCTTTTTACAGGTGCTCAAGCACACCTAAATTTCATCTTATCACCCCTAAAAAAATATAATAATAATAGAATTTAAACTGTTACAGTTAACCATTAAATTACAGTTAGTTAGCGTTGTTTGTGTGGTTCATAGAGTTATAGCAAAGTCGATTTAAGAAAGTCTCTGTGCGTGTTCTGCTACACAACAATCGATTTGTAAATAATTAGTCTTTATTGAGCTGAGTTTGTTGTTGTGGGTATTTGATATGGTGGTTCTTGCACAGAATAGCTCTCTTGACTTCAGCGGAACCTAGAGTGTGTATCACAATATGAGAAATGTGCATTTTACTAGAGGAATGTGACAGGTCTGTATTTTGCCATTGTGTAGCTTTGAGTACTTCAACACACATTATCGAACCAACATCAGTTCATGGCAATTTTTCGATAAAATGCACAACAAAGGCTCACTGACGAGATATGGGCACATGTCAGGAGAAAATCTCTAACGGCAGTGGCTTATCGAGACAGGATCTGTGAGGGCCTCCTGACGAGATGTGACAGGGGAAAAAGGAGCACAGAACCGGTATGAATGAAATATAATCAAATGAAATCCTGTCACCAAAAGCGCATATTCTCATCAATCTCATAATGTAGACAATATAATAAAGTCAGTGATAACAAAACACCCCTGTGGGATCTGTCCTGCCCTGTAAGGAGAATACAAAAGACAAGCTCAAATGTGACAGCTTTTGGTTTGATCTTTCCTGTCGGTTTTTTAAGACACATTTTCAGTTTGGTGTTTCTATGAAGTGACTTTGTTGTGTAATATATTAATTATAAGTTGTTTACAGGACAACAAGTATAGTTATGGCCCAGACATCAATAACATTCTCACCAGGTACAAATGGTAAATGGCTACAGCTGTGATGCAGTATGTGGTTATTGACCTTAGAAAAGGTGTTATGCAAATAAGCTTGCCTTTACTTGTCCTTAGAACTCATCCTCAATATATTAAAAGACGGGTCTGGATTGCATAGCTATAAATATTGTGCTTTGGAAGAGTACAAGGGCTCAGGTTTGGTTTCAGAAGAAGAAATTCAAAAATATATATATTTCCTGTATAGTTCGGTTTCACTGGTAGAGCTCATACTCGATGATAGGCAATGTGTTTTGCTACTAAGTTAGCACTGTTTTATTATTACTTGTACTGCCTTATCTTTTCATGGGGAATATTATAATTACACCCCGTCGTCACATGTTATTCAAAATACAGTATAGAAATGCAGGAAGTGCTGCAGGGTTTTTTCAGCCCTGAGTAGTGTGTCCCTCCTAGACTGCATACAGTCTTAACAAGCTCTTCCATATTACATAGTAATTGTACATCTTACTACACTAATCTTTATAGCATACCGTTTTTGCAGTTAGTATACAAGAAGTCAAAAAACTTTTATACTAACTAACATTTTTCCAGTAAGAACACACTACATACTTAAAACCTCCTTAGAATTAGTATGTAGTGTGGATTTGGGATGCAGCTAGTGTTAAGGCAGCCTGCTATAGCCTGAGAAGCGAAACCCAGGGACAAAAAAGTTGTGACAGCACTTTCTTATGCTCATAAAGTGTACTGCTGTCAGTGCACGGTAATAATCGAAGATGAACGTATCAGCATTTCGATTGACTCGTCTCTTATCTCATATGATTATGAAGGCAGGACACAAGAGGACACCGTTTAGAGAGAACACATACAGAATGTAGAAAACATAAAAAATAAGAACTGTGAAACATTGTGTTAAAATCTTAGGTCTCAGAAAACATTTCCTGTTCTCTTTATTTCCCTTGTTAAGTAAGTTAGTAAGTTTAACCTAACAATTCTCTACTCCTTACAGCTACACAGCACAGATATTCAGGATCAATCCCTTTCCTCCAGTGAATTCCATCTTCTTCTTCTTTCTGACTGGCAGTTTAGGTCTCCAAGGTGCAAAACCAAGCGATTTAGGAGAGCTTTTTTTAACAGAAACTATTGGACAGTAAAACTGGAATAGTCTGGGGAAGTAAATATAGGCAGTTTTAACACTGTGGAAACGAGTATTGGCAATTTTAAGAAATTATTATGTTATTATTAAGTTATTATTATTTTTCATGTCTTTTGTATTGTTGTGATGTCTGCTGTCTTGTTGTCTGTCTTTAAAAGCTGAATCATCTGCCCTCCTTGGGCTCTTAAAAATAAAAACATTGACCTTGCGGAGGTGACTCTTTCACTGAGAAACCAGATTGATTCAGGCAAAGGTAATGCCTTTTTTACTCTTTTAAAACTAAGATATCTCTGTGATAACACATTATACGCCTCCTCACCCCACAGAACAAAACTCCTGCATATAAATAAGCGTTTTACCATAACAAAAAAAACCACATCCATGCTCTTATTCTTTATAAAAGACGGCATCACATGTTGAATGTCATTTCCATTGATGACATTTAACACGTTCCAAGCATTTTAATTAATATATCCCATAATAATATGTTAATAATGTGCATGCAAGGTGGTGTACACACACACACACACACACACACAGCCTAATTCCACACACTCATATACACATGCACAGGCCATCTGGCAATCCTGGCAAATGTCAAAAGGTTTGCTCTGGGCCACGGCTTGCAGAAAATCTCTTGGCAAATGGAAAAATAGACAAATATTTGTGAAAGAATATGAAAGCTGCAGAGCACAGCCATTTCACTGGCTACAACATCATCAAATGCTCAGTTCAATGAAACCAATTTATAGTGGCGAAGGAGTAATCAATGATTCAGTGATGGCTGTTAAGTACACAGGTAGGAAATGGCTCCAGTGACCCTCATCAAGTGCAGCAGTCCACAGTGACATCATCAGTTCAGAGGTGGCAGAACCTCAGAAGTGCATTTGTTCGTCTGAAAGGACCACAGAGAAAAAAGGTGAAGTGCAGCTCTGTTTTGTGATCATATGTATTGTCCTCCATGCATACATCACTGCCTGAAAATGTGGTCCTGTTACTGTATAAGCCTAAGGTACTGTGCATTTAATTCTCTCATCAGCTAATACATTTGCTTTGTCAAACCTAAATTAAAACCTTTCTTGTTTTCCTATGTTTTGATTAATTAATTTTCTCTACTCCACTTTTATTTCCTTTATTAATTTGGGGGTTATTTATTTATTTATACTTTAAGTTTTATTGTTTTATCTATTATGAATTTGTCTGCTTTTATTATTTGATTCAATTTTATTATCATATTATGTCTTAATTTATTTCTCTTTCTGATGTGTTGTTAAATAGTTTGTCCTTTATATGCCTTATGCAAAACACTTTGAATTAAATGTGGCTATACAAATTAATTCAACCTCTAGAGACACGCCTTTACAGTCCAGTAGCTCTTCAAATAGACAATAGGCTGAAATCCAGGTAACAGTGGAAGGCAGGGTTTGAGTTGACATGCTTCTTAAGGCAAAAACATGGTTATTGAACTGATGAGATACAACCAAGAATTACATTAGGCCTATATGTTGCTACCATGCCACCATAGCAAGATATATTAAACATAATCTGCACCAATTAACATCAGCATAATACATGACTACATAACACAGAAGGTGATATTAATATGAAAACTACTTTAAAGGATAAGTCTGGCAAAATTCTATATTTTTCTTACTGTCAACAAATCCCATAAAAAGACCAAAGCCAACAATGAATTGATCTTACTAACAAGTATTGCTTGTAGCCTACACAAAGCCTGATATAGGCATATCTTATAGCCCTGTGCCATAGAGCTCCATTGTTGTCCAAAAACTATTAAAAACAGACCTATGAGCCACACTGTTGCACTGGGTGACATGTTCCTTCATTCCCATTGACACGCACTCTATCATTTATATTAAATAAATCAAACATACACCATCCTGGTGCCAGAAATATTCATTGTGTGCCAAATGTAGAAATAAAAAAAATGTGTAGAAGTTGACAATATAGTCCCCAGCAAAACACTATTGTTTGAGTACCATTAACAACAGCAGCTAGCTGGTTAATTCGTATTAACTAGCAATATGGTTCTAAAGTTGTTCCTTGAAGTAGCAGTGTTAGCTAGCTCCTGATATTGTGTCTAACACTGGCTTTTCACCAACCTAGCTAGTTAGCCAGCTACTTACGTAGCACGTGCAGCCTTTTTAACTTAGACACAGTAATTAACCTCCGTTATTATTTGTGTTTTACAACAGCAGCTCTAGCTAACAGGAGCCAACTGGCTAAATTTGGTAGCAGCTGTGGCTTGCTTGCTGAAAGACACAGTGAAATACATTTACACTGAAATACAAGTTCAAATGCCGGGTCCCTGTGTTAATTGTTCCGTTATGCTAAATATATGTCGAAGAACTAATTTTTGCATAGTCTTCATGTAAAACATTAATTCATTCATACATTTTTTTTGATGACTCATCTTGAAATCTGGGGCATATTCATAAATGAATCTAATCAAATATGATTTGGCATCATCTAAAACCACACTTAACATGACTTTTCATAGAAGTAGGTAAGTGTTTGGATATCAGGTGGCAAAGCATTTCCAAAGAATGTAGTCAGTGTCTAATTTATTTATTTCTCCCTCGTCCTCTTCTTTTGTATTTATATTAAAAACTATGGGGGCTCTGTAAATGCCAGGCTTATCCTTTAATGTATTAAGCAGCTATAGATGTTTCCTGAAAAAGTTTCCATTAATATGCAAAATAATGCAGCGAGGCGCTCCAACATCTTAATGCCCATGTTCTTTGTAGGAGGTCTGAGTGTATGGAGTCTATTGTTTTTGCTTTATTACCGTTTACAAGAATAGAAAGACACATGCTGTTATGACAATTTAATACCATTTACAGTGGTGGAGGGATACAATAATGAAGAAAGATATTTACAGAAAATACAATTTAAAAAGTAAATTTTCTTAAGCAATGGATGTGGTTATGTTCCCTAGGGCAGATCAATTGTAGCAGAGAAATAGGAGAAATAAAAAACAGAACTGTTTAGTATTTACAATAGTAATTATTGTAGTTTTTATAAATGTCATTTTTATAATACAAACAGGCAGCCAGGAAAGCTTCTGCACCTCCTGTAGAGTCACTTGAAGACTTGCAAACTGTAACTTGTCATCCTGTTAAAACATATTAAAGAGTTTTCACTGCTGTTTTCCCTCCAACAGCATGAAAATATCAATGGATGTGGAGCGGAGACGTACTGTTTGATACTGTTAAAAAGGCACAGACAGGCAAGTGCTACATGATGAGGACTTATCAGAAGAAGGTAATTATTCTCTCATTATTTTCAGTTTTCGGATGTGCAAATCATAGTGATAAGTTGCCAAACATTCCCTCCTGAACCTGAGGGATCCTGCTGAGACGTTATAACAATTTGCTGCAGAGCGTTGACATGGCTGGAAATTGATTAGGAATTCATATTTTCATATTTTCAGCAACTGTGCTAGTAGAAGCTCATCTTACTTCAAGTTTGAAGAAGCAGAAAGAGAAAGAAACAGAAAGAGACACCACGGAAGGCAGAATATCTCTTTCGAGACAAATTGATTGTATTATTCCTGGCTGTCGGCAGTCACTATAATATAATGCCATAAAACAAAATACAGCCATAGGAGCAGCAGGGAGTTTATGCATCATAGGAAGATTGTTAATGGTTATCATTTTGAGAAGAACATATACAATGAGTTACCGTTTCATTCTGCGCTAGCCCTCCCACCACTAAAGAAATGACAGCAGAGTTTGTAAAACGGAAAAAAAAAAAAGGGTTTGTAAAAAATCTAAATAATACCGGGTAGCTTTCTGTACACAACTGCCTACTGGAGACAAAAGACAGCAGTGTTCACTGGACTATTCCTAAACAGAACATTTTCTAAGAGAATTGCACAGCATTATCTGAGTGTTAAAATGTTAATTTGGGTTTGCTAATTTTGAGCAGTTGTGTATAGAGCTTTGACACCGTTTTGTTGTAACAGTTTTTAAAACAAAGATTTTAGCCTTTCATTTTCATTTTATACAGTAAGACCGGTTAAAAACCACTGGCAAACTTGACAAATGTACCAACAGTGGTATTTAGTGGTAACTTCTATTAACATAACGTGTGTTACTTTTAAGGAGATTATTTTGTTTTAAGGTAGAAAATAGATTTGCCTCAATACACAAAAATAAAATAAAAAGTAACAATCAGAAATGATTCATAAAAATAAGTATTCCAATTAAACAGAGAAAAAATATTAATATTAAATAATATAAAGAGCAATTTGGATGGACATACAAGAAATAGTAAACACATAGTAAATGTACAGTAACAACAGTTAACTATGATTATTCTGAATGTATATTAACATAACAAAAGCTATCCAAATAAAATGAGCATGCCTAATTAAATATATTTTGTCAATTTGGGAGATATTTGCACTGTATTCCTGAGAGCTTCTCCAGAGGAATAATGAAACAGGCTGAAATGTTTGGAGGGGTAATCAGTAACCTGGCTCTCCTCCCACCAGAACCCACTATTGCAGTCATACAGTGACTATATCACACCCTATTAACCAGAATGACCCAGAACCCAGGTGGTGGGGTACTTATTCATCCCGCTGCTTCTAATGCAGCGTGGTGTAAACTCGGCAAAAAACTGTTATTAAAACACTTCCTCAGGACATAATTTACCATAGGCCAGTGAGTGTGGAGAAAGGCCAACACATTTAGAATCCATTTCACTGCTCGGAAGCCACTGCGAAAAAGCAACTGTAGGTCCCTAGTAATTGCTACACCAACCTATGAACCTCTTTAATTTTCATACATCCTGAAGGGATCAAATGATTGCCCTAAGTACAGCATCAGCGCTGGGGTTTTATGTGTGTGCGTGTGTGGGTGTGTCTGTATTGTCGAGCAGGCCAACGTGTGTTGTCCCAGGCTCTTGACGGGGACTGCTGCTGTGCAAACGTCGGCCCCTGGGAGTCGGCCGGACTCAGGCAGAATGCAGGAGGTGTCGTGGATGAAATATGATTTGAATGCTCACGCTGAAATGGAAAATATCACATTAGAGGCATACAGTATATGTCTCCGTGCCCTAAAGATACAGGGGTTCATTACGCACCAGCTTTGATGTATCTGAGAGAATTTCAATGTTTATCGTCGTGGTCTCTCCCGTCGCCGTGACGTGTGCATTAATATCCACAGCCTCACTGTTGTTCTTCCCTCTGAACTCAGCATGCAGAACTCAGCATGAAGAATTGATAACCGTGGCCTCATTTGTCTGCCTCAGCTGCTTTCCGGGTCAGCAGCGAAACAGCGAGTGAATTGTGTCAATGTGTTTTGTGGGATTTTGTCCAATTTGAAAGACTGGGGAAATCAATGTTTTTTTCATTTTCGGAGCGGAGACGTAGCTTCGACAATAGACCTGTGGCTAAGTGAGTGGTGTCATTAAAGGTAGCGACAAAGATTAGTATTATGTGTATCACCTCATGTACTTTTCAGAGCGTGATAGGTCCAATCACTGCAGCTTAAGGGGGCTTACACTCTCAACGCATCATCTGTACTCCATCAGTGATGAGAAGACGAACACGGAGGTGATACAATAGCCTTTTAAAGTGCTTTAAAAGCAAGTCTCTCTAGCATACTGATCAGCTACAGAACAAAAAGCAGTATTCATCCATTTGGTCACATCCTGAGTCAGGAACTGCGCTGCCATACCTCTCTTACATCCAATTAAAAACGCATCTGACTTCCTGGCTGTCAGACACCTTGTACCTTCAAAACTATAGTAAAATCAGATTCTAGCGCCTTTTGACAGCTGGTTTAAAAAGCAGGTTTTCTCGATGCATTATGATCAGCAGAGGATTTGCCACGGCCTGAACGTTTTCAGCATCTTATAAAGGTGGCAGAGCTCAAGCCCCAGCCGGCTGTGCCATCAGTTTGCTTTGGTCAGCATTACCATTACAAACGTGACAATTTGGCTTCCCATAGCTTGCGTCTGTGAAAAGTCCATCCACTAAAAGTGCTTGTTTTTGCCACTGACTGGCTCAGACTGTTATTCGAATCCCTACAGATACAGACCATTTTGTTAAAGAGTGAGATCCTTTCTTCTTCTTGCAACAACTCAGCATCCTTGAGCAAGACTTTCTGTTTCTGGTTAAACAAAAAGGATCTTATTCTTTAACAAAACGGTCAGCCTCTGTGTTATCAGACACTTTGAGTAACTACCTGAGCCTGTCCGTGGCAAAAACACTTTTAGTGGACGGACTTTTCACGAGCGCAATTGCCTGTAAGGATTACGTTGCAGCCTGTTCGCGGATGCCGGCGGAGGCTATCTACTGGATCAATTCCAAAATGTTTGGTAAGTATTAGTCATTTAGACCCCAAAATATATAACAAATTGGGCCCAGGTTTAAAAATACCAGAGTTTCCCTTTAACTATGAAGCTGGAGCCAGAGTAGTCCACAACTACATCAGTAAAACCACAACTTGTCGTTTTCACACACAAACAAGATATATCACCGGAAGTAATGAGCTTTTGAGGTGCTGGTAGGTGGATTTTGTTTGGACAGAACCAAGCCAGCTGTATCCCCGTGCTTCAAGTCTTTATGCTAAGCTAAGCCAAAGTCTTCTGGCAGTAGCATCACATTTACCGTACTGATAAGAGAGTGGTGTTGATATTCTCTAATATCTAACTGTTGGCAAGAAAATGAATAAGCGTATGTCCCAAAATGTCAAACTATTCCTTTAAATTAAATTCCTTGCTCGCCAACTGGAGTGTGTTCAGCAACACTTTGCTCAGTGCTGCCACTAGTGGTCAGAATCTATTTTACAACAGTCTTTGCTCTTGCACATTAATATTGTTGCAATACAGGTTTCTTCTGACACCCTGGAGTGTGATATGTGGTATGGTTAGAGTTGAGTTCCAACAGAAGGTTTCCAGTAGCCATTTAGCTTAATAAATATATAATATATCTTGAAAAACTATAGTGGTACAATGTATTGAGTATTTGAATGTCAATATTTTATTGTATAATGCTGGTTAAACATAAACCCAATAAACATAAACTGATTTTGAGTGGGATTTGAATGGATTCAGACATGATAAGAACTGAAACTGGATCCAGATTTAATTAAATGAGTATCCCCCATTCTGGACATTACGTTAAAAGGTCTGGAAGTGTGTGTTATTATACTATATACAAACTTCATGATAAAGAACTCTAACTCAGCTTACTAAATCACCCTTGCAAATATTGCGGTGTGTCATTTCAGATAACATGCTAATTATTCCATGTTTATTTGAAAACACAAATCAAAGTGCTGACAGCCCGATTTTTTTTATAGCTGACATATGCTGCTACAGTAATTGGTATTCCTCCTAACAGTGTTTGTAAATATATAAGTTACCTCGGGGTTTATCATTTTCCATAAGGTGTTTACATTATTTTTCTGCCTCCTGTAGCTTGTTAGTTGATGTGCTGCACAGAAAATTAATGCCTGTGCATACATGAATGACTGTAAGAACATGTTTTGGAACATTTGGGATATTTTCATTAATGAAGACAGCCGTGTGAGTGTTAGCAAGCTTATAGCCAGCGTATCCAAGGGAGTTTGGCAATCACTCTCCTATCAGGGGGTGATCTAGCCACTGTGACCAGATTACATGGGGGGAACCCAAGAGGCTGCCTTTATAATTACTTTGCTGATTGGAAAAATAAGAGCCCTCTAACAAGCTCTGTCAATCAAGCATGCACTGTTTTCCACAACGATTATGTAGAGAAAAATATTGAGCCTTTTCTGTGTTATTATACAGCCTGCAGATCTCGTTGAATACCTAAAAGTTGGCCAATTTACCAGCTTCACATACAAAACAAGTGAAATGCATACACATTTCAGCTTCAGTGAGTCCATTACCCAACACACATGTTGAGAAGAGTGCATGTAATTGTGTTTGTCTGCGCATGTGTGTGTGTGTGTGTGTGGGTGTGAATGTAATCGTGCATGCACGAGTATTTGCATGTGTTTTAGCCTGTGTGTCCAACACAGTCTAAACCAAATCCAACAGACAGAGTTTGTTTATTTATGTTTTCCCCCATTGTGGTTCGCTCTCATACTAATCCCTATCTGAGAACTTATTCTGGTCTGTTGTTTGGGGTGAGACTCCAACTTTATAGCAAAGCTTGGCAGCGAGGAAGGAAGCCTCTCACTCTCCTGCTGGCATGTCATTGATGCATGCCATTAGGCGCCATGTGTCACATTCTTCAACTAGCACATGCAGCTTTTTAGAAAAGGCACCAAACAATGCGGTGCAAATAAGGGCCAACCTGCAGGATGGCATTCTGGGAAGATAATAGGGACAACCAGGCGCTCAACATGTGAGTGTCTGAGCTGTGTCTGCAGTTCACAGAGGGTAAAGTTTGGTGGAGAACATAAGCAGGTCGTTCTGTACAGCACCCACCCAGCCATCAATCCAGTGTCAGCAGCAAACAGCTAATTTGTCATGATACCAGTATTTACCATGATAGCAAGGTACAATCTGGATGACTCAGTGCATGTTATATTTAACCAAACACAACTGGGTATTATGTCTATTTAGCACAGAAAATTGCTGGCCTCTTTTCGTTCCTCTTCTCCATTTTTTCTTCATTAAATGACCCATCAAGTCAGATATCAAATCAGCCCCCAAAGCACAAACGCACATGTACATACACACTTACGTCTCTCTCTGGTGTGCACGCTTTGGCTTTAAATAGCAGCACAAGGATGCTATCACCTTGAAAAAGAGGGTCTCCAGCATCACAAGTGACAAAAAGAAAAAAAGCTGCCATCTTCAAATGTTGCGGGAAAGCATTGGCAGTAACGTGACCCCTTTGCAAGATTCATATTGTTTTGCGTAAGGCTATAACACCCTGGCAAATAAACAAATCAAAAGAAGACAAAACAAGTGGCTGTGATGAAATTGGGCTGCAATGACATGTAATTTAGCCCGAGTGGAGCACTGAGAGATGTGGAAGGGCCTGCTCACCCTTACGTTTTCATCCTCTGAGACAGCTGCTGCTACTGCAGTGCTTACTCTGGGCAGCATGGGAAGGGGAAAAAAAAGAAATAGCTGCGCAAGAGAAAGAGAGACTTGTGCTCCTGACTAATTCATGGGCAGCCTTCAATTACTGTATGAGAGAGAACCAGCAGAAAGAAGAAATTCAACATGTAAAAATACAGATCTCCCTTTCTGAGGCAAACTAATCATTGGATACCTGAGAAGACATGTGATGAGAGCTTACATCTGTTTATTTTAAGTGTACTTTACATTTCTCATCTGATTGTTATGCGTGCATAGGGGAAAGAAAGAGAGGGGAAAATTATTTGTCAGGATTTGGGTGCAAGCAGTCATAAAGAGATACTGGCACACACTCACTGGTGCTGGCTTCCAAAGTGAATCTACTTTAGGGAATACAAAAAGTTTGAAAGTCTGGAAAGCTAATAAATGTACCCACTAAAGCCACAATAAAGCTGCAGGAAGGATCTTGGTCCCTGTACAGGATACAGGATATTGAGGCCAGACATTCATAAGTGATATCAGTAATAGATCTCAGTAATGAGAGACATAGTTGTATTTTATGCAGGCAGAATTGTTGAAACATAAAATATGGTTGCATTGGTTGGAACTTGAATCATGCTTACTGGTGCACAATGATGTAACCATTTGAGGTTTCAGGAAAAAACAAACAAACACACAAAAGAATTGAAAATAAAATACAATATATATTCAGTTTATCAGAAAAGAAAGGCATATTGAGGTGGGAAGTTAGCTAATAAGTTGAGAAAGTTAAAGTATCATGTAATGTGAGTTCATGTGATGAGGAATGGACACCATCAGATAAGTTTGCAGAAGATCATTGGCTGCAGGGGAGGGTGATACGGATAAAATATTATCATCCCATCATACATAATTTTATATTGTGATTTACAAATATCGCAATATTGGAAATTTTACATCAATTCAATGAAGAAACGGTTTACATGTAAAATGACAATCAATCAAGGCACTTCATCACATTGATGGAAAACACTATAAATCTAAAATTCCAATAATGGAATTTTGCCATCAATGGCCAAATGCAGCCAGATATATTAGAAAGCTATAGCTATATAGCTATTAGCTACCTTAGTATAAACAATATTGCAAAATTGTTGACAGCAGACAAATCATCATACTTCCCAACCTTGGGCTGTCATGCTAACACTGTGCTAATGCAAAGTAAGCAATATCATGAGTTATTTATCATTTCTAAAACTACTATTTTTAACGGCATACATTCAGACGTCACCCACCAGCTGCATTAGTCACTGATACTTCAAACGTGTTAAGTCAATTTATAGTATTTTTTTATGTAATTTCTTAAATTAATGTCGCAGATGTCGCTAAAGTTGCAGATGTATTATGTCAGTTTAGTTTTACAGCAGCTACAAGCTCTTACTTTGTGTACGCATACATTTTAGCATGAGTGCTGGAGCCAAACTGGGACACATGGAAGATTCTGGTGAAAAAGGATTATTTAGAAGTATTAGTTCAGTTCAAAGTGGGCTTCACCTAGATTTTATGTCCCCACACATACACCCACTTTATGTTGTGATTTTTCCTGCTGCATGAAGACAGTTTACACAGTAAACCAGGTCCTCCAGCTCACGATATGCTTCTGATAACAGAAAGTGAGGAAAATAATGGGGGGAATATATAAGTGTACATATAGCTTACATTATAACTGGATGGAAATTGACCCAGCTACTGAATGAACATAGTGGGACAACAATTCAAAATAACAATAGGCTCCATTTATTGTATATAATTTCCCTTGTTAATACAAGCAGCTGAAGGCATTAAACTCAAAATTAAACTGTACAAAACATTTCACAATATGTGGACGTGCATTTATCTATTTTTAATGAGCCAGTCTGGACTTTCAATACAGTTAACAGTCCTGAGCTCTTCATTCTTCTGCATGACCTCTATTACAGGAGAGGACTTTACTGTATTGTAATGAGCACAAATGGAAATTATATTTTTCCCTCTCTTTCTTTTTTTTGTTGTTGAAATGCTTGATTTTTCCAGTGTCCGCTATAGGGACTAAAAAATGGAGTTCACTCAGGGAGCCTGGATTAAGTCTTGAATTACTGCTGAATTATTTTAGGGTAGAGAACAGCAATGTAAGAAATGCTCTGTGCCCCGAGGCAGAATAAATAAATCACGAGTAAAACTGAATAATGATTCATTTATTAATGCCCACAGGTTCTTTAAACAATAGATTACAGTAGCGATACAGTATGTCCTATTGATAGATGCTTTGCCTTTAACTGTGGATGAATTACTCTTAATTTCATTTTAAAAAAGTGGATGGAAAGTTGTATTGGTCTTTTTTCTGGTTAATTTATCTATTTGTTGCTGTGTTATTTATTATGTTACACCAATCACCAATTGGCTGCTTTCGACTCATCATGAAATAAAGCAAGAAATGAGAGATGAGATGACCTTAAATCAACTTGTGTCCCCAGGAGATGCCACCATCAGAAGATACAGCTGACATGGATGGAACAGCACAATCTGTATGCACAACATAATAGTAATGGCTGATTCTGGTTGCATCATTAATTAATTTAGCCGCACTACATGCTAAAACATCCTCATGTAATTTCTCACCAGAGGGATTTTTATGTATTCTTGCAGTAGGTTGGTGTTTGGCTGTAGCCTTCAGAATAATAGCCCCTGCCTTGTCTCTTCTCTCTGTTCAGTTGTTACTGAACTAATTTTCTATTCACACACTCAAGAAAGTCTTATCAGGGGGAAGTTGTAGGATCGTACAAAAGTTTTAATGATGAAAGTGCCAGCAGCAAATTGCGACATGATTCACTGGAGTCTGCGAGAGGCTTTTTGACAGATGAGACAACCATCAGAAAAAAGAGAGAGGGAAGAGACCGATTCAAGTCAGGCAACAGATATGTAGTCAGAAGGAAGGAGGAAATAAATGATCTTGGCAACGTTTTAAATAAACTCTGAAGCAACTTAATTTGCGCCTTTATTGATTCCAGGGGGGGTTTGTAAAGTTTTAAGAGTCCTTGAAAATTCAAAATCTTTACTTTTCAAATGTACAAAACCTTCATAAGAGGTTTTTCTATTTATGCTGCTGTATTATTAATGTGCCTGCTAATGGAATTAGTTTCCTTAATGCAGAGCCAGGCCTTTTTCTCTTGGACATCCATCAAACTCATGCAGATGATGAGTAAGACAAATGGACACGCTTACATTAACTATACATAGACACCTTCAACTAATATTTACACGTGGCACCGTTAGATAAACAGTTGCCTAATTGCACTATTCCACAGCTCATAAAGACTCTCGGTATCCATTAACGTGAGGTAATTAGTAGTAATTTGCATCATTAAAGACAAAAACAATAGCATAATAGTTTATGAATACTCAATCAGAGGATAATTACCTAGTCTTGATCTGCATCTTCAGGCTGGAGAGATGCAAAAAGATGCAAAAGAGGGTGGGGAGTTTTTGTTGTATGACTGAAGAACAAGGGCCTGCCTCCTTTTCCTCCCCTGCTCCCCCACGAACACACTTTTTCAGCTTTAACAAACCCTGAAATTTGGCTATTTAATTGCTGCTGGCCCATTTTTTCTTTCCCTTCTTTTTGTGTGGGAAAAAAAAGGGAAAGTGCGCAACAAAGTCGATGCTTTTGTCTTGTGTTGTAGCCTGTAAGACTTTGTCTGCAGAATGGCATTCCGCTTTGTTGAGTATAGAAAGTGAAGATCATTAGCTGCTGAGAAGACATAATGAGGGAAGCACTGGGGAGGAATATTGTGTTGTGCATGTGATGTGGGCGAACATTCAGTGAATGGATGTTTTGAGCATGAATGCATGTGCATATGTCTATATCTTGTTTGTTTTATTGTGCTGTATGTACATGTGTATCTGTTTGTTAGAAGACAGACCTGTATAGTTTGTGTACATATTAATACTTGTATAACATGTACAGTATGAATGTTTAAATGTTGTATTTTTAAATCTTGCCCAACTATATACTGCTACGTATATTGGCAGCCAGACATTTACTAATGACTCTTGCATGTAAGTCAGTAAGTACCCTGGGGGAGTACTATTTAGCCTGTGAAAACAGTTGTACAATGTCTGCTGTGGTTCTGGGGGAGTTTTGTATGAAAGTAAAAAAAGGCCATAAGGATTTGAATCTTACAAATTATCTAATCGTGAATTTAATCACTACTATGTTTAAATTCAAATACCACTATTGAAGCTCAGCATAAGTTCAATAGGGGAGACAATCTTCATGCCTCATTCATTCGCATCCCTCTCTCTCTCTTCCTGCTTCTCTTATTCAGCTGATTATGGGTATTTACTCTCTCACTTATCCAACCAGATTTCGCCACAATCTCCATCAAACTTTAAATGTGTTCTCCTGTCGCTTGCTGTCAGCTGTCATTTCAGTGCGGATTCGTTGCGATCCTCCTTCATCCCGTTGGCCTCCAGTTCACCACATTCACTCTCCTTAAAATATGATGATGTCATGATGGGGTCTAATCGCCAAAGACGCTTCACATTTCTCATCTTTATTATGCACATGCCAATAAATATTTGTTCACTCATACTGAAGTCTCTCCTGATTGAAATTGTATTCATTTAGTATGGTTTATTTTGTTAATGTGAATTTATGTGGTTTGAATTCAAAGTTTGTATTTTAATTTTCAGTAGGTAATTTCCAGTTGTGTTATTTCAAAAACGTGGTTTTTTTAGGGTTGTGAACCCTAAAAAAACCACGTTTCAGACAGAAAATGTCCAATATAAGTGTCCAATATTTTAAAAACGATATCCGAGTTGCTCAGATTCAGGTTCTGGATTGGTGAATTTCAGACACCAGAATGGAGGTAAATGTAGGTTCCCTTTAAACTCACCAAAACACATTGTGTGTGTCCTTGAGGCCTAACAAACGTGATGAATGAATTTCCTTCCTGGTAAAATCACTTGCAAAGCTGATTTTTCTTAAAAGTTTGAAACCTGCCTTGTTTACATCCATGCTTGCTAGCAGTATTCTTATTTCCTTCTGCATAACCGTCACCAGTGGAATAGAGTTACCCCATTGGCAGGTTACACTGCATGTGTGTATATAAATAAAATGGGTACCTACCCACTCAGAGAAAACTGACCCATAGCGCTACTTGTCAAAAACTCCACAGGCTACCTTTATTATGAAAAATGTAAAGTTGATGCCTGAATGGAATTTTTGTCCTATTAAGTTACATTCCGTCAGTCATGCGATTCAAGAAAAACTCAGTTCATGTGAATGTGAATGGAAAACCTGGGGGGGCATGGTGTTTAAAAGACGCAGCCAGGTAAGGAAAGTCTAATTAAAACTGATATTAAGTGTATCAAGCTGCATTGTGGGAAATGTAGGATCCAGTGTTTTTGGAACTTGATGCAAATCATGGCCTGAAAGTCGGGATATCTTTGCCTCTTTTTAAAAAATCTGTCTCTTTTGAGACTAAATGGAATTGGAGTACTCTTTTAATTATCAGGCTCAGATGCTTCTTTTTCCTGCCCAAACAAACCAGTTCTGTGAGTTTTGCCAGACAGCTGCTGGACAAAATCTTAGCCTCTTTCTCTTGTCTCTGAAATCCCACATTACTGACTGAATGCCCTGCTATCGACGCTTGAATCTGTCCTAAATCTTAATGACATGTATTCTTACTTTGTAATGATTTTGATTCCGTTGTTTTTTATTATTTACGTCTTACAGACTCTGTATCTTTCATTTTAATTTTTAAAGCTTATTATAATTTTTTATATGGTTATATCTGTTGTTTTTTACAGAACTGAGCTGAGTTTATTTGACATTATGAGAAGGAGGACATTAAATCACACACAACTACAAAAAATGTCAAGGATAAGGCAATAAAGTCCAAGACTTATTTCCATTTTCTTGGAGAAAGGTGTGTCTGAAAATGAGATACTATAATTGTAGGCCTAGTTCTTGTATTCAGCCATTCATCTTCGTAAACTAGACAAAAACACTCCTTACCCATAAAAGCTGCATGCCGTGCAGTTGCTAATTTGGAGTTACAGCACCTTTTTCATCCCAATTCAAGCGCTGCCCACAGAGTACAGCATCATTGCATATGTATAAAGATCAACAGAGAGATTACCCCCCCCACACACACCCCCCACCTACCACCATACACACCTGTACAGTGCAGACTCACTCTGATAGCTGTCTTACTGCTCTACATGATGAATGTAAATGAAAAAATGTACACACATGCACACACAGGAGCAGACACACAAATAGACCTAAGCACACACGCCTGCCTGCCTGCCCACCACCTACACTCTATCACTTACATCACACACACACCTCCTCTCCCCCACACACATACACCATCTCCCCCACCCTAACCCAGATGGTCGGTCCAAGCTACAGAGCTGTGAAACACTAAGGCCACAGAGCATCAGTCCAAGGGATTCTGACTTCCCAGCTGAGCTTTTAACATGCGCGGCCCACAGCCACTGCATATGATGCTATGTGCCAGAGAGAGACAGACAAAGAGAAAGACAGAGAGACGGACAGAAAGAAAAAAAGGAAGAAAGCCAGAGAGAGAGAGAGAGAGAGAGAGCAGACACAGAGACACAGCTCCCCACAGTGGAGCTGTATTGTACAGTCTACAAAACGCCATAGAAACATTAAAAAGGAGATGTAAAAGCTTCAACACCAGCACAGAGCTTTATTTATGTCACCTACAATGCAGGTTTTCGCTCCTGCTCCTCACAGCAGCAGCTATAGTTCAGTTATACCCCCCCTTTAATGCTCCACATAGGTATTATTTATTGCATTACAACAGAATTGCATTACAAGTCAAAGAAGAAAAAGCTTTTTAGGACACATGTAGACCCCTGAGATGCACTTTCAAAGCCTGCGACATCAAGATCCCCCCCCCCAAAAGTACATTATAAATTTAATTTTTTTTATATCCTTGGGTTGTTTCTGGCTTTTGTTATTGTCTTGACTTTCTTATATCAAATGCTGTGTGCACAGGGGCGGTATATTTGCAATTCAGCTGTGACTAGGGCATGCCCTGTGAGCTTTCTGTCAAACGTAATGTAATTAGAGAATAGGGTCGACACAGCCAAACAGGGGTGAGGAAGGCTAATCAACTTTCTGAGTCACTCTCCATCTGTAATCAAAGGGAGACAGCAAGAGAGACACACGCGGAGACAGGGAGATTGAATTGATTAGAAATTGAAATCCCAGACCAAATATGTTCTAAGAGAAGTTAATTACAATGAAATTTATCATTTATTTAAAT
This sequence comes from Maccullochella peelii, assembly GCA_002120245.1. Taxonomy (NCBI): domain Eukaryota; kingdom Metazoa; phylum Chordata; class Actinopteri; order Centrarchiformes; family Percichthyidae; genus Maccullochella; species Maccullochella peelii. The sequence goes on along the minus strand of LKNJ01000220.1, from coordinate 144,996 downwards.
TTTGCATTAATTTCCCCAGTCTCTGCATCCATTTTTACTTCTCCTTGACCTCATCTATGAGTGAACTTTGCCAAAAGTATATTATGAGGCACATATCATACACTACATGGCCAAAAGTATGTGGACACCCTGAAATTACTCCCATAGGTGATTGTTGAACAACCATGGGCATGTATCTGCTGCTATAACAGCATCCAGTCCTCTTCTTTCAGGCTTTTCCACAAGATTTGTGAATTTTGCTGCAGGGATTTGGCCCCATTCAGCCACAAGAGCATGAGTAAGGTCAACCACTGATGTTGGCAATAAGACCTGGGGCCTTCCTCACCAAATTTACAACATGAGATGATGCATTTAGCATTTAATTTTGACACGGTTCACTAACCAGAACAAATGCCATACCTGCGACCCATGTTAGCACAAGCTCTGTAGTGGCTGCCATGGATCTGCTGGATGTAAAAGTGTGCTTTTAATCCCACAGAGGGGACAAGCAAAGCCAGACAAATGTGTGGAGAATAGTCAATCATCTACTAAGTATGCATGAGCTGCATTGGCATTATTCAAATAAGAACTGAAGATGGTGAAAAAGCAGTACGCTAACCTGTTTCTGGGAGTCTCTGTTGCCAGTTCAAATATTTGTAAATGGGTCTTTTCTAATCCTTTGGTTATACAGACCTTTTTATACTGGACTTTTTTTTCCTGGTGTTGAGGTAATGTGGTGACGGCTTGTAACAGTTAAAACATTAATTCACTTTGCACTGATTTTTAGTATCTTTCTGATCATGTACAGACATCATTAGAAAATACTTTTTCTTTTAATTCAATGAGACTTACTTTTGCTCTTTGGACAGGAAGTCCCAGTGTACGGTATGTGTGCTTAATTAGCTTACACGAGTAAAAGGCAACACACAGCAATGGACTCAATCATGAGAAAGCATAGCCAGCTGCGTTCACATTGTCAGTAATACTGTACCTGAATAAATAAAAAAGTGAAACTGCTTTTACAGGTAGCTTTTCACAGCTTGTTGTGAGTAAATGCCCTCATGGCCACACACAGCATAACACAGTAACCAAATTACTGGCATCTTACATGAATGGTTTATGTAAATGAACATTTGTATGCACTGTTTAATTATCAAGGTCTCATAAGCAAAGGTGGGATATGTAAAACAGACCTTGATGTACACTTTCCAAACAGATGTTCTCCCCATCCACAACTATTATATCAAATTCCCATTGTACAGTGTATGTCTCATAAGCAGGGTGAGCAGGAATGTCCTTCAGCAGCTCACACACACACACACACACACACACACAGTAACACTAATTTGAATGCTTTGGGAATGGAAGGCATCCAAACAACTTAAATATCTACAAAACAAAAACACATTTAAAGTCCTTGGTCATATCTGAAATGTGAAATGTACCATTGATGTACTACATTTTAATGTAGCGGAAATTGTTGTGAATATATTTCACATTGCTGCCCTGGTTCATTCACTTAACCCAAGGTCAGCCACTTAGGTGGGGTGCTTTAGCTTTCATTAAGATTAGAATATATTTAATTAATTGTTCTTAGCTGTTGACTGTTGCAAATATGGGGACTCCAGTTTTACCTGTTTCACTGAGAAGGAAATGAACCTTTTCTGATTTCCTTGTTGACATGACCTCTGGGTCACAAACAGGCCCTGCCAGGACTTGTGCATGGCACCGGCCTAGCACTGACCCTTTTAAGTGCCAGTATCTCAGGCTCAGGATGATCCCTGGACTTCATCAAGCACTCATAGGGGACAAAGGAACTGACTTTGCAATGCAAAATGAAATGTACATGACATTCTTAGTCTAAACATATAAGTAAAGTATGAAACCTTGAGTCAATATGCTAATTTTGATGCAGAAATAACAGAAATTGAACTAATAGGATGCTGAACGGTGCATTAAGGTGATTTCACTGGTCAATATTAAAGTTTTATCCACTTTGTGTACATTAATACAGCTTGCCAAGATAATCATTCACTTCATCATCCAATATATAATGGTCCTTATACAATAATTATAGTTGATCGTTGCATTTATCCATACATTTGTGTTTAGTAGTTATTAGTTGTGTGTGTGTGTTAAGTTAGTAGTTCAATAAACTTTTCATTTATAAACAATCTGATCATATGTTTGTGTGTATGAAATATTCTGCTCACTGTACACGAGTCAAGAACTACATAGCAAACTTTAGACTTAATTAATTATCTTTTTTTCTCTTTTTTAAGGGTGATGCACTCAGGTAAATTTGATTATGTTAAATTCTGTTATTTAGTATACATACTGATTATTTCTGATAGCCGAAGTTGAGTTCAATCACTCTACTTCAATTATGAATGATCATAATTATCATATTTTAATATAATTTATCATTTACACATCCAGCAGACACAGGCCAGCGTTATCATTCATTTGGAGTCATGTTTTTAGCGACCTGACGAATGTAAGTCTAACATTCACACTCTTCTGTTTTGGTTTCCACAAACTCCTGGGGGAAATATCAGGCTCTTGGATTTCCAAATGCTCCACTATGTTCACCAGCTAGCCCTTCACTTTGTCAGTCTGCCTTTTAGTGCTGGGCAGGTAGCGTATAGGTTTTTTTTTCTCCTGAAAACAGCTGCCTCTTGCTGCTGGAAAAGAGGAAACAAATTATCAACTGCACCATAGACTGTGACTGCTTATGGTGAGGCAATGATTTATTAGCCTGGTACTGAATTGGACTCTGGCATTGTGGACTTTTACCATGGCTACTTTCCACAGGCTAAAGGGGAAGTTGTGTTCAAACTGTCATCAATTTCTTCTGAGTTTGTTTGTAGTCCATTTAACCAATGATTAGATCTGTTTTACCAATGAGAGTTAGAGTAGCATGAAGAAGAAGCACTGTTGCTATGGTTACCTGCAGTTTAATTTACTTTGATTCAGACAAACTGCAACTGTGTTTAAGGTGTTCTGCCATTTGATTTTATTGGACAGACAATCAGAAATCACCATAGTATAATAAAGGACCAAACCTTATTAGTAGTATACCAACATTATATGAATGTTTTATCTGATATGTAATTCAGGCAGCATGGTGCTTCCAAAAGCATTACTTCTAATGTGACCCAGCATTATAACAATATAACATACTGTCAGAGCAGTATCAAGCACATAACAGCTGGTATGCTCATGCAGAATGAAACCACGCTGACCCAAGTTGTGGCTGATACCAGTTCTGCCACCTTGAGATATCCGAGATAAGACAGCTTACAACCTATTGTACATTTAAAAAGCAGAGCTGTGTTTATGTATGCCTAGTCAGACAGTAATATTGCGTCTCACTGTTACCTGGGCTTTCATTGGCTATCGCTCTCAAGCTTATTCTGAGATCTCCACAGAATAAAGGACTTGTTCAGTACCCTGCAGATGTCTGGTCATAAATATGAACATGTTTGATGGTATCATGGCAGCTCAGATGTGTGAGGAGCTCAGTCTGTGACTGCTTGAATTTCTAAAGCCCTCGCGCTCAGCTGTCGACTATACCTATCCAGTGTATTAATCAGGTGTGTTACATTAAACATGCAAGTCTGATTCTGCCACAAATGAACACAAAGATAAACGACACGTTATTGTGTTGAGAAGACAAAAAAAGCTGTTTTCCATCATCGTTAAGTGATAGGACGGCAGATAGGTTGCAGCTGAGTTGGTGATGAATACCACTCCGAGCGCGCATCTGACAGGTTTTTCTTGTGAACATCATACTCTCAGCATCTCCAGTGGGGTCATTACAGATGCAAATCCCAGACGCAGCGGTGTTTTATGACACCTGTTCTTGTTTTCCGGGACGGCCCTGGCAAGTGTCCCGTCGAGGACTTGCAAATCAAGACGGAAAACGAGAGATGGGCGGACAGGTAGGCCCTCTCAGCTGTCAGCGTTGTCCCTAGTCTCCCTTCACTCTCCCCCTTCCCCATTCCTCCTGATCACAGCTCTGCCATTTGTGTTCCCATCAGTCATTTTCATAGCCCCATCCCTCTCCCGTTGTGTCTCTCTCAATGTTAGATGAGGACATTGCACCCCACCTCTGCCTGATACTTGAGCATCTGCTTCTTTCTGCCACCAGTCGTCTCCGGAGAATTTGATGCTTATGAAGATTGTGTGTGAACTGGGTCAAAGAGCCTCCACATTCCTGTACAGATGTCTGGTTCATGCAAAGGAAATAGCTCAACATGTAGAGGAAATGTTGTGCCATAACCAGAGGTGAGTAGTGTAACCATGAAATGCTGAAGAATCCTGCAATACCTGCCAAGCACTGCATGTGTGATAAATTTAGAGGTCTACAAGGCAGGAGGTGTATGTAAAAATATTCCTACACCATTGTTATCTCACATAGTGAGGTTGCAACAGTAAAAAAAAAAAAAAAAAGGTCCAATCCCATAGTTGAGATGACATAGATTTACCCTATGTATGGACACTGGTGGGAAAACTTGATACAGTAAAATTCAGGACAGTAAACCAAGGAATTACGTCTATATTGGACACTTCTGCACCTCACGATTTACACCCAGTGTACCCATTATGTAACAAGGTGGAAAGTAAAGTTCGGTGTGTTGGATGGGTGTGTTTTGTGTCTGCAGGTCATGCAGGATCCACATGCCGGTAAAGTTCTGTAATTAACATTTGCCCATAGTGTTTCCTTAACTTTACCCAGGTGTTTTAGTTGCCTAATCCCTCCCATATCTTAATCATAGTTTATTTCTGTTAGACAACTCCCCTAATGGTTCCTGTTTGGTGGCTGTGTGTTTGTGTATTGTCTGTCAAGGATCTGGGTCGAGGGGCGTGGCTATCTGCCTCTGCCAAACCACACTCACCTGCGGCTCATCTGTACTCGTCGCCAGATGGTCTCATCCACTTCTGTGGTACCATGTCTAGGCTCTACCTGCGTTCTATCAAGCTAAGTACTTTCCTAAGTTTTGCCAGTGTGCTCACTCTTGTCTGTTTCTCGTCACAGAACTCTCGCTGCCTGCAGTTGGACCAGCCCAGCCTTATCCACCGGACCGCAGCCACATAACGCCCCCGCCCCTGATCTACTATCGGCCGCCCAGCTACCCCTCAGTTCCTCGGCCCGTGTGCTTTGTATCATTAAATCCTCTTTTACCTGCACCTACCTGGTTTGAGTGTTGTGTTTGGGTCCAGTCCATACTTACCTAAAACCTAACAATTTCCCATAACCACGACCTTGTCCCTTGTCCAACCAATAAGGTCATCCCAAAGTCTTCAACAATCATGACTTTCAACTTCTCCTGTCAAGTCAAACTGCCTTTCTCTCCATAATTCATAGCCCATTGCTTTACACTTGAGACTGATCTCTCATTGTTCCGTTTCAACAGGAAACAGATCCCATTAAATAATGATACAATTCCATGGCACATTTGATGAAATTAAAATAAAATCACAAAATAATTCATAATAATTATCGCTAACCCTGAGAAAAACTATATAGTGTGCAGCTGATATGCATAGAACCTTTTTTGTTTTTAAACGTGGCCATGCGAATAAAGGTGTTCATGGTCATTTTTCTTTTACAAAGCAGCTTGCCTTGAATTTTGCAGGATTCTTTCCTCCTCTCAAATACACATTATTCACTTGTGCTTCTGGATTACCTACTTTGCTATAAATTCTCAGGTTCAAGTAGCACTCCATTGTGTTTGTTATCCCTGTAATAGTTCCACTTTTTTGCCTTTTTCGCTTATTTAAAATAAGAGTACAGGCTAAAAAGCAGAGCTTTAGTCAAGACCACCGAAGTGAAATCCAATATAAGTAAGAAAGGCTGACAACAAGCAGGTCAGACACAAGACTTAGTCAAAATAAGCTGATGTTGACACCAATTTAAAAAGTCTACCTCAGTTGAGAAGTGTCCTGTATGGGATGATGCGAGTCCATGGATGTTAAAAGCAGTGACATTAGCTATGATCCATATTCTCACAAATATCAGAGATAATAAAAACTTTGACTCTTTCTTGAGTCTTCCCTTCCATTTTCATATTGACAACATCATTGGTACCACTTTGTTTACTTCCTGAAGCCTGTTATCTGCAAGAGCAGAGGTCGGGCTAGGGAAAACCGAGGCAATAAAGAGCATTAAAAGAAGGACTTGGTCTTTGTCTTGGCCACTGGTCTTGTCCTTTACATTCCCTGCTCTCAACCAAGTCAAATAACCCAGGAGAACAAGACAAGCCTAAGGTAACAGAAAAGATACTCAAGTATTAGAGCCCTATGAAAACCAGGAATACAATATTCTGCCACCAGCAGTTGCTAGTAGCAACCACTACACGCACAGTCACACGGCAGTTTAAAGCCCAGTTCAGACCAAAGATTCGCGACGAGACGAGTTGAAACTTGCAACTACTTGCAATGCGCCAGTCTGCAATGTTCTGAAACCAGCCAGTTTACACCAAAGCGACTAGACAGAGTATCGACTCTTTGTACTTCCATTTTTTGCAGCTGGATATAATTTGTAGCGTCTTAAAATATGAATGATGATAATGATAGTGAGTTACTTGCTACAGTTGCATTTTTAGTATTGATGAAATGGCGAAAAAAAAAAAAAAAAAAAGAGAGGGTCGAGATGACCAGCTGACTTCTCTTCGAGCTGACTGACTATTGAAATAAGTGACGTGCCTTATGTTCTAAAACCAACCGCTGGCGATTTGACAAGCTGAGTCGCAGGCGACGCCATGAGTCGAGCTGAGATGGGCCAGTTCACACCGCTGCAACTTTTCCCCCTGCGACGTTCTAAAACGGTTTCGTCTCGTGGCGAATCTTTGGTCTGAAGTGGCCTTTACTGACATCGTTACATCCACCATTTTGTCAAATTAATGACCAAACTAATATTGAGAAGATTATTTTAACCACTCCCTAAATTGGTTGTTGACTTGTGATTCATTAGAATTTAGTTCCTCTATGACCAGCGGCTAACCAAGCTATTCACTAGTTATACTAGCTGTTTGGAGCTAATGTGTTGCTAATGTAACCTTCAAGTAACAATTACTGTTGAGTAACTAATATATATAACTCTTTTTACTTTCTCTTGTGTATGTTTGTATGTATGTTTACTATATTAAATCTTAATGTTGATCTTTTGATGGCGATACATTGTTTCTTCCTTTTGTGAATCCAGTTTCCTCATTAGTCATACTGTTTTCACAGTTTCACACAAGCCCCCAGGAAGTGCGCCAGGCTTTGAAGCCAATTTGACATAGTGGCCAAATTGTGTAATTACAACTTCCGGATCCGTCACATGATGCACACTGGCTCCAAGAGACTTTTTCCCTTAGACTTACATTGTGAAAGAGATGTCTGTAAATCAGCAGATAATTTTTTTGAGGTACAACAACTAGACAGTGCAAACACTTAAATATGCCTTATTTAAAATCATTATGTCCTAAAAGTTGTAGAGTCACTGCCATTCATGTGAGTGAGCCTGAGACCGAGCGGTGGGGTGGCGGGGCTAAAGAAAGCACTAGAGCGTTTGCTCTATGGGCCGTACAACGCAGAAGCTATGCGGAAGATCCCAGAAGATCCAGGCAATTTTATACCCAGGAAGTCTAACTTTTTTTGGCTTAATGCGCCACTGAGCAACTTTCATAGGAATGAACAGGGCCCACCTCCGACGCTGTATTTAGTTCTCTTTATATATATATATATATATAATAAAGAGAACTCATGAATTGTTATAAATTACGGATCATATCAACCATTTGCAGATTTATTATGGGACAGTGTAAAAAAGATTGCTTATATTAAATTTAAAAAGTGACCTCGCCACTTCATTGTCAAATGTGAACACTTCTCTGAGAACTGCACATCTCCAAAGTGATGCATGATTATTTTCAAGAGCCAAAATCCAAATCCAGGACAAACTTATGGTCAGGCCTACAGCAGCATTATCAGGGCAGGGTTAGTCACAGCCATGCCTTCCTGTCTCCTTCTACTTTGCATTAATGATTTGCATTTAAAGTTTTGCGTTTAAAACTTTCATCCAGATTATGCAGTCCCTAGCTTCAGAAAGCACACTCTTCCAACCAAGGAAAGCAACAAATAAGGTTGTTTACAGCCAAAATGCTGAGGTAAAGCGTATTTTCGGAGGAGGGAGTTTGAGGTTAAAAAGCAAAGAGTGAAAGCTCTTCTGTAAAGCCTGGGCCTGCCTGTGCTACAACTCAACATGCATGGGCTTGTACCTGTAGGGTTTGTCAGGTAGGGGAAAAGAAGCCTGAGAAGCAAAGGATCAGAGTGTGTATATTTGCTCAACAGCTTGCAGTTACGAAACATACTTTTACGAAACGTCTTTTTTGACAAGAGAAAACACATGTTGTAAGTATGAGCTCCAAATTAGCTTTAAGCTTCAAGACTTGTTGTCTGGCACTGAGGATTTTGATACTGTTGAACGTTTTGAATGTTTTACTTCCCCTTCGGTCTGTCTAGTTCTTCAGTAATGACTGACTTTCTCGGATCTTGCCCAGCCAAAAAGCATGTTGCTAAAATAAAACTGGGATGGGTTTTGCGGATGGTTCTCTCTTGTCTGCGAGTGTGTGAGCAACTGTTTCTGATGGGGCTTCTGTGAGCTCTGCAGTTTTTATTGGGAGTTTCTCCCTCTGTGTTTCTGTGTTTCTCTGTGCTTCTCATTATGCCTCCAGCTCTCTTTCCCTTCCTTCCTTTCCTCCCTAAGAAAACATGAAAAAGGTCCAAAGACGAGTGAGAATTCTTTGAGCTGAACATGCTCTTGCGCGCTATATGATGCAATCCAACAAAGTGGCTACATTAGGATATAGCTTTTCCTCTGATGCCTTGTCCCTTATGTCTGAGGGACTTTTTGATAATGTATCACTTGAAAGCACAGTTCAAAGCTGCACTGTTGAAGCTGTCAGAACATTTGAGCATTTTCATACAACTTGAGGTGAACTACTTTCAAGCAATTTGTTTTTTCTTATCGAGAATTTTGGGGAGACCAAAGCAGAGCTAAAAGAAAGTTGACTGGAATTTATCACACAATTCCAGATAAATGCTAGTGTTGCTCAGTGTCACTCTCAGCTTTAGAAGGTGATATAATGTCAAAGTTGTGTTTACAGCTTGTGCTGCTGCCCGCAAGTGGCCAAAAGAAAAATAACTAATGCACCTTTAAGTAAAAGTCATACCACAATATAAAAAATGCTACAGTACAAGAAAAGTCTTGCATTCAAAATGTAATTTCAGTAAAGGTACAGAAATATAATCTGCCAAATGTACTTGACTTTCAACAATTAAAGTACTCATTATGCTGTATGCAAACTCATTATGCAAACTTTAAGGAATTCAGTGATTCAGGAGGACAGTACTTGGACAAGTGAGCCAAGGAACTAGAGGACTAAACATTTGGACTCCCTGTGCTCTAGTTTTGAACAATATCTATATGGCCACATAGGTTGTCTGTGCAAGCAGCTTATTACGACCCATATTTATGTTTCTTGTTAGGCTACGATCTATAAAGAGCGCCAAAGTCTGCGTAGGGAGGAGGTCGAGGTGGATAGATCAGTCAACACAGGACCTTCACCCAGGAGATCACCGTTTGTGTCCCTTGTGAAACCCAAACCATGATCTTTTCCTAAACCTAACCAAACTGCGACCGTTTCACAACGTTAGCCATGTGTTGTGGGAGTTTTGGGAGTCATTGACAAACGACTTATTCTGTCATTTAGGTTGGAGGACTTTTTTCTAAAATCTGTTGCCGCTCTGTTGCTCAGCAGGAAAAAGTGCAGGTCAGAGTTTGTACACCTACAGACTGCTTTATTGTGTTTTACATGTTCATCTAAAACAGGAGTTATACCAATTTGCCCTGAATATGTCAATTTGTGCTTTCCTAGTCATCTGTAGAACTGCATTTTCCCACTTTACAGCCACTCCATACAGGGTTCAGGCCTCTAATGAGCACCCTCTAATGCCAGCGTTGTTCTGCTACCGTTAATAGCCACATTGGCCACATTTAGCAACCCAGCATATGATATTAACCGCGTGGACCACATCATTTTGCAAACCTGATTGAAAAACAAAAAGCGAGTGGGATTCTGTTCATAGAATTGGATGGAAAAATAACCATAAATCTGTTGATGAAGTTACGGCTTGCTTCCAACACAAGCCTCTCTACATGCAAACATATTTATCATCATTAAGAGACACACACGCACACACACATCAGCTCTAGTCAGTTCTTCAGCTGTAACAGCAGAAAGAACAGTGTCACTCAGTCAGCAGTGTTCATTTGATGAGGCAGGCTGCTGGACTGTGCTGCCTGGAGCAGTCTTGTTCCAGGTACTGCCGCTGATGACTAGCCGGCGAGGTCAGCCAGTGCTGACTGACTTACCAGAAAGAAAAAAAAATCCAATGCCAATATCAGGAAGTGTTTAAGTAGCCTTACACTATGTGTGTTTTTGGTAGACCACCACTAAAAAAGCACAGTTACATGAACAGCTTGTGAATGTGTGTAACTGTCTGATTGTGGTATAATATATATTTTTAATAATGCATGCTAAGTAGCATTACTTCCTTGTTGAAAAGTGGTGCTCAGCTGCACCCACAACCACCGCTCACTGCTGGGTTTGGCTTGGCAGTAAAGAGAATTGGAAGGAATAAGGAGAAAAGTTTGTTGTTCCTGTGACTACAACACCTCACTGACAACTTTTGATCTTATTTTGTTGGGGATGTGTAGAGTGGTGAGTTTACACCATGTATTTATCATTACCTAAAATAAGACAAAAACGTGCATTTCTTAAACGTTCCTACCATGTGATTGGCATAAAATCCATCCATACAGTATGTTTAAAAATATGCATCAGCAGAATTCGAGGGCGCTGCCACCACTCAAAGATAAAAAATGACATACCTCTCGATATACAGAATCTCCAACCTGCCTGCTTATAATGCATATTTATACATGTCGGACATATTCTGTACAGTAGTTGCTATCCCATCCACACATCAGATAATGTGAATAGCTCTCCCACATCTACTCCAGCCTGCGAGTCTGTCAGTGCCGATGCTAGTTCTTTATTTATTTGCTCCACTTTTCAGCATGTTCACTTGCTGTAAATTCCTTGTTTTACACTCACTGCTCTGACTTATTCTTATCTGATTCTCTGCTGCTGCTGAAACGACCCAGTTTCTCCACAGGGATCATTACATTTTCATCTAATTTAGGATTTTCCAAACAAGTAAACTAATGACAAGAGGATGCTGCTAGTTTGGCTGCTGCCATGCTGACATAAATCTAACTCACTGCAGATAAGTTACAATTAAACTTGCAGAAACAGGATTTTCAGTATAGGTTGGTGAACCCATTCCCCACAGTGGTTTCAGTGAATCCCACATTATGTAATATAATCTTATTAAACCATCATTATGTGCCCATTGAAACGCTTAAATGCAATTTTGGGAAATAAACCAAGTACATGTACTCATGTACCAATTGTGAGGTACTTCGCTCATTATGTTTATTTTATGCTACATTCTACCTCACTTAGCTTTAAAGGCAATTATTGCAATTTATTTTAGATTCATTTTAGAGCTATAATTACTTCTTACGTGATCACCTTGTAAAATATGATGTTTTGTTACATATTAAGTATTTAAAACTAGCTCCCCTTCAACCAAGTACAACATTAAATGATTCTTAATGTGTTGATAACCTACTAATATATTATATGTAATCATAAAGCACTGCAATAAGGGGAAATACAGCATAATGAGTACTTTAATTTTTTGGAAGTCAAGTACATTTGGCAGATTATTTTTCTGTACCTTTACTGAAATTACAGAAATTTACCTGGGCAGGTAGCGTACAGTTGGCCTTTAGAGCTTTTCACTGAAGACAGCTGCCTGCACTACGAGTGACACCTTTCACGCTACACGTAGTAATTTGATTCACTGAAAATAGAGATATGAATTAGTGCTACTTTAAGTAAAAAATCTGCATGCTTCTGCAACTTTTAATTGCCATTTTTATTATCTGTTTTCATGTAACTGGTCAGGAGGGAACCCACTTCCAGTGGACAACACTGACTGACTATCTATTACCTGGTATTCAATTAAGAGCCAATATCAGCTAAGATGTGAGTTGTCATTCATTTTATCCTCTAGGATTGGAAATATTACAAAATGAGGTGGCCGTCCATATTTTTTAATAAATTCCCAATATGGTTGATTTATATCAGTTAATTAAAATGACGTTGAGCTAGAACATTAACAGATTACCAATTAATCAGTTAATTCAGTTCATTTCAGTTAATTAATCAATTACTCTGATGTAATAAGTAGATTAAAAAAAAAATTAAATTATGTTATGACCTCTGTCCTTTCCACAATATGTACATCACCTGTTTGACAAGATGTACATTTGATGCCATTTTTGCTCTGCAGGGCTCCTGTTGATGAGGTTATGGCATGGGGAGAGTCACTCGACCATCTTCTGGAGTGTAAAAGTAAGCTCACTCATGGATCTAGTCCTCTCACTCTTTTGTCAAATGCTCCTCTCTCAATTCTCCGTCCTCTCTTTTCACCCCTTCGCAATCCTCTCCCGCATATCATCTTGAATTGCCCTCGGGCTTCTTTAGGAGGATCGAGGACATATTCTTCCTTCAAGTTCATCAAATCCATTTGGAGATATATTTAAGGAGGATGACACTGGCAGAGATAAGAGGCCTATTCTGAGCTGCCAGTGTAGATAGGGTGATTCCAGTCCGCTCTTATTCATTTATAAAGCCGGCACTCACTGATGGCATTTCACCTGACCATATTCCCGGCCTCTATTTGAAAATAACTAAAGGGGCAGGTGGGTTCTTTCTCTCTCTCTCTCTTTGCTGTCTTTCCTCTCTCATTGCTTTACTGAAATGAATTCAGCTGATCTGTAATATTTCAGCCTGTTGTCTCCTGCGTCAAGATTAACTGTCTTCCAGAAGATAAATTCTGTCTTGCATCCCAGTTGCTCCGTTTCCCTTTGAAGAAATGCAGTGACACATGTGACAAATCGGTAAACAGTGGCAAAAAAATAAATAGCTGTGCATGTGGCAGTTGCAATCCGATGTCATTCATGTACCTTTACATCTCGAGTGATTTTCAGAGTTGGCTCCGTTATGATTTAAAACTCTGGTATGGACTGGGAGTGATTCGTAGATGGGAACAAGCGGCCTCTGGACAATATTTTGTTTCCTGTCAATTACTGTCAGAGCACCAGCTGTGATTTATGTAAAGCAATTTGTGTGAATAACACTGGTGCTCGCAGTTAGCGGTTTGTTTGTGCTCCCAGAAGACGTGCAAAGTATTTTACACCTACATTAGAATCACAGCTCCATGAATACTCCCGTAGCAAAGGTAATGGGTCTGAGGAGAAGATAAGAAGAAATATAGGTGTGTGCAATTATACGATGCTGAGGCGATGCACATTGGGATGCGGGGTTTGGTTTTGAAGGTTTTGAAGTTAAAAAGCACCCCCAGACATCCACCACAATACCTGGCAGTATGCTGCATCATCTCTTTGTTCACTGACTTCTTTGAGCTAACAAGGACTGTGTTGAGGAAGAAAATGTGAGTGAACGGTAACAGAATGGCTTAACCTTTAGCTAAGGCTCATTGTTCTTTTTCAACTGATTTTATGTCCCCGTGCCCACAAAAGTGTTATGTTTCCTCCTGCAAGACAGAGCTTTCAGACACATTTCATGGTCTTCATCAGGAAGGAATCATGACGAAGGTATCACATGATGACACCTGAGTCAGTTTGCTGATGAAGACTGTGAAAGGTTTGCATTGTATTTGAAAGGTCAGGACCTTGATTTAAGATTTGTTTGACACAGAGTCATATTTGTCAGTATTTTAGAAATCCTTAACCCAGATTTTCCCGGATCTTCGCACAAGTAAATATCTTGTACGCACAAGTCAAAGGGCCTCATGCAAGAACTACTCGTACAAACCGATTTAGAATTTCTTTTTTTTTAGAATGAACAAAATTCACGAGTGGTCAAGATTTGTTACACAAATCATGTACAGAAAAATTAATACTGTTCACCAGATAATCATCATGGCTTGCCAATTTGTTTTTAGATTTTATCGGCATATTTCAGCACAGCTACTCCAGTTGTTGTTGATAATCCTGTCACTCTGACAGCTGCCTCGGGCTCTTTATGGAGCATCATCCTCTGTTGCACCACACAATGTAACTTCTGTAGGCTGTAATATTCTCTGGTCTAATATCTGCATGACTGTCACGTCTCCCTTGACCGCCTCTCACATTAGTCATGGAGCGCTTTGCTTTCATAAGACGTTTTTTAGCATTTAGCTTCATGTCAAACCATTCCTCTTTATGCCCGTGACTGTCACAGTACAGCGCTGCTCTGATGACACATTATTAATATTGTTGTTTCGGGTCATCTAATGCCACTACTGACACTGCTAATTTCAGTGCAGTGTGAAAATCTTCTTACTCTTTGGTAACTTTTTTGCAAATTAAAACAGGTAGCCTTATATGGCAATTTTAAGGGCATTGCTAATGCAAATGATGAAATCTCACAAACGCACCTCCTCATGAACAGCTGCCGTTCATCAGGCTAAAAACAAGCAATTCACAACAAGTTTATGCAGTTAGAACAGTTTAGTGAATCTGACTTGGAACACTCGTACAAGCAAGAGATAGGGCTCTGTATCTTTCACTTTAACAAGTTCATAATTGTTTCATAGTCATAATTGTACAGGGCTTGGGGTAATATAGGCTATTATTAATTTGTGTGCATTAATGCATATACATAGTGGATTTGGTTACACCTTGAGGAAAAAGCTGCTACAATGCTAGGAAAACCAGTTCTAGCATTATTACTGTATGTTTCGATGCAGGCTAGACACCCTGTAATTAAGGTTAAACAAAAGGGAGGATTATGGCGGACTAGCCAGGTCCTTAAAAACCCTGGAATTCAGCTTCTCTTGAATGTTTGAAATGAAACTGTGTGTGTTTCAAAGTGTTTCTGCTCCCTGTGTGCAGCAGGCCAGCTGGTGTTTGAGGACTTCTTGAGGACAGAATACAGTGAGGAGAATCTTCAATTTTGGCTGGCCTGTGAGGACTACAAGAAAATTACCAGTGTGACAGAAATGAAGGCTGCTGCCAAAAGGATCTACACAGAGTTCGTCCAAGTCGATGCGCCTAGACAGGTATGGCTTTTGTAAAGTGAGACGTGAGTGAAGTTAGACCTGTGTAATTTCAAATCAGCCTCAATTGCTGGCTTGCTTGTTCTCACTGTCGCTCCTCAGTCAATGAAACAGACAGTTTCATTCACTTTTACTATAAAATATAATGACACCTTTCTTTGTTGCTCAGTGCTACAGTTTTTTTTTCCTTTTACTATTTGAACATATAGTTAACTTCCTGAACAGGCATGATAATGTAAAAATATCTCCAAACAGAAAGATTTCGAGTGAAATAAAAGTTACTGTTTTCTGAACACAGATAAACATTGACTGTGTGACGAGAGAAGAAATCAGTGAAAATCTCTCTCATCCGGGGCCAAATTGCTTCGACAGGGCGCAGAGACTGATATATGGTCTGATGGAAAACGACTGTTATCCACGATTTCTGAAATCAGAAATCTACCAAGCTCTCCTGGAACAGGCTGAACAGCGATGAAAGCAATGTGAGGGGGGGGAAGCTCGTCCGACGCCTCTCTGAATGATTGATTCTGCAGCCGACTCTCTTAGAATCTCAGTTAAAAAAATAAAAAAAAGGCTTGTCTGTCAGAGGAAGCAGAAGTGAAAGGAGATACAGAGGTGTAGGTATGGGGACTGACAGGATCTTAAAGCCAAACATGATATAAATAATGTATTAAGCAGCTTTTGAAGTCAACTTTTGTTTGGATTGCTCTACAGCACAGAAAAGGCCTGTAATTCAGACTAAAGCTGACGTTAAGCTCTGAAAGGTTGACATTTGTTTGGAAAGGCAAGTATCAAGAGTAATGTGTTCATAATTTGTGGACACAAGTAATTTGTACCATTATATTAAATTTTCTACTCAATTTTAAAGCTCTACTGTGTGTCCTGTGAACAAAAACTCTGCCCAACATGAACCTCCATATGGTTTTTGATACCCCAATGACTCTTTAAAGTGTGACATCACCATTTTTGTCTGTTAAAACTCAGTATGATTACATTTGATTAGTGATTCCACCTTCATTATATGTAACATTAACAAACAACATTCTGTGTGCTGGTATATAATCCAAAGACCTTTTACTATCTTGTTGCATGTCTGAATAATCAGTTACCAGCAGTGTATTTAGTCTGTGATCCAGCACCCATGTCATTGTTTTTCACATGAAAGTACAATAACGGCGATTTTAAAGCATCTCATGCTCCCTGCTCTTCAATAAGTTATTTGTGACAGTAAATATTTTGTTAGAATTGAAACTCTGCTGTGTTGTTTTTGTTTGACAAGTCCTGCAGCTGTTGTGACTGATTATGATGATTAAAAAATGCTTTTGATGTATGCAAATGCTATGTGTCTGTGTGTGTGGGTGTGTTCTAATTTATGAGCATGCAAATGTCCATACAACAACAGAAAAAAGGGGAAAAATTAGGACATGTTTCTCAATTCTTCAGGGCTTAGTTTTGCAATAAGACTTAGAGTTAAGATTAGTACTAGAATAAGATCAGGGCCATGACTTTAGGAATTCCTCCAGCGTGACCCCAACCCCATAAAAAATTCTGACTAGCCTGCAAAAAAACAATTTGTGTTCAAATTCTTTAATTCAATTTTGGGGTTATTTTATGGTTTCTCAATTGATTTAACCATTATATTTTGTGTATATTTGTATCTCTCTACATTATGGTCTAAATGCTGTTTCAAAGCCTTTTCTCAAAACTGTCAACTTTTAAGATATTTACTCTTTTCTACAACCCATCATGTGTAATTGTGAAATTCCTCCACAGGTTATTCAGTTCAAAGAAACAAAGGACATGACCTCAGTGGTAGCTACAGCCCTGAATGAGGTTTGGGTTCAGCGATTAGGTTAAGGTTCAGTTAAAGTTCCGGGGGCAAATGTAGTTAAAAAAAAAAAACACCTGGACACCACTGGCATCTGTGGCACAATCCTGTTTGCAGACTAAAGCTCCAACTTAAACACCATCTGTCATGGATGTGTGTATGAGGTAATAGGATTGGAGACCCAAATGCAGACACTGAGGCAGAACAGGTCAAAGAAAAGGGACTTTACTAAACCAATGTTCAAATTAACAGGCTTACAGTCAGGCATGACAAGGCAGTTGAAACAAGCAAACGAATCAAGAGGAGCAAGGCAGATCATAAACAGTCAGCAGGTCAAAACACAGGAAGGAGATATGAGGCAAAAGATCAGGAACAAGTACAGATGGCTGGAACACAAGTGCACAACGTGACTAAGAAAAGGCTGGCGAGCTGGTTATATACACGGAAGGACTGATGAGATAATGAGAGGCAGGTGTGTCGGCAGGTGGAGATGATTTGGGAATGTGAACAGGTGAGCAGGTGGATGTGGGATTCAGGTCTGGAAAGTTCCCAAGAAATGCATGGCCCTGTAGGGGAGTGAGAAGTGGCTGGAGGCAGGAACATTAGCCCCATGATCTGCGAGAAGATAACTGATCTCCTCACAGGGAGGGAGGTGAGTAGTGATTCTCGGAGGAGAATAATGATGACAGTGACTACGTTTACATGCACAAAATGTGCAGTTTTTTGCCCTTATTCGGAAAAAGACAATATTCCCACTAAGCTAATGAAAATGAATATTCCACTAATACTCCCGTTTACATGCAGACATGCACACTCTGGCTGTGTTTGACAGGGGTCGATGCCCTATGTCGTTTATCACGTCAACATATGGAAAAGTGGAACAGCTGGAGCCGCTTGAGCCATTTTGATTCTTTGCGTCAAAATAGGATTTTTTTAACGTTTTCCACCAGTGGCGGACTTGTTCAATTGTGCAAACTCAGCTTCCCTCTTTCATTCGTTCAACCACCTTCTTGAAAAGGTCGGTGTTGCGAAATTTGCGCATATCCAAAAACCTCTTGATATCCAAGTCTTTCATAATGTTTGAAAGTAGGTGTGTTTCTCCTCCCCACCAGAAATGTGTGCTTTTCTTTTGTGCATGCATCTCTTCACACACCACTTCACACGCAAACTGTTGGCTAGTTGGTTTGTTTACAACGCACAGAGCTGACCGTAAACAGGCAAGAGGCCGTGTGTCGTGAACTGCAGTTAAAAACCCCAACTGAGACGCACATTCCGAATGCGCTGTATACGTGTCCAAAGAATGCTCTTAAAACCGAATAATCAGCATATCCCACATGTCTTAATCGGAGTGCTATATTCAGAATAAGGCCTAATTCTGAATATACAAACAGAAAATGCTGTTTACATGACACGTATCAAATTCTGAATCTTGTCATATTCGGAGTAATAGTGGAAAATTAGTGTGCATGTAAACTTAAACATAAACGTAAATTAACTAGAATAGATAGACTAGAGGACTCGAGAGTGCACATGATCACAAAGGTTGCACAATCTGGTAAATTTGGTATTAATAATTTAAAAAATAATGTATAATCTTCATCATTAACAGACATGATGATAAACAATCACGTTAACTGTGTAAAATTTGTAAAAGTCAAGTTGACCGTTGACATGGGATTGAATGCCAGCACACTTGGGAGGAGTCTAACACAGTGTGCTCCCTCCTTTATCACAACTGCACACCTGCTCCCCATGCCCTCGTTAGGTTTCCACAGTATACATGCTAGCCCCAGTACTTTGCCAGTTCATCTGGTGTTACTAAAAACTTCAACAATGGCTCCATTTTATTCATTTGTTCCAGTAAGCCGTGACAGTGAGCCAGAATACATAATACCAGGAGCCTGAAACTGAAGCAGCTAAATGGAGTTCAGCCATCATTAAGTTTATTATTTACACCTGTGACATGTCAAAATGTCTGCTGTGAGAAAGGCTTATGGTGTGTTTTTTCCTGTCTATCTCCCATGGGCTACTTTTCTTATCCTGTTGCCTTCCTGTTAACGTAGCTTGCCTTTCCTGACAGTTAGGCTGTGGCTTAGGCTACACTTTTAACCTCTGTTCAACCACAGAGAAGGTATTTGATCATTTAAAATGAACCAACGTGTATATGCTTGATACTGTTGCTCCGTTAAGGACAAAAAAAAAAAATCAAGACAAACACAGCTGCCACTGTTTAAGTGAGTAAATGGCATCAACACTCAACTGTGAAGTGAGAATGTTGAAAAAAGTCAATGTAAATGAAAAGCTGATAAACGGCAAGTGTTCTACAGTATCACGAAAGACTTGATGCTGAAATATTGGGCTGACATTGAGAATGTAAGAGCCACTTTGAAGAAAAAGAACATATGCTAAGGTGCTCTTTAATGTTTTGAAGATTGTATGTTATTTACAAAAACTAAAGGGTAACTCTCCAGGAGCTGTTTTCACAAAGAGTCTAAAAATAAGATCTCTTACTCAGCCCAAAAAATTCCCTGCAAGGAGTCCCAGCTTATAAGTGATTTAGGCGTAATACAATGTTTTTTTAAGGTTTCTTGTAAGGAAAATAGCTCAAGGCTTTCACTTCTCAGCATGACTACTCATCTACAGTATGTTCCCAAACCAATCAGGGTCTTTAAACAGTGATTTGCTGATAATGTAGACATCCCAGTGACCCCAGCAACATTGCAAAGTCTGTTATCCATTTTTGTTGGCTCACAAACTGCAAACATCCGGTGGGAATGAAGTAAACTAAGGGTATCAAGCAGCGTTTATGGCATGATGTTGAGATCAAGATCAACCACAAACATCTTCCCCTACATAGTCCAATCTTAGCGATTTACTTACTTCCTGTTCAGCATTTGAAGAACAATTCTTCTGTGTTTCTTGAAGCCATTTTCAAGTCTAATGCCTCCGATAAATACAAAGCAGCCAGCAGCAGGTTAGCTTAGCTTAGCATAAAGACTGGAAGCAAGGGAAAACAGCTAGCCTGGTTCTCACAAAGGAAACAAAGTCCACTTAGCAGCACCTCTAAAGTTGACAATGACTTAAGACTCCAGGAAATGAATTAGTGAGCTTTAGAGGAGCTGGTAGGTAGGTGGATTCGATTATCTTCTGACAGATCCAGGCTAGCTGTTTCCAGTCTTTATGCTAAGCTAACCGCAGCTGCTGGCTATAGCGTCATACTGAATGGACAGATAGAGGAGTGGTGTCGTCTTCTCATTCAACTCTTGGCAAGAAAGTGAATAAGCATCTTTCCCAAAACGTCAGCAATCCAGTCGCCACCATCATCCAGTCGCCATCCTCTCCTCCATGGAAGGCATGAAAAGAACTTCTTGAACAAAAGAACCAGGGTGATTGTAGTCAAAAAATGTGAACATTTTATTTTATTGTGACTGAGGCAAAGCCAAAATATGTGGTTTGATACAGAGAAACACTAGCATGGTGTGAAATTGACTTCTGCCAACTTCTGATTGGAAGTCCAGCATTATCTGATCATATTTCTGGCCCTGCTGGAACTCAGCATGGGCTTAATACTCAGGAGTGATAGGAAGGATTGTTGGGGAAGATCAAAACGTGGGAAGAGAAGGAAAGAAAATAAGGAATCTAAAAAGGAGTGCAAAGGCTGGATGGAAAGAACTGGAGATGGAAGGGACAAATAAAAGCGAGGAAGGTAAGATTATTAGGAGTAGGGAGAAGAAGCAAAGGACGGAGTCAGTAATGAGAAAAGCAGGATTTGTAGAGGGGACAATGAGGGCTGAGGGGGGTGAGGGTATTAGGAGAGGAAGGAAAGAAAGAAAGGAAGGAGTAAAGAAGGAAATTAAGTCAGAGCGCAAACATTGAGGGGTAAGGTTGGAAAGGACAGCGGGAAGAAGGGAGGCAGGAAAGCAAGAAGTGAAGCGCAGCAAGACGAGGGAAAGGGGGAAGGATGGATGGATTGACAGGGCGGAGTGAGGGAGGGCACGGAGGCAGCGAAGCCCCAGCGGGTTGACGTAATGTGAGCAGCAGAGGCTGAGATAATCCCCCAGGAGTTTGGGCTCGTGGAGACGCGAGTGGCAGAGTTCGCAGTGTGTGGGAGATAAGGCAACCGGGTCTCTGCTGACTGCTACAAACTGTCCTTTCTTCCCGACTGGGGAGAAGGAAACTTTATACTGTCTCAATGCCACTGTCTCTACCGGGTGTCTGAAAAAGGCAATAAATTTGCAAGGTGTGTTCCAAGGAAATCCCTCGTGGAGGAATGCAATCAAATAATTTCAACACCACAATCCTCATCAGACATTTAAAGGTTAGTCACATCAAGGAATATGACGAGTTTTCAAAGCTAGCTAGCACTAAGGCAGAGAGAGAGTGGGACCGTTTATCAACTCAATTGCTATTGCAAAAAAATCCTGATCAGTGCACCCTTACTGATTATGACATAGAATTTAAACTTACCTTCCTCACAGCAGGGTCACATTAAACCGCTTGGGGTCCTGAAGTATTGGCTACTAAATACCTTATCTCAGCTAATGCTGAAATAATGAGTCAATTAATGTAGTATTTTTTTTAGTACTAGCTATGGATCAATGTTTTTATGATTGGATCCCCATTATGTTTGTATTTTACATACGCACAAGGACACGCGCATGTGATGTGATACACATTCCTGCCACCGGAACAGTTGGTTGTGGTTGGTAAAATGCAAAGAAGCGACACAATGCTCCAACAAAAGACAAGGAAGAAGAAAGCCAGCAAGAAAACAAGGAATGTAAACGATGCATTGTAAGGATTTAAAATGTTTATTTTTTTTAAAAATGGCATTTTAGATGTTTTACAAGAAATGAAATACATTCAACATGTCCATTAGACCTTAAGGATTCACAAAATGACTTTGGTGAGAAACGGTGAAAGT
The DNA here is from genome assembly GCA_002120245.1 of Maccullochella peelii. Classification (NCBI taxonomy): domain Eukaryota; kingdom Metazoa; phylum Chordata; class Actinopteri; order Centrarchiformes; family Percichthyidae; genus Maccullochella; species Maccullochella peelii. The sequence goes on along the minus strand of LKNJ01000220.1, from coordinate 123,016 downwards.
TAACTGATTTTTCTTGTTTGTTCACAAGAATACTCCACAGGGCACCTTTAACCGATTAGTTAAATTCTAAATCGGTCATTTATCAAGCTAAAATACCAAAAATGTTCTGGTTCCTGCTTCTCAAATGTTAGGATTTGCTTTTATGTTTTATATCATGATAAATTGAATAGATTTGGGACCATTAGTTGTACAAACCTACCAATTTTAAGACGTCACTTTGAGACTAATCAATAGTGAAAATAATTAGAGGCAGCCATAATTATACAACATGTTTGTAAAATGTCTTCAGCTTCAGTTTCAGATGAGTTCATGCCTGAATTCCAATTTGCAAAAGGCCCCAGAAACAGTGGCACTACATCTCAGTCATCTCTCCCACTGCGGTAATGTCTAATTGGATAGAACATATATTTGTTAAATAATACGTGCCACAAGCATAATATAAAATAAACGGCCTTAAGTCTGATTTTGATGCTGTCTTGGGGCCTCAAGAGTAGATCATAATTTCAGGGCTCTTTATGATGTGCATTCAAGCAAACCAAGTGACACAGAAACAGAATGGTACCTTTTGGGGTCTCGGATCGGGCCTGGGAATAGTTTGCTTTACCAGGTCAGTAATTCAGCCTTGCCTCACACTGAACCTGCAGTACCCTCACTCTCTCTTTACTGTCCATAATCTTTACAGATCAGTGTGTACACATCACCACTAGATGGAGACAAATGTCTGGTCTTATCAAATGTACTGTAACAGCTACATTTGAAAAACTGTACAGGTGTAAGTGTCATATTTCAAAATGAAACTGCTCTAGGGAACCATGTTTTATAGGTTTAACAGTTCATTTTTGTATTCTGTTTGTATCTTTGGCATCTTTGAACCTACGCCTTATCCATCCATTATCTATACCGCTTATCCTCAGGGGGTCATGGGGGGGGCTGGAGCCTATCCCAGCTGACATTGGGCGAGAGGCGGGGTACCTGGACTGGTCGCCAGTCAATCACAGGGCTGACACATAGAGACAGACAATCAAACATTCACACTCATGTGTTTGGATGGTGGGAGGAAACCGGAGTACCCGGAGAGAACCCACACGAAAACATGCAAACTCGACACAGAGGGGCCCCAGCCCACCGGTGGGGTCGAACCAAGAGCCCTCTTGTTGTGAGGCGACAGTGCTAGCCACTGCACCGCCATGCCGCCCCCCCACGCCTTCTTATAACTTCTATTGCAGGTACTGCAATTGCTGCAATTATACCATAGTAAGCCAGCTAATTATATATGCCAAATTGTTATTAGTCATTTAGAAGTAAGAACGCTGCAGGAATGAGTTGAGCATTGGGTACAGGATTTACATACTTGCAAGGGCCTAATCCACATTCATTCTGTTTTGTGATTGGTAGAATCAGCATTGAAAAAATGTTCATCGTTTCACTATAAAAACAGGAAAATGTGGTCAGTGGAGTGTGTTAAAGATTCCTGCTGACAGATCAGTCAGACAGATCCGGAATTGAAGTGTGACGCTTGAAGCAGGGACTTCTGTCTGGGGACAGTGGACAACATAATAGGAACCTATCAGTCTGACTTCCCCTGAATCTGCCTCAGCTTCATGTCCCACGGCTACCGAAAGCTGTTTCACTTCCACTCAGTCTTCTGGTGAAACACTTGCAACACTGATTCCCCACTCCTGCCAGGTTGTTCGGACAGTGACGGTCCTCTGCAACCTCAACAATGGCTGACCAATCTGAAGGACAGCATGCCAAAAGAATCACTTCAGAAAAAAGAAGTGAAAACATTTTCAAAAGTACATGAGTACATCTTTAAAGATCTGTGCTATAAAGAAGGCAACAGCTTCTACATGCAGCAGCTGATAATGTCTATAATGTTCAATTGTTTCTCTTTTTTTAAAAATATATTTCTGCTTTCATGTCACTTTCGTGTCACATTTCTTACATGCTTGAGATGCACTTTTTGTATGGTTTTGCATGGGTCACTCTATGTTATCATGTAACATTCACAAAAACTTAAAAAAAGGAAACACCAAAATAAAATGTCTTAGTATGGAATCAGGCCACCACCATATCTTTGGTAAATGTCAAAGCTACATGATTCTGAAACTCTACTGGAGCTATGCAACACAATTTATCATCCATTTGGTGCTTAAAGACGTACCGCACACTTAAACGTGTTTTCTGAGCTGTAAACTATATGACTGTACTGTGATGAAACACATCAGTGCTTTTGTTATTACTGACATTTCTTACCAGGGGTATTTCATGGGTTTAAAATGTCTCAACACGCCATCTACTGTTTTAAATCAGCCCCGAACCTTGCAAGGCCAATGCTGACAGTCGACCGATTGATACTTATCAACGTCATGAAAGTTATATAAGAAAAGACTCTAATCAGTGTCAGTCAGTATCCCCCATGTCTCCTGACCCACACACTACGTAGCCACGAGGCCACGCCTCCTACAGTTGTTGTTCCCTCACTAGTTGCATTTTTTTAATTTGCTGGGAGGGATGATTCTAGTAGAATTTGAGGGTGTAGTTACACTTTAAAATTAGGAGACTGGGACAGCATGGTACCTTATGTTATTTGTTTGCTCATAAAGCCCTTTAGTGCTCTGTAGCTGAATTGTCGCTAAATGTTGCTAAATAGGGAGAAAACAATCTGATCACAGTAACATGAATGTCATCCCTCAGAGTGTATTTATGAGCATTTACCTCACAATTAAAGACTTCATACTGTAACACAGCCACCCCTCATCAGATCTCTCATCCATGAGAAACAAAAACCTAGACAGGGACTTCCTTTGGCATACAATTCATCTGACCAGTTATGACATTTTCCTATCAGACACTTCACACTTTTCTGCACTACGGTATATCACCCACTAAACAGCATTTTATTTTATTTTGAGGGGTGTAAGAAGGGTTATAGGAACTATACTAAAATAAAATAAAAGTACAACAGAATAACTTTCTGCAAATTTTAGTGAAAATTTGATGCCTTGATGTTGAAAAGAGTACTGGAAGTCCTCGCTTCCTCCCCTTCAGCTGGTCACTCACTTGCACTCATCACGTGACAGAAATGCTCATTTCAGGGACCAGAGGGATCCAGGCATGATCACACAGTGTCAGACAGACACAGACTAGTTACTGCGGCCAGCCTTCCTCATGAAACCTCAGCAAGATCAACAGAAATTGTTCTGTGTGCTCTCCCTCTACCTCTACCTCTAACTGCAGCACTTTCATGTGTGACCCTGAGCATGACGTCAGTAGCTTAATTATTCCAGGGACAAACTTTTGTTTTGAGTGATCAGTATTCATCTGGTTTGCAGCAACAATTTCCATTTACAAACACAGACTCACTAACAACAGTTAAGTTGTTCCTTACACCACAAACCCTCTTCAGAGACGACCTATTTCATGTGGCTTTTGAAAAGGCATCTTCCTGTTGATAAGATTGTGTGTGTGTGTGCGTGTGTGTGTGATGACTCAGATAGCAGAAGGTCTTGTCTCAATTCACCTGACTCACACACACACACACAATCCTCAATGCCAATTTTAGTTTAGTCTGTGCAGGTTCGATAGAAGATAGGCCAGCCACATCTGATGACTGCACTGCCCAGACAAGCAAGTACAGAAGACACACATATATAAGATAATACAATGTACAGTACTTGGTAGTGGTAAAACACACTTCCTGTTAATCAGCCAGGCCTAGTCTGATGAAATATGTCATGCTTTTCCATTATTATGTAATGCTAATGTTACAATAGAGCCTCTGAAATCATCCAAAAGTTGGTATACAGTAGCCTGATGAAAGGGGCACATTTCCTGACAACTGGGAAATTCGGGTGTTGTGAACACACTGCAAAATCGTACGAAACAGATATTGCTACTTTAAAAAATGGTGGGTCTAACAGAAGACACCAACTGAATTTTTAAATATGAAATAGGTGTTTGGATAGTTTACTGACAGTGGGTTTTTTTTTTTCTCATAGCAAAATGAGAATGAAAAGATTTGTCCTCCTGAAAAATTACTGACAGTTCATTCTTGACATTGGACACAGCAGTTGACCAAACAATCTCCACTTGAGGTCTTTGTTCTGGAGCTTTCGACCATATCACACAGACTTCATCAGCAGATGGAGCCAACATGGACAAGGAGTCGTAAAAGTGCGTAGAATAACAGGAAGTTTGAGCATCTACAGACAGTTGACAAAACTTTATCTGCAAATGAAGACAGCGATATGCCCAAAAGCTTCAGATCAAGTAAGTAGAACTTGAATAGAGATTGTTTTGTCAGCAGTCGCATATTTTGTGAAAAATTCTTGTTTGCTAACCTACCCAGAGTTAACGTTGAACAAGTCAATGTCAAGGCCACCTTTGTACGTGCAGTACAGAGATAGGCCAAAGATGTGTTTAGCCTAGCGCAGCAAAAAGAAATGAAACTGAAAAAGAAATGTTAGGAAATATGAGGATGCTAAAGAGTATTTCTGTATTCCCCTACAGTAGTCACCTATCTGGACATTAGCTCTTTTGCTAAAGCTAACACCACTGAAGTTAACCTTACGCTCCCTGAACAACTAGTTTTATCAGAACAGAAGAACTAATTTCATCAAAACAAGGGAATAAAAATAAAAATGAACTAGCTAGCTTTGTGTACTTGTAAGCTATATAAAAATAAGTCAAGTCATCTAGTAGATTCTAAAGCCCGTTGGTTTATCCACCAGAAAACTCATTAACTCTACGTCTTTTAGGGAAGAAGAAGAATTAATATTTGCTACATCCAAAGTGGCTTTCACCATGGCTGTATGAGAAAAACATGTACTTACTTGTAAAATCACAAGTTACAAGTTATAACAATGAACCCATCAGACACTGAATAGGCCTACAATTAACAATTGATGGTGCATTCTTACTGGAACTGAAAATGAGAAACCCAGAAAAATATTTAAATATAGTGAATAAGACTGCAACGTAAATATTGCCTTGTACAGCACAGGTAGGTGTGTTACAATCCTCCTTTGGTGTGTTCTTCTCAAATAAAATGTAATGTGAAACAATCCAAGTGTAATTGAGAGGAACACGGAAGAGGGTGTGGAGTTAAATAACAAAATCTACAACATGATCAGTACATATGTGGCTAAAAATAACTCTCTTCACACCCTAATGTGAAAAGAATGTGTTAAGAGGTTCAGTTAACACCTGTTCATCAACTTAAGCATATCAGATGTAGATATTTTTTTAACCAGTGTGTACTGTAGTGTAGTGTTTATTCTAATTTATTACCACTGAGATGACTCATTTGGTTTTGTCTTCTTCACGCCGTCACCACAGAACAGTGTCTGCCATTCATACTGTAAATAGATCTTTTATGAATTGCACTGGACTGGAACAAATCTGGTAAATGTGGTCAGTGCGCTTTAAATTACAATTGTGAATAACAGAAACTTGTTGATGCCTTTTTTGCAGAAAAACAGATCAGAGTTTCCTCTAATTCATATGAAGCAGAGGCAATAGTTCATGGGTGCTACATATGGGCCATTTCTTCATGATACATTTGAGTTACCTGGCTGCTATGTTAAATGAACTTCATTTATATAGAGCTTTTCAACCTTAGCGCTTCCCAAAGCATCTCATTCACCCATTCCCTCCATCAGGAGTAACTTCAGGTTCAGTGTCTTGCCCATGGACACTTCAACACTTTGGAACTGGGGATTGAACCACCAACCCTAGCATTAATGGACAACCTGCTCTACCTCCTGAGCCACAGCCATCCATTCATTTCCAGCCTGCCTTTAAAGATACACATAATTAAAGGCACATTAAAAGTAGGAAACATACATTCCCAGGTATTGTTAGATCATTTGTAAACCAGGTCTAAACAGATACAGTATCTACTAGTTTAATTAAGTTTTCATGATATTAGTAGTTAAGAATGTAACGGCATTTATTTATTTGAACCGTGACCATTTAAATGCTGTCATTCACAACGTCAAGTTCACCGGAGTGTCATATGATCAAAAGTATTGCAAGAAGCACACTGTTATGTTAACCGATACTTGTGCTCTCTGTGATCTGCTATCAGTGGTAGTCATCAACTATTTTCCACTACTGTGCCAACCACCATACAAGGGGAAATCAACCCACAGTGTGATGAGAGATGATGACTTAGCCATTCATCTTTGATTCTAAACTGATGTGTCTGTCAGTTTAGTTAAGGTATTCTGAAGCTGTGGCGCCACAATAATTTGTGAGCCTATAGAGTGCCCCCCTCCTCTTGCACTGTATGATCAATGGCCCACCTCTTTCAATGTCCAGCTTGAATGAGATACTTCTATACTAGGTGGACTCTTCCTTCCTTTCTTTTTTTACTTGTCAACTGCAGAGAAACCACCAGGAATCCACCCAATGAAATTCCTTTTCTTGTTTCCATTAAGATGGAAAATAATTTCTCTTAATGGTGGCTCTTTATAGGCCTACATCACATCTAGACACTACTACAAATAAAACACCAGGAAGCACCAGATCTCAACAGTGGTGGTTTTAACTTTGGGGTCAGGGGCCCTCAAGTGGTCGCAAGATAAATCTGAGGGGTCACAAGATGATTAACAAGACAGGAAAGTAAAAAGATGTTAACTTTTTTCAAATGAACGTTTTTCCACACCCTTGCTTTTTTCTTGTGAAATGCTGGAGAGTTCACCTCTGGAGAGAGGAGCATCACTGTTGGTTAAAAAGCTCAGCTGAGAGACATATGCAACCTGTGTCAAAGGTTGACGAGTAGGCATGGCGTGGCTATATAGGGCCATAAGCCAAAAAGGCTGTTCATCAGACCGCTAAAGTAAATTTATGAAATCATTTTACTAAAATTAGAGTAAACATATGAAGAAAACAACATCCTGTGTACACTTGATATACAACACATTCTGACTCAGAGGATTTGTATCACTGAGATAAGCTGGTTGACTGTTGCAACGCTTTATCTGCTCTACTTTCCGGTGTGTTTCCATTTTTTGCCTTTCATTTTCATTGAGAAACAACATCAAGTCGACCTACAGTAACTAACAGGCTACATGATGGAACATTTTTGACAAAAACTGGAATATTTTATAAGGCAGGTGATTGGCCACAAAAATAATAATCATGGTACTATTATTAACAACTCCACAAATACACCTTAGTGCAGTTAAACAATGAGTTCAAATACAAGAACCTCAAAAGAACTCAAAGCAACTTGTCTTTCTAGAAACAGTGTCACAGTTATTCAGGATAATCCCCATACCTCACTGTGAACATTTGAACACATGAAGAAATAATACCAATAGTGGTAACACAATAGGGTAAGTGAGAAAATATATTTTGTTCGTTTGGAGGTATTTCTGGCAAAGGCAAAAGGTAGAACGAGTGGAAAATAAACGCCAACATGTTTTAGTTCTTCAGTAAAGCCAAAGAGAAAACAAATCTGTAGCTAGTACCAAGGTTTGAGGGAAATGTGCCTCCTAATCTTTAGAATCACAGAGGTTATAACTAAACCAAACCACAGTCTCAGTTTGGAAACTGTTCGGTAAGTCCCGCCAGTTACTGTTGCTGCACCTGTCAAGCTTTCTGTTCTCACATGGCACATAATACAGCATACAATTCTAACGGATTTACCACTCAAAATGTCATTTTTTAAGCAATGCGTCATTTATTTCAGACCGAGATAGACAAAAGTCTTATTCTTGACGGCGACCATCAGTTTTTGGCGGCTGACATGCTAACTGTAGCTAGCAGATGTTTATTAGCTATAGCTAGGTAAGCTAACGTTAGTTCCATGAGTTGGTTTAAAACGCAGTCTCTGGCTGAGTTTTAAATGTTTGTTTTAATGTTTGGCTGGGATTACTGGAGTGGAAACTTCAAGAACTAGCTTGCTAACGTTAGTAGCTTACGTTAGGAATTTTAATCCATTCTTTTTCTGTCATGTAGATGTTAAAGAACACAGCGTCATGATCAGTCCATTGAGCTTGTGAAACAGCAGTGAACACTGAATTACCGAAAGTATTTTTGCATTCTCTGAACTTTCTCATGTCCCTGATGAAAGTACCGTTCAACCAAGCATGCAATATTAAGGGTGTCGCCCGCTTAGAAGTCAACTCCCTAACCTTGCACGTGCATCTACTGCAACTCTTGTAGATCTTGCGGGGAAAGTTTGAAATAAACCCACTTCAGCATTCTCTTAACCACAAACATACCAATTCACACAATGGCAAGACCCCTGAGGGAATCCTGAAAGCACCACACACACCCACATTAGCACCCCCACCCAAACACACACACACACAAGCACTGGCTTTGTGCATTGTAAAATTTCCATTGCTATTTCAATCTGTGTCACCAGGCAATCAGACAAGAGGAACAATGTCATGCTGATTTACATACATAATTAAGGGTGAGTGAAAGTGTGTGCACATATGAGTGTATTAATGCACATGAGCATAATAAATATATGACATTAAAGGTAGAGGACATTCTCGTTACGAGAGTTGTTCTAAGAAGTGTCTGGGTCACTTGCTTGGTTTCGGTACACATAAAAACTTCCCAGCTAACTTCCTATTTCCTTTTAATGCTATTACATGTACTGTACATGACTCATGCACATGTCTGTGCACATGTTTTCTGGCCTTTATAGATTTTAAGATTGCTGTTCATGAGTTTTTCTTTTTTGGTTTTCAATCGTTTTCCTTAAACATGGTTGTCCAACACTTGAACTGTCTTTCTGATCTTAAGAGCTGGATGGCACACCATTTTCTGCAACTGAATCGATCAGAAGTCTTTTATTTGTCCCCTATTCCTAGACAGTTCCTCTACTCTGGTTGTCTATCATCCACTATAAGAGTGTGCTCGCAATCTTAGGGTTACATGTAGCCTATAGTTTGACAACCAATTATCTAGGGTGGTACAATCATGCTTCCTTCATTTAATCATTTTTAACAGTTTCAAACTTTGAGAAAGTAGTCCATGCCTTTATTTCCTTTCACTCAGACAACTGTAATTGTCTCTACTCTGGTCAAAGCCCTAAGTCAATTGGTGGCCTCCAAAATTCTACTGTTGGACTTTTAACAAACATCACTACCATTGTTGCTCAATCTGTCACACCCTTAAAAAGATAACACGCCATACTCGTGTATGTACATACATTTTTGTTATTATCAACAAATTCCACGAAAAAGACCGAAACCAGTAATACGTTAGTCAGTCTCTCAGTATTTCCAACTTCCCTACCCTGTCAATCTCAGCCCCAAGCCCATTTGTTTCCACAGAAATCTTTGAAAACAGGTCAAAAATCTATACTTTCATTTTGAAAAAAGGCTAAATTATTCTCAAACAGCTGGGCGCTGCAGTTTTTAGCAAATGTTACTCAAACAGGAGTAAATGCAATATAGTTTTTGGATGGAGAACAACAGAAATATGGCACAGAGGAATAAGATACAGTATATCAGGCTTTGGCTACACAGGCAAACCTTGTTAGTAGGATCAATTCATTTTCGGTTTTTGGCTTTTGGGATTTGTTAACAAGAAGACAAATATAGAATATCACTTATTCTTCACAGTACTAATAAAAGCTGACTTTTGGCAGAAAGCATTTTCCTAGTTTTTACTAGCTTGTTTTTTTCACTTTGTTAATTTTCACTTTGTTTTTAACTGTTCTACCTTTCCTTTTTTTATGTTCTTCATTGTTTTCATTGTTATTGTTTTATTCTGTGTTCCATTTATAGATTTTGATTTTTTTTATAGTAAATTTTAAAGTAACTTTATTACAAAAGTGAGATGAATATCGGTTTTTGAGCAATTCAGTGAATTAAATACCTGAAAAATGAAGGTACCTCTCGCAAAAATCTGCATCCTTACTTAATACTACCTGAGATATTAAGGGGATGGCTATCTCAGTAGAAATGGTATGGCAAAATCTTTTGACTGTTTGTCAACTGTTTGTTTCAGGGTATAAGTCATCATACTGCCCACCCTTAATTGACGGCATGATCTCAGGCCCCTGGGCGACGAATTATTCAGAGTTTTCCCCTCCATTCAGTGTCACTACAAACTCCATATACATTTTACAATGACAGACAAATCCTACCCCACTGGAATTTTACAGTTGTGAGTCAGTGATAAAAGTAATTGAGCCTAAGCAGCAGCCGGCTGTATGCTTATCCAAATGGCATTTAGATACCTGTACCAGCAGGCCCTGGGCCAGTGTCATAGGTATTTCCTGTCAGGTTAAGGGCGAGTGCTGGTAGGAACGGTACAGTTTACAGACACCGCAACAGACTACTGTAACTCCTTAGAGGACATTACCAGGGATGTTAAAATGCCAAAACTTTTGTTTTCAAAGATTCGGTTTGATGAAATTAAGGATCTGATGCAAAATGTGACGCGGCCCAGGAGGTAAGCCAGACAAAGTTATGATATTGAGTTATGATTTGAATAAGGTCGACAGGCTTACTTTTCCTTTTTACACTGTTAAAATGTGAAACTTTACATTAACTAGCATAAAGTTTAACTTCATTTGTTTTGCAGAATTGATATTGTTTTTAATCGAAAGAGGCATAAGAAGGACATCCAGCACCTCATGGCACAAAAAATAAATGATGAGACATATACTTCAAAACTCAGGTAGTGTTTGTGGCACTATTATAGATATCTCAACCATCTGGCTTTTCATTACGGTGAAAATTAATACTCAAATCTCTCCTTATTACAGCTGGCAGACTGACCAAAAACTCCAACCGACTATGGAAGAATTGCTACAGGATACAAGTAAGAAATGTAACTTTTTAAAAACAAACAAACAATGAGATGCTTATTTTCACATAATGAAATACAGAAAGTAAATGATAAACAATAATATCTGTTGGAAATCGCATTTTAAATGTGTTTCGGCACAGAATTTACCCTCATGATCCGTCTAATGAGATTTAAACAACGAATAATTACTTTGAAATCTTTCCCTCTCTACAGAATATTTAGCAGCGTTCCGTGCCTTCCTGCAGTCTGAGTTCAGTGAAGAAAACATTGAGTTCTGGCTCGCATGTGAAGACTTCAAGTCGACCACCTCGCTGGACGACCTTCACTGGAAGGCAGAGGAGATCTACCAGAGTTTCATCCAGCCCACAGCCTGCAGAGAGGTCAGTTTGTCAGTGATACCAGGGACAGAGGTGGATGAATAGACAGCAGACAGTAGAAATAAACTCTAATTATTTACCCTTTAGCATACTTATGTATGATAAACATAAACCCAAATATACACTATAGGTTTTCCCAAATTGATATTATGGTGTGTTTCATACATGATTGTATGTGTATGATTATCCTCCAACTCGTGTTTAACAAAAAAAAATAAAAAATGGAAAAACAAGCCCTATACAGTTCCTTTCATACTGTGATCACACCTTTAGTCTGTTTTCTATGGTGTTGATCATGATGGAAAAGGTTTGTCTATTCTGAATCTGTTTTGCTTAATTGTTTTCTAATAATTACAAGGAGACCTAACATTGCCAACAAAAATATTTTTTGATTAGACAGGTTTGTTAATGTCTCATCCTGCTACATTTGATGCAAATTCCAATTTCAGTTCTTATCACATTAGAAATAGTATGAAGGACTTTGCTGTAACAGCCCACCAGTTTGAGGTCTCAGAGACCCATGTCATGAAAGTTAATTCTTGAAAAATTTCTGGAGCTTTCCAACACATCTCACTCACATGCTCATTTTCAAGCATCTTATTTCTTGGTGCACAAATGACAAATCAAACTGAAACAATAACTGATATATTTGGTATAAATGTTTATTTATTCAACACAGTTTACAGTGTGTTTTCTCGTTGTTTCTCCTGCAGATCAATGTTGACCACCATATTAGAGTGACGATCAAGAAGTCCTTGGAGAAGCCGAGCCTCTCCTGCTTCGATGAGGCCCAGAAACATGTTTACCTGCTGATGGAAAGAGACTCTTGGCCCAGATTCCTACACTCAGATGCCTACATGAGTCTAAAGCACAAATCCAAGACTCTTTGGTACATTTAGCTGAGAAACAAAGCTGCTTTTCTAATCCTCACTTTTTGTCTTTTTTTTATATTTGGCTAGATTGAAAAGTTATTTCACACTGTATGAAAGGTAAGAGGTGAAGATGATGTATTGATGAAATGTGAAAAATAAAGCAGGACAAACACCATGAGAGAAAAGTAATGTGAGTGGAAAAAAGAATTTGTATGTAGGGGAGAAAGAATGCTGTTGGTATGTGTCAGTACTTGCGTTAAATTGTGCAGAGTTTAGAGTTGATTGAAATACTGTATGTGTTAACTGAAAGTCTTAGGAAGTTAAGGTGCAGTGTAAAGTATGATAAATGATGAGGAATGACAAATAAATGGTTTCTGATATGTAGAATGAAATGACCAAGTTTTCATTGAGAGTTTCATAAATGGGCATTAAAGTCTTGACCAACTTTGGATACATTTCAGCCGATGATTGTGTTAGTTTCCACTCGTTCATAACTATTCTTAATATTCTGACTATTTCCATATAGTCCGAATTTTGAGACAAAGGTTTAAATTTATCTGACTGACTGTAGGAGTTGAGATAGGCATGAGTCAAAAAAAAAAAAAAAAAAAAAAAAAGAGAGAGAAGAGTTTCCACAGCTCACCCAGCAAGGAGATTCTGTTTTTGGTCACATGTCTGATATATCCTCTAATTAGGGGCAGAGATTACTCCACACACCAGCAATAGGGTTTACCAAACTGGAAAAAAGTAACCCCACGGTAACCCTTGATCCCACTCTGTTCTGTAACGGGCCTTATTCCTAAAAAATGTGCCTTAAAAAGGAGTACTGAGGCAGCTAATAATAACCCAGGGGCTTAAACGACAACAGTGGAGTCATCAGACAACCTGATGCGTAACAGATCAGCCTGAATGTGCTGCCTTGTTAGGGGAATAATCTCATCACCCACAGACAATGATGGCAGAGATACACAAGTGCTTTACTTAGAGAAATAACCTGAAAGAGTTGAAAAAATGCCTTTTGTTCAAACGCAAGTACTGTATTAAAAGTGGAGAATAAGCTTTTTATATTTCACTTAAATAAAGATTTATGTTTTATAGGTTGTTGTTACCATGATGGCCCTATCTTGTTGAAACTTTGGAAGCCTGTTTTGTTTCTTCTAAGCATTATATCCAGATGTAATAAATGGCATGGTGCAAAAAGAAAATATGAAGTATGAATTAAGCTCGATATGTAGTTAAGACCAAAATTCCAATTCAAGTGTTAGTTACATTTTATGGATAAATCTGTGTTTTTTGCTTTACACCTTTTACCATCTATCCTCCTTGTTAACCTCAAACTAGAGCCCAAAGTACATGTGCTATACCTTTAAACAAGAGAATTTCATGAGAATTTCATCCATCAAAGAAATGTGGAAAACAAACCATGAACTTCACTCATTCAGTAATAACAGGCAGTGAAAAACATCTTTTGTGAATCTCAATGGTCCACTTACTAGCCTCAGAGTTTTCAACCATATGTAATGGTCTTCATCAGTGAATGGAGTTAGCTCATGTGATATGATGTGACCGACGTTCCGTGGTCGTTTATTGGGGGAGGAGATTGTAAGCCTCTTCCGGTTAAAGGATGGTCTTTGCCGTTGGATTTATTTTTTAAATTGACTTTTGTCACACATACTGTTACCAAGATCAAGCATGAACTATGCTTATTTTTCCTTGTGTTACCCGCTTTGTACCTCAATAAGTTCAGCATGATACAAACATGTTAGTAGCATTTGATTCTCTGCTCACTCCTTAGAAATTACATCTATATTGTTTTGCCAATTAAGTTTTGAGAGGAAATGTACTTTATGGACTTTGACATGGGAGACTGGGATTTGCATCCTGAATCCCGCATGTGGTTAGATTTAGGCAACAGAAGGACTTTGGTTAACGTTACTGAAAGATTGTGGTATTGGTTAAATGTTCGAAAACAGACACATTCTGTCTTTTGCTTTCTGCCACTGTTGCCTCTTTTAACATTTAACAGAGACCACCGTCAATGTTGCTATAGTTGCTACGAGCAGATATTGTATTGCAAGAGAGGGTATTGTAGGATAAAAAAAAATAAAATGCCATCAGTGAACATTTCGCTTATACATTCAGTATCAACATGTTCGGACTTTTAGACAACAACATTTCCTCATCATGTTGATGAAAAACATAGCCCAGACATCCTAACATATCTTACAAAATGTATAGCTGTTGCAAATTAGTAGTATATAAATGCAACTTTTTGTGCTGCAGAATAAAGCTATTTGCAGGTATCACAATAAGCAGCTTTGTGAGCATTTATTATGCCGAGCACCACACTTACTGTATTTCAATGTCAAGCGTCAGTAACTCTGAGTACACTGGGATGTCAGGGGCTGTTCCTGATAAATGAAAGGTCTCACATCTCCCGCATCACATGGTGCACTATTCTTCACACACAATCTGTCACTGTTTTCTCACAATCCAGCACAGTTACCATGGTAGGGAAAAGGAAGTGAGTACTGTCAATGGCACGGTGTTAGTCAAGACCGTCACACTTGAGGAACTTCACTACCAGATCTGATCCGAGTGCTACAGGCTAATGTACTGCATGGTACTTTCTATACTGCTTTCTTTCTCCATATAGTAACTGTAGACATAATGAAATATAAAGGGACAGCTTTCTGTTCACAGTGTTTGGTGACTCTTTGTAACTCAGTACTCATAATCGTGTTTGGGCAAAAAAGGGAGAGCAGCATCAGTGAAGCCAAGCCAAAGGGCAGACTGTAACCGAATGGCCTGGGCCATCAGATGGGGAGCAGGAGTGACTGATACATTCATTCAGATTTCTGATAACACAGAACTCCTGTGAAGTATTTTTGAATCCTCTTTCTTTTCTTTTCTTTTCCTTCAGGTTTTCTGCCAGAATCTGCTCCCTCTTCTCTAAACCTATTCCAACCTTTATTGGCCCTGGTCTTTTTTACATGTGGAGATTTATAGTTGTATTACAACACTTGTTAGGACCTTTGCTGCCTATATTCAACACCTAAGCACAAGCCTTAACCTTAATCTTCAGTGATACCTTGTCTATATTGGCCTTGCAGTGAGAGCAGCACATCATTAGCACAACAACAGCAGTTCTCTGTCAGTGTCTACTATCTGAAGGACTGCCCAACAAGCAACGTAATGGCACTATCGAATATATTTTGAGTTGTGAGGAGACAACATTTTAGGCAAAAGGACTGTGTTAAGGAGTAAGTATGCTTTAATCGAAGTGCACACCCCACACCATTCTAACGTCTGAATTGGGAGGGTGCTGCTTCTGACATTTTTCAAACCCACGTAACGCAGCGATTGGCTAGGTGTGCTGAGGTGTGGAAGTTGCCTGGGTTTGAACCTCTCTCTCAAGCTTTATTTTAATTCTTCACACTTCTACTTCCATCCATCACTTCTACATTCCTACAGCTCATTCTTCAGTTCCAATCATCTGCAGCAGCTTCTACTTCCAGGCCAGACAAAATATGTCATGGAGCAGCACTGATTTGAAGGAAACATAAAAGGTCAAGGGTCAATGCTACTAATACTAATTTCAGCTAACGCTAGTCACTCGCCAAGAAACCGTCCAGTTCACTACGAGTTCTCACACCACAACTCGATTTCTGGCCAAGCCCGGTTATTTCTCTTCACTCCTGTCTGCTCCCAGTCCCTTGAACAACTAACAGGCTCAAATGTAAAAGGCTGTGGTCTGTCAAATGTGTGTGAGTCAGTGTTGACATTGGCATTGGGATCCATCTGTATTATTGCAGTGGTTGACCATGCTGGTCGTCTCTCTTATGTGATTTGATGTCACATTTTCTTCAATTTGAGGTGAACTAGCCTTGCAGAAATTAGCAGAAATGTCAATGTAATTGTGAATACAGATATTTTTCCTTTCCTTCATTTTCTAACATATTAACCCCCTAGTGTTGTCAATCTAAAAACCTTATTTCTAGAAAGTCTTTCTATACTTGAGAGTATATTTTGCATTACAATAAAAATACAGCACATTTGCATATTCAACCCTCCATATGAGGATTTCAGTCTAAAGTTTGACCATGTAGGAAGGTTTTGACAATGAAGTAATCAACATTGCAGCTGAAATAAGAGAGTGGTCATGATATTACGTTCTGAATTTTTTTCTAACTTCCTGTCGCCTTGCTGAGTGTCTCTGTTGCAATCCATTTGCCGTTTCCTCTTTCTCATATATGGCTGTAGCCTCGTGTTGCATGAATTCATGCCACATTTTTGAATTTCCCTTTGCAGGATCAGTAAATGTTGAGGTTGATGTTTTCTCACAAAGACGGAAATCCAAAGAGGCACAAGACAGAAAAGCAATCTTGCCATTTGTCTTCAACAGGATTCACTTTTCCAAACTACCAAAACACACAGTGTGTGAAAGGTCACAATTTGCCTATCACAGTCACTGTTACTGTAATTTGCATCTGTGCTGCCAGACTAAAAATAATGTGAACACAGCATGCTTTCAGCCACAGATACTGACTGTTCGGCTCTTCCAGTTAGGAGGAGGGAAGAATGCAACAGCAGAAGGAAAAGAAAGGAATAAGAAAGACATAATAGGGAGTAAGGCATCAAGAGGAGGGAGGCATACATGCAGTACAGTGTGAGTATGTGTTGTTTCTAACAGTGAGGTGGGAGGAGAGGAGGAACAGGAGAAGGAGGAGGAAGGGGTGCTTCCTCTTCAGTCTGAGCTGAGCTGCTGATGTATCCCACTCCGTAGAAGCCTCGGTATAAAAAGCCCATCAGAGGGGAAACCCTCCTAAGTGTCTCTCAGCCGCAGCATGACCAGGACCGAGAGCCTGAGAGTGTGGACTTAACAAAACCATGCCCAGCCTAATCGTCGAACCACTCAACACGCAACACTTCATCATGGACCGAGATGACAGGAAGAGAAACAAGAACATGTGAGTGGAACCTTTACTTTAATGCTGAGCCAGGGTTTCTAGTAAATATGCTGACTTGGGGCTTGATGGAGACAATGTTTTTAATTCTGTTTAATTTGCTTTTTCAGTTCTCACTGCAAGCCTTTCAGACACAAGAGCACATATATATAATGTTATGGATTCTTCTCCTGAAAATAAGTTAATAATATCATCTAACTGTACTACACCACATGCTCTCTTTTCTGATTACTGACATGCCCAACATGCTTTGACAAGATTCCCTCAAAGCTAATTTAACTGCAGTAAATACAATAGGGATATATTCACGTATTTCTTATCTCTACACAGTGGAAAGAACTTTATGTGCCGACTCCAGTGCATGTTCTCACACTCATCAAGCTCTGAGAGGTAAGGAGACTTATAGAGTGTTTTGCATACATTTCAGTTTTAAAATAGCCAGCCTGCTCCTATCATTTCCATCTATGGCATCATGAAAGGATTCAAATGAACTAGAGACACCATGTTTGCTTTGGCACAGCACACACGCACACGCCAAGATATCCCATGGTTTGACATTTTTGTATGAATTTGATAAGCACATCTGCTATGCTTTCTTGATTAGACTTTTCCTGCAGCCCTTGCAGTTCACCCACATATTTATTTTACCCTAATGTGATTCTGGTTAAGTAATCTAACTTTCATTCTCTCCCAGCAGGCTAAGTTTAGAAGATACCCAACAATGGTCACAGTCACTGGAAAGGCTTCTCGAGTCTAAATGTAGGTTGCTTTTCCCCCGAGGACGAGAATACAGCTAGAACAGTAACTTATGTTTGTTAGAATGAGAGTTTAAAGAGAATAATTGGTTCTTTAAAAAAGCTGAAAGAAGGGGTTATCTGTGCTTCATGCTTGTCGTGTTTTCTGCGCTTTCCTCAGATGGACTGGCAACTTTTCGCAACTTTCTCAAATCTGAATACAGCGATGAGAATATTGAATTCTGGCTCACCTGTGAGGACTACAAAAAGATCAAGTCTTCATTCAGAATGTCCTCAAGAGCCAAGAAGATTTACGAGCAGTTCATCAAAGCAGAATCTCCTAAAGAGGTAAATCCAACTTCCAACTCATTACATTCATACACAGACACTCTGTCTCTCTTCCATATACTTACATCTTTATAAACTGTTATGTCAGATTGAAAAATGAAGATACATATTGAGCACTGGGTATTAAATAGGAAAAGTTCCTGCTCAAACGTTGAACCTCAAACCTCTCACTCTTGGCTCAAATCCCCTCATTCCTCTCCGTCTGCCTCATTCCAGATCAACATCGACTATCACACCCGAGAGCAGATCAAAAGGAACATAAAGACTCCCACCATGTACTGCTTTGACGACGCTCAGAAGATAGTTTACGGGCTGATGGAAAGAGACTCGTACCCGCGGTTCCTCCGCTCGGACATTTATAGAACTCTCGTGGAAAACCTCGCTGCCGACGCCACGAAGGGATGAAGGCGCGGTCAGGGGGAGAGAGAGAAAGGACATAAAACCCATAACTGGAATGTTTGAGCTCCTTCAGGAGGAAGGACTGACAACAAAGAAGGAAGGAGGATCGACCGGCGAGACCACACAAACATATACAGAGGCCTCACACCTCGGGCTCGTCACTAGATCCAGAAGCAAAACTGTGCTTTAGTCTCATCATGGGAGGATCCCCACACTGAGCACCTCAAGAAGAAGAAGAACAAACATGACAAGCCTTAATGATAAAGACCCTGTAGTGTGTGTTTGCACTGGATTATAAGTCCGTGTATGTAGGCGAATTGACCACTTTTGACAATGAATGAATCAGCGGGGCGACTGACGCCCGCTCTGACGGTGGAGCATGCAGCGGACCTCCTTTGGCCTTCTTTGCAGAGGTGTTTCCTGTGCAAATATAGATAGAGGATGTAAGATACAATGGTTATACTAGTTGTGTGTGTGTGTGTCTGAGAGAGAGAGAGAGCATTTAGCTGCCACTGACACAGAATAAGCTGTCGCAATAAGAGTTGGCCAATTAAGCCAACAAATCCATAGCGGACAGAGGACTCAATAGTGACATGTCATCCTTAGTAAAGGGTTGCAGGAGGCCACTTAATTCCATAAGAGATATTCTTGGACACTTAAAAATGAGATATATTTCCTCTTTTCCTCCTTTTTTTCCAGATTTGACCAATATGGGGCATTAAAAACTGATACTGATATTTTTTAGATTTAAGCTGTCTATGGTTGATATTTTGTGCCAATATTCAATACCTTTAAGGTTTATCATTTTCAAACCGCAAAAAGTTAAAGTAGTATATTGCATAAATATATTTTTTATGATGACAAAACATAATCATGCACTTTTGTGTGTGTGTGCGCGTGTGTGTTTTTGTGTGTGTGTGGAATCTGAACCAAACTCTGCACTACAGCAACTGAGAAGTTCCCATTTAAGGCCGGTGACGTCTAATTTAATTCCTCAGCACACGACTGGTGGCCGCTATCTTAGTCCAAACCAAATTTTACAGCGCTGAGCACAGTGTCAAGAGTTGTGATTTTAAGTAACAAACTAATTGAGTGGAATTACTACAGAGATAGAATGATTCACTTTGCATGACAGGATGTTAAAACTCCTTGTATTCCATGAGAATAGGCCTTGTTATTGCTTTCCAAAGCATGTGGTTTGAATGTGTTCTTAGTTTTCTTAGGAGTTAATAGTTAAGTTAACTTAAAAGTTAAACAATGTATTATTTATTGTTAATTGTCACCATTTGAGTACAAAGTTTGTTGCGGTGTTGAAGTGCTTGTTAAAATGTTAGTGATTTGAATGACATTAAATTATTTAAATTGCCCACTTGGAACAAAGTGAAATGTTTTAGTAACACACACACACACACACACACACACTGGAGTCTCTAGTGCTTTGTGCTCTGAAATTTAGTCTTGTGAAGAAGAAGCAACACTCTTCCAGGGAAATAGATCTTAAAACATTGCGTTAGAAAATGAATGGGATGTTTGCATAATGATTGTCTGTTATATGTTTAAAGCAATACTCCACCGCATAAGCATGGAAACACAAAGGCTGTGCCAAGGTCTGGTGGGCCAAAGACTTATTTTCACTGTTATGGAGAAGCAACTATAGTGCAGTGTGTTGTTAACACTCCATCCTACTAAGTGACAAAGCATATATACAGTATATTTTTTTCATAAATAATGCTACTGGTCTCTCATATTCAAACATTTTCAGCATTATAATTGAGAAACCTGGGTTGATATCACCAAGAAGGTGTAGGAGTACAGATATACAGTAAATAAAAAGGTAATCAAACCATAGTAATACAATATTTAAAAGAAAATCCAGCATTAGCTTGGTGGCTTTGAATTTCAATTTCTGTTTTCAAACTTTATGGGAAACTACGTCAAAGTAAAAATGATCCTTGTGATATCCGAAAAAGGATATTGGGTGCTGGCAGTTTCCTGTTATCCTTTTTTTTTTTTTTTAATCACTGAAAGGCATCTGTTGACTAGAAAATGAAGTGCATGAGTGATATGCGCTGTTTGTGAAACAGGAAGGCCTGGACTTCCAGTTTCTTATGAAATCAGTCATTGTGAGAAATGAGATTTTCTCTGAAATGTAGCAACACGGCATAATGAAACACTGTACTACTGTACTATTCAACAGAAGCAATGAAAAGATATGCTTTTGCTAGTTTGTTTATTTTGCTTATAGTCATTCAAATGTTAAAATTTGTAATGTTACTGATTTGTTTAGGCCAGAGATTCACATTAATCGTTGCCATCCAACACATAAGTGTGAGTCAGTCTGCCTTTGGGGCAAAAACTTTGGAAGAAATTGAGATTGTACTTGTGATAAAGGCTCAAAGCTGTAGGATTGGCAGAGAACAGAAAACACACAATTAGTGTGTCACTCTACTTGATTTTGAACAGTACAGCACATTGGAGTAGTATCACAGGCAAGAGGATGGACAGATTTTTTCTGATACACTCATACGTGACAGTAATGAACGTTTGAGCAGAACTTGTTAAATACTGTTTAGTCTCATTCTGTGTGAGTGTCACTCTCTGAAATACACAAACACACACACACACTCAGACAATTGAAATATGAGTGACATTGTACCTCCTCTGTTCCAGCTGAACAGGCTTCATTTGAACACATTACCAAAAAAAAAAAAAATCACATAGCCTGTTGGTGTTAAAACTTCCCTGAATGTACTATGGTCCCACACTGGTTCCAAACTGGATGTGAACTAGATGTGAAGCAACTTATACATGCAGATGCTACTAATCATCACAAAACAGTACAAAGGCTTCAGCCATCCACTAGTCATCTTCATTTTTTTAATAATTAGAGGCACTGCTTCATTTAATTACTCAAAAACCAGATTGTATTTTGTATTTTATTCTTAAGTGTGCACTGGAAACTCTCTGTGCTTTGATCGCAAATTGTTCAACATCTCAGTTAGGCGAGTAAGTAAAGGTAAAATATATAACTTGTGTTCTCCTCCTCAACCACCAATGTTTTTTTAAGCAAATCTTTTATCACATTTTAGGTAACTAATACAGTACAGGTTACACAGTTTCTATATTTTCCTATTATTATCCACACTATCAATTTGAAAATGACTCGGATGAGGTGGAGATACACCAATCAAGCTAGAAGCAAGAGAAGTTAGCATTGCTTCACATCACATTTATATCAGTCATCAAGTTTTATATCTGTATTTATTCCATGACTGACTGACAAACAGCTAGGAAGACAAGAATGCCACAGTGAGAGTACTGTTGGATGTTTGTAAAACACATACAGCAATGCAATGGTGAGCTGACATGTAAGATGCTGCCATGACATTAGCTGTGGCTAATAGCTACATCATTTGTCGCTTATATGTCGTACAAATTTAATGGCAACTCTGCAAAAATATTAAAAAATCTTCAGAATCTGCAACTAACCTCCACCTTTCAAATGCTCAAAGATTGTCACTAGATTGGTACAAGTGTGTAGTGCACCGTGGGTAGGTCAGGGCACCTGGGAGAGAGCATTCCCAAAGAAATAGACCCAGGCCATGCTTGTGTAGAAAGTTTGTAAAGGTAATTTTGTGCAAATAGCCCATAGAATATTACTGATAGCAAATGTTTGGGAGACTCTTCCATTGTACATCGTACCAGTTTTCCCATTTTCCATACTGAAAATTTGGAAAGCAAAAGTTAACAACAGCAGGTGAGCATGCAGGTATAGTCGGCACCATCACAGCAACAGTAACTACTCTTTTCTTCTTTAAAACGCATCTGTGCACACAAACACATGCAACAGGGTTTGCATGGTTAGGGATGTGGGATGGGCAGCCTGTCAACACTGCTGCGGGTGATTTAGTACATGTACAATCTGTGATTGATTAAATTGCTTGATTATGTGCTAGTTTTATAAATACACAGCTGGACGGGCTCTGTTGGCAAAGGGCCATTTTAATATTACAACAAAACAGGGACAATGCCTCATATGTGAGTGGAAACTTTGTCGAGCCAAAGTGTGAGGAAAAGCATTTTTGTTATGCAGTGTATTTATGGTAGGTC
This sequence comes from Maccullochella peelii, assembly GCA_002120245.1. Classification (NCBI taxonomy): domain Eukaryota; kingdom Metazoa; phylum Chordata; class Actinopteri; order Centrarchiformes; family Percichthyidae; genus Maccullochella; species Maccullochella peelii. The sequence continues at coordinate 100,421 of LKNJ01000220.1, read as the reverse complement.
TACATTTGTGAGTCTACATTACTGGTGGGGTGTGGCCCCCATCTACATGCAGATAAATCAGCACTAATATGTTTTAATCTTTCTATCTTTAACAGGCAGTGTTAGGGCAGGGGAGCAGGAAGAGGACCCAGGCCCAGACAGAGTCAAGGATTTAGTTCCTCCAGCAAATTAGCAAGCAGGTAAGCAGGTAAGCAGGTAAGCAGGCAAGCAGGCACACTGGCGCAGGCACACTGGCGCAGGCACACTGGCGCAGGCAAACAGGACACAGCCCACACAATGAACCCACAGACACCAAACGACAGGGACCTGTATAAATAGGGAAGAGACTAACAAGGGAATCAGGAGCAGGTGTGAAATGGAGAACAGGTGAAGACAATCAAGGACAATCAAGACTAGGGGAGACACAAGGGCAGGAAAACCCTAGAAATAAGACAGACCAGACTTCAAAATAAAAGAGGAAACAGACAAGAAAACAGAACCTAACAGGCAGTGTAGATTCTTTAAAGTCCGCCTCTTTTAAAAGGGTGGTTCCTCAGTGGTTTGTGTGTGTGTGTACTCTCTGTGCTGACTTCCACGTACAGTACACACACACACACCTTTATAGGGTTGGAATTTATTATTGTGCAATTTTGGCCCCACCAAACACTTCATGCCAAATCTAGGCTATAATTGGTAAATGTTGGCTGCAGTTATACATTGTACAAATCATTTGATGGGTAATTTGATGGCTTATTTGGCTTATGATGTCTGTTTCGTGAGGAAAACTGAGTTGCCTCAAATTTTCATTTTGGCCATGTCGTCCACAAATGGCTTGTCATTGGCAAGGCCGTTTGACAGAGGATGGGAAAATCAACCAATGAATCAATCATCTTTCCCTCCCGCCTCAAGTGGACAAGAAAGGCAAATGTGTGAATAATGCAGCCTATTTTCAAAATGTCCATCCAAATTAACGTAACTGTAGCAGCTGATGGCTTTCTATGTGAAGAGGTTTGCTAATTGGTGAGTCAACTGGCTGCAGCCACCAGGAGAGAAGCCAAAGACAAGGCCAAAAATGACTTGGTGGCTCTGAGATTGTTTTCAGCTAAATGAGCAACTGTCTTCAGTATATGATAAGTGCCTTGTGGCAAGAAATTATTGCTACTTTATGTCCTTACTCACATTTGCTTAAATGTAACCCACACAATGTCATTCCCAAGGCTTACAGATGTCTGACAGACTGCAGTACTGACAATAAAAACATCCATTTGAAATGTCTACATGAAGCTCGAAGTGATCTGAAGAGGTTTAAGCTGGTGATGATTCATAAACCAAGTTATAAAAAATGTACTAATCATTAAATGTACTTGCTGTGTGAGTGTTGCCATGTCTTCTAGTCCCCCATGCCTCGCTGTATATAGTGCTATATATTCTCTACACGAAGGCTGGGCCCTGACAAGAAGGATGAGAGAGAGCGCTCAGGTTTGTATATATATGTATATATATATATATATATATATATATATTCTTAGTCTACTTCTAATGGTGGCCTTTTGAGGCAGGACCAGAGGAGAACACAAAAGGCACAGAACAAAAGAGGCGAATGAACTACATGATGCAAACATATTGAAAGGTTTTGAGGACACCTGGTGGCACAAAGCCCAGAGGATAATACTGATGATAACGGCAACGAGGGTGGTGATAAGACGAGTAGCAGTAGAGTGTCATAGGTGTGTAAAGACACACAAAGCACACTTACTGTTTCTAAAGCATAAAAGCCCTATGTAGCCTGCTGTATAAACTATGTGAAATGCAGCTAATCTATTTTAAAACAGTTTTGGGACCTGCTGAGGGTTGATATTAACATTCCTTCATTGAATTTTGGATAACAGTCATAGGTGGTCATTATTAAAGGTAATCAAGTTGGGATTTTGTTCCCTCTTTTCTTTAACAGCGCAGCATTTTGTGAAATATGCATATTCACTTTTTTTGGCGAGAGTGAGTGAGAGTGAAATCATAAGATCGATACCATTTTTTAATAACTGTCCATTAAGGTATGAAGCTAGAGTCAGGAGACAGTTGGCTTAGCTTAGCTTAGCTTAGCATGAAGACTGTAAACAGGGGGAAACAGCTAGCTTGGCTCTGTCCAAAGTTTAAAAAATCCACCTACCAGCACTCCAAATCTCACTAATTAAGGCATGATATGTTGTTTGTTTAATACCTACCTTAACAGAAACGTAAAAATGACAAGTTGTGGCTTTACAAAGTTACGTGCTGTATCTTAAAATCATGAGACAGCTGTTTCTGTTTGCAGTCTTTAAGCTAAGCTAGTCTTAACATCTTAACATCAGCTCTAGCCTCATACTTAACAGACAGATATGAGAGTGGTGTCAATCTTCTCGAGTAACTCTCTGCAAGGAAGTGAATAAGTGGATTTCCCAAAATGTCGAGCCTTTAACCACATTACAATTAGGCTAATCATAAAAATAAGGTTGACTGCACAGTTAAAGAAGCTAAAGTATTTTGTGCCATCAGCTAACTTCACCTTGTATGTATGTGGATATTGACTGTATAGGCCTTGTTTTTGTATTTAGGAGTATTTCATATTTCTGGACTGGCTATGTACTGGCTTGTATTGCATTAACTGAAGAAATGTTTCTGTGTTTATTAGGATTGTATTTTATTTGTGTCACAGTGAATTTTTACTGGCTTTGACTGGCCCCAGTGCAATATATCTTGTATTTCCTTTTCTGTATGTTTTTATGGGTGTAATCTTTCCTTTATGTGTTGTTGACTGACCAAATGTCCCCGTGGATCAATGAAGTTTAAGTTTTACCACTGTCTGTGGCCAACTATGATTTTTATCGTTGGAAGATGTCAGAGGTTGAGTGAATAATAATAATAAATAAATAAATAACAATGTGTACAGTGGTTACGTACTGTGACCACACAATGGACTACCACTGTAGAGCTTAGAGCACGCTGAAACTTGCACACCTTCTCAGCCATCCCAGGAAAATTATTTTCCTGCAGTTGAACCTTCATACAAGACGTGCGATGACCTGATTCTGCGTCCACCAAGTCAGCCACTATGGTGACGAGGTTAGAGGGCTCTGTTTGTGCTAATAAAATAGGGTCACAGTAACTGTGGTTCTATTTCACTGTGGCCTGTAACAGGCTCAGTATGCTTAGAAAAGTGACAACAGGCAGATACTATACTGCCTCCTGTAACACTAAAACAACCCAACATAACAAAACATGTATCAGTAAAAATGGCGATATGTTGCCACCCCAGGACCAAGCATTGACCAGGGGCAGGAAGACTACTGTTCCTTCCTTAGCCTGCCCGACATTGTAAAGTACAGGAAAAGGAGGTCACAGTCAAGTCACAACACACAACCTTTCACCACTGCTGGTCTCAGTATATATGTACACAGGAGGAGGCCAGAAGGAAATATCACCCATGTCATAAAGACACACCCTTTCAGACTGGTAGGGAGGGGACACACTCCACCAGTCATGCTAATGAGGATGCAGGTGCTGGCAGAATGCTCCTTTGATCTTTCAGTACAATCTACACTTCCTTTAGTGTAGCTGAAGGATGCAAGATAGTCTATGTGTCCCAATAGCATACAGTGGCGTAGGCAGAAAAAACAGTGGGAAAAATGGATAGGCCTTGGTATTTTGTTTTGTTTATCAAAGTCTACATTTTCCATGATCATCCTGCTATCCCAAATCTACTAAGGTGATACCAAAAAACAAATCAATATTATTACCAGATCATGAACACAGGGCTTGACATAACAGGCTCTAACATGCACTTGGCAGGCGTAACTGTGATAAGCGCTCAGAGTAAAAAATGACAGCTGAGATGTACAGACCTAAACAACAAAGGCAAAGGAAAACCAACCAGACCTAAACAAACTAAAAGAAACACAACATCAAGCAGCTTACAATCTCACATGTCTTCGTACAAGCAGAAAATTATTAAATTAGCCGCTCTAAATTAAAGCCAACACGTAGTGACAATCTTGAGACCCAAGTGCACCTTCAGTGTACTTTATTTATTGTAATTCAACAGCAGTGGGCATAAAAGTGTTTTATCTTACCATGGGTGGCTTGTGGGGGAGACTGCCAGCTTACATCACAAGGTGGAGACAAGCTGGAGCTGACTATGGAGATGAGTAATCCAGTGAATCTGCCAGCTCACATCCCAGTGACAGCAAAGGCAAGGTTGCGCTGACGAGTGCTGCTCATTGATGACGCGCTTTAATCCTAGAAAACAGTCTCTCCACACTGCAAGATATCACTGATGGTTTGGCAATGACCCTTAAGAGTTTGCGGAAAATATCTAAAGGGCAACTGTCAAGTACATCCATGATGGAAGAACAGGTGACATTTCCCGATTTTATTTCAGTGAAAACAGACAATTCGGCATCTGACACTGATATGTTGGCGGTAAAGCCGAGCTTGCTTGAGTTGTTGCAGGCGTGATGCTGGCTGTCAAAGCAGCAGTTTCCCTGCTGTTTTAGCTACATTTAAGCTTGTCATTTCTTTGTACATGGCAATGAAAAGTACACTCATTGATTTTGTGTGCAGAATGACAACTTGACTATTCTCAAATTTGTTGATACTTAAAACCTGTTTAAAATTGTACACAATTGAGGCACACCTACTTCCTTCTCTAACAACGTGACCTCTGTATTCCAGTAGCTATGTAAATGGGAGACATGGGAAGTTAACGGAGCACATTGGCCACAGTTGGCATGTAGCACAAGACTGTGTGCATCCCCATGTCCAGTGCAGGATAAAGCACCACACCTGAACAGCCTGTAAGAGGATGGACATGTCCTCCTTATAAAAGTCATTCTGGTAGCTTCTCTTGACATCCATGATGCTGTGCACATCTTTCTTTAAGCACTTGGTTTTGGTTCTAATAGCTGCTAAGCAAAAAACAAAAGCCCACAGACGGGTTAAGAGTGCGGCCGGGCTTTATGAATACCACAACTTTCAAACACAAAGAGGACAAACTCTGCAAGCCAGTGCTGGGAATCACCTTCTGCGTAAGGGCCTCTGGTCAGACCTCATGCCTTAGTGGAAACTTGGCTCTGCTCTTCATCCACTTCTAAACATACAGCTGCTCACACACAGTCTGCACATCATAATAAACAAAGGCGAACGCCGTGTTTTCATCCAGCAGAGCTCCAGACTGGTGCTACAGAGAGAGGGAGGCCAGCGACCGTCACAACACAACACAGCAGGTGACGCAGATGCATTATATATCTCAGATAATCGACGTGTATGTGTCCTGTTCCTCAACAGAAATCCCCTTTTACTGTTTCTGGGATATGATGTCGATGTCAAACTACATTGTTTAATGAGGCATTTCTCAAGCAGAGACCTTCAAAACTCTTTTCAATGTTGTCCAGTGTTTAGATGATATGCAGATTGTTAAACTAACCAGAGCATGCATCCATCATGTGTCCATCATGTGTAACTTTTACTTTTGTTAGTTGCTGCTGAATTAGATATCATAACATAGACTGCATTTATTTTTAATCATGATTTATTTTAGATTTGTGTTTACTTTTCCACTGATGTGTCACCATGACAAATTGTACCTGTAGTACAATGGAATGACAAACATTTTCATGAACACAGCTTTGTGTGCAAACAATGACTGAATGGAAAAAAGGCAGGGGAGGTGCCAAGTGAAGATGGTTACTCGTGTGCTGTGCAGAAAAACCGGACCTGCAGGTTTACCTGAACAACGATTACGCATTTGGTTCATCTGACACCATGCTACATCAGTAAAAAATGTAAATCAGAGTGCTTGTGTGTCATACATACAAGGATACACAGGTCTGTACATGACATCTAGCAGGTTTAGGTAGTTCAATTAATCACCTGTGCTTTAATCAATGTAAACTGGTCAATGATCTATTTGAGAATATATTTTAGACAGTTAGTTATTTAGGTTGCTCCTGAAAAGCTGGCAAACATTTGCTGCCAAGGACTGGACTCAATTATGTATTATCGGCATCCTACTAACACAGCATCCATTATATAGATTTAGGTGAAGCTAAATCTATATATTGGATCTATATCATTATATAGGTTTGGGTCCATTACTGAGTATTTGAATTAGAGGAGTCACATGTTGTGACGAACCCGCAGAGAATCACCCAATTCTGCAGCTCCATGAAGTTTGTTAGCATCTTCTAACTTTGTTGGTTTTGAGCTCTCATCAGTTCCATTTCCAGCAGCAGTGGGCAGCTGTTTTTATCAGAAAAAAAAAGCAAGAAAAAAAAAGTTCAGATAAACTAAGCGAACACTACTCACCCAGCACGAAACAGCAGAGAAAGTTAGTTACTAGCTGGTGAAGAACGTCAAACGGCTAGCATCTTAAGAGACTCAAACAACCAAAAGGGGAGTGAATATTGGACTTAAATTTGTCACTTGGACAAAAAAAGTTGTAAGCCAAAAGAAATTTGGTGATAATATGTCCGAAGTCTGTATTTTCAGCTTGTTTTGGAGTTCTTCAGCCCCCAAGTGGCCGAAAACATTAGAACCGGCAGTGACAGTTTTTAGATGTCTAGGTTACAAAAAACCCCGAATATGGCTAAGATTTCAGATAGAGCATTGAACTCTAGCTCTTACGTCAGCTGATCAGTATCAGCTATTTCAGTCATTCATCGGCTGCTTGGCTACCAGCTGACCAGAAACATCCAGTCAGATTCATGCAGGTGTACAAGGTGGCCTTGATAGCCTGACACCTCTCGCTATCACTGCTGATACCCTCATGCCAACACAGTCCCTCTAACCTTCTCCCATGGTGCTGATGCTTGTTGACTTTAATAAGATCTTATATCCGTGCATGTGTTTGTTGATGGGGGATCAGTTCTCCTAGCAGCAACGGAGTCTTTGAGCTCACTCAAAGCAAAGCTTTTTCCGCCAAATCCAACTGTATAACTCTTTGCTATAAATGGTCAGTTCCTTGACTGGAGTGTTGCTGACTGACTGAACTACATTTCACTGTGAAGCAGGTATAGTTATTGAGGTGCGGTTAAAACAAGTTAACCTAGACGTCTAAAAAACCTTCACTTTCCAACCAAAGTTAATCCAGTTTTACCCCTAAATGACATCTTTTGACCTAAAAATCCCCACTGGACTCAACTACCAATGACAAACAGGTTGATTCTAACTGTTTCTTATAAACTGATAATGTACTGTTAATATAAGAGGAATGTAAAACAATGAGTCATCCTTTCTTATTTTAAACACCCTATGGAGGTAAGAGGATATTACATCAGCGCCTGTCATATCTCTATGTGCCAGCAGTACAAAAGTTTTGCTTCATGGATCCGCACCCTGTGTGAGTAATCACTGGATATGAACACTGCAGGTAGTGTCACAATGAATCAGTTGTACGGCAGAGATGGTCACATATGAGGGACAACAGCTCCTGGCAACAGGAAAGGCACTTTTATAGCTATTTCTTTCATGCAAGAATATACTTCAAATTGTAAAATAGGTAGAAAGTAAAAGCATTAATGCCTCGGATGCTTTGTGAATGTGTCTGTATACAATTCACAGAGCAGCTGCAATGCTCTCAAAATGTAAAATAAGAAAATAAAACGCACAAGAGAGGAGAGAAAAGTTCCATCACTCCCCGACAGAACTTTATTTTCGGATTAAGGGCATTAAGTCTGCCATGTACGTCACATCTTGACCTTACGCTTAAAAATGGAAGCCCACGGGATAGTCAGGGAGGAAATGTTTATGCAGCGGCAGCCTATCATTGCCTCAGGCCCTGAGAGTCATACCAGGCAAGTCACTGTTTACACAGCAAGAGCCAATCACATTAAAGACCTGTCATTCCAGACCCGCCTCGCTCTCGCCTGTCAGGCTCCGGATCGAGGCTGGAGAGAAACTATAAAGTTGCCTGACAAGTTAAGAGGGGAAGGGAGAGCAGGTTGAAACATGAGAGAGAACCTTGCTGGTGTGTTATCCCAAAGCATGGCGTTCACTGACTGTATGAAACCCACTGACCTGTCCGCAGAGAAGAAGGGGATAAAGTAAGTTAATGTGGCGTTTAAGATAAATGTTTCTGGTGATGATGACCTTGTGAAATATATTAATCAAAATGAAGTATACTGCCATAAAACACTGATGATTTCTTTCCTTTTTTCCAGGAGGAAAAACTGGAGAAACAGAATAGGATTTTTCTTGAAGACAAACTCTTCCCAGTCAATATTACATCTAAAAAGAAACAGACCTTACAGGTAAGACCTTTTTATTTTGAGGATTTATGTTATAATTATGCATAACATCTTGTTTGTGCTTACTTTTTTACATTAAGTTTTATATTTAATCTAATTTAGCTTATTTTATTTTATACAGCTTATTTTTTAAATGTATTTATTTTTCTTAACTTTGTTTTATGACTAAATAAAACCAAAGCAGATTACTATGATTTTATGCCTCAAATGAACTATTTAATTCTAAATGAAATGCCCATGGCAGCATGGACATACTGTATAGTAAAGTACTAAAACCAACTAAAAAACTAACTAAAAACATAAATAAATTATTGCATTAACTCGATGGATGAAGAGTTTTCTTTCAATATAGTATTGTTTTAGTACTAAATTTTGATAATCAATTTAAGGATTTTGCAGTGTTAAAAGTAGTAGTTCCCTCTACTATAATTATCTCTAATACCATTTGTCTTCTCTCCCCTCAGGCCAACTGCTGACGATGTGAACCAGTGGGCGCAGTCACTTGACACACTACTCGGTCATAAATGTAAGCATCATTCACCGCACTATTGGTGCACGATTACATAAAGGAGTCTCAAAGGTCACACAGTAACTGTGCGCTGAATGAAGGCAGTTTATTGGCCTCAATAAAACACAGGCTGTAATGGCTTTGCACTTACTTTACCTACATGAATGGGCCAACAGCGAGTTCATGTGTTACCGGCCTTGATTTTAACACTTCTTCTTCTCTTTCCTCTTACCCACAGATGGGAAAACTGCCTTTTGTATCTTCCTGAAGTCCGAGTTCTGCGAAGAGAACATAGAGTTTTGGACGGCCTGTGAGGAGTTCAGGACCCACACGTCGCACAAAGAGCTGGCGTCCAAGGCCAACAGCATTTACGAGGAGTTCATTAAAAGTGAAGCTCCCAAAGAGGTATCAGCGAACAGATGCCATTATAGCATTTGCTGTAAATAAATGTGTCGATTAGTTTCAAGTTTTATAAATACATAAGATATTCTTTATTAAAAATGGATGTCAAAGGCTCATAATGGCTGCTTCTTTGGTCACAGATAAACCTGGATTACCACACCAAAAATGCTATCGTCCAGAGCCTCCAGGAGCCCACTGCAACTAGCTTCCTGGCAGCTCAGAGGAAAGTCTACAGCCTGATGGAGAACAACTCCTACCCCAGGTTTATCCAGTCTGACCTCTACAAAGAACTGTGTGAAGCTGCCAGGGGATAGGGCGAGCACATTAAGTCCTAGTCAAACTAGACACCCAGTCCTGAAGTCATTTGTTTACTGCTGTGACTGTGTGAATAGACCGCTGATGATGTTCATTCCAGGCACTGCCTCGGGATAATAGACCCGAATGCAAATCCTGAGCATAATCATTACCGGCGAGTGTGGAAAATGCAAAACTGAAGCCATTTTTAGTCCGTCCTGCTGAGAGCTTTCAACAATGAAGTTGGGATGATTAGGCTGGATGCAGTACACAGAGCATTTCTACCAGATGGGATTAAAGTTACATTTCCTTCACTGGGCCATTACCTGCACTACGCTATTACAATTTGGTATTCTGAGCAATGATGCAGTTCAGGAAAATGCTGTTGTAGTGCATTCAAAGCTGAGAAGACTGTTGATGTCTGTCAAAACACTTAACTTACACTATCTCTTACCAACAGTGCTGTTAGAATGTATTTCTGTGCTGATACCCTCTTGAAGACTTTGTACGGCTTTCATATACACAGGACTTCCTATGTGACCCTGGTTTTCATTGCCATGTTGCTCTGCTGGATTTGCATGCTGTTCGCACAAAAAGTACAATTTTAATTACTGTGAAAATGTTAGGTGTTGTAAATATTGTGACATTGCATGTGTTGAATGTGAATTTAAGTTTGGAGCAGCTGGACTGCTCGAGAAATAAAATGTGTTCTTCAATTCTGAAATGTCGGATGCGTTTATTTCTGAATTCAACTGAAAAATGTCAGACTTCTTTAAGGATGGAAGTTCATTGTTGACATTTGGGAAGACTACATGGAACCGAAATAATTCAAGCTCAAAGGTCTTGATAGATTTTGAAACTTCCACCCACATATCACAGTCTAGTTTACTCCTAGTCCACTGTTCAATTTTCTACATTACTGCTGAAGTGAACTGGCCATTGACATTTGGGCCTGTCTGTCGTTTGGTGCTGAGCAGGTAGCGTACAGAGGGTTCATCAGAGCTGGAAACTATGTAGATGAGAGCGATGACAATGCATCAGAACAGTAAAGTTGGGAGCTGTAAAGCCAAAATAATAACTAAGAAGACGCAAAAAGCTCATAAGAAAGAACGAGAACTGCAGAGTCTGGTGATAATTATCTGTGGGCTCGTCAATGCAAGTGCCCCCTTTCACACATACAAACTTATTTGATCTATTGTTAATTTAAAAATATTGATTATAGCAGCTTTAAATAGATACTACTAAAATGCCAAACTCCTTATTAAAGACAGTGCAAACGTGGGCTAATATGTGGTTCAGTCCTGCAATATCTCATTTATTGCTAAAGCAAAGTAATATTTTGCAACTCAGAAAATGTGCTTTCCACTGACTGTTAGTGGAATTACTATTTATCTTGAATATCAAAACTTGAAATGGTTTAATGTAAATGGCAAGCACTTTAGGTGTTTGGTTTAACAGGAAGGTCAGACACATCCACTTACTGTACGCTGACGTGTTTTCAGAGACAATGGGCTGGATGGTTCAGTTGCACGACAAAAACAAGATTCCTCAACTATTTGGAACATTTCATTCCTCTTTGTGTGGCTGATGGGGGGGGCCACGTCATCGCTGCTGAGTTCCCGTCCTGTAACAATGTTTAAATGTGTAAGTGCAGAAGGAGAGCGAACACCATGACTGACAGCAGAGAGAGTCCTCCTCTGCCTGCTGTGTGTCTGCTCTCTGATACACAGCTGTGAACTCATAGTAGAAGCTGACAGTGGCCAGACACCCGGACATTGATCCTGACAGGCTGACAGCTCCTGCTACCTCCTCAGACCTGTGGCCTGCTGCCGTGGTGTAATGAGATCATCTTTTACAGCAGCAGCTCTCTAACACCATATGCTCTGCTGGCCTGCAGGTTAGAGGAGTAGATTTGTGATCTGAACATCAATGGTTTGAAACCCAGACTGGCTGGGAAAGTATGTGTGTATCTATCAATAAAGGGTTATATATTTTTTTTTATTATTGTAATTATATATTGTAATAGTATTGGAATTATTGTAATCTCATTTTAAGCCACAGTAGCGGCATGGCTCTGTTGCAGTGTTGTTCGGTCGGTCCACCTCTTTGGTCCAAACTGAAATAACTATTGGATGGACAGACATGATGAGTCTTGATCCTCAAAGGATTAAGACTACTGACCTCAGTGATCCCCTGACTTTTCTTCTAGCACCACCACAAGATTGACATTTGTGGTTTTAAGTGAAAGTGTGTCTCGTCAGCTATTGGAAAGATTACCGTTAAATTTGCTACAGACATCCATGTAGGGTGGCCATTTCCAACACCGAAAAGGAGGACACTTTGCAAGATTCAGTGAAGCCAGGACAAAAACTAAAAAATAATCGACTCCAGTGGACTCACCACATAGCGGAATGTCTATTTGCGATATTTTTGCCCTTTCCTGGTTGCTTCCAAGAGTTTTTTGTTTGCAAGGAATTTCCGGTACATGTCTGTGCACTCAAATGAATGAATGAAATTGACACAAATTTGCAGCTCTGCCTTGACACTGTCCACATCCAGACGATTTCTCTCATTTCTCCATGCTGAGGTCATCATTGAAAAGACACGTTCTGTATGTGCATTGCTACATGGGATGGAGAAGATGTAGGCGCTGACCTTCTTCAGGTTCACAAGTGGGACATTTGCTTTGGAAAACAGTTTCAGATACCGCTCCTCACTGTGGCAACCTTCCATTTCTGAAGAGCTGAGAATTGCTTCCACCAAGCCATATTCCTCATAGAGTCCATACATATAAATGTCTTTCAGACTGCTGCAGGCCTGGACTGCATCACTGTATTCTTCGTAAGACACAGCAGTTGTGAGGCCAAGCTTTGACACTTCGCCTCATTCCTCCTCACCCAGACTCTGAAAGTAGCTGGTCAGGGGTTTCCAACACTTCAGGGTTCTGTCAAGAGATGGCAGCAGAGACAACCACCTCATGACAAAGTGCCGCAGCAGATTGCACTCCTCCACTTCCACAAACTTGCAGAATTCCTTCAACTGTGCCGTTCTGCTAGCTGAGATGCTAAAATGGCTATTAACCTTAAGCACAGCATTTTCAGTATCAACATCCAAGCTGCCTGCTGCATATCTTGTTGCATTGTGCAGAATATGGGCTAAACAGTTTGCAGCAAGCACTTCCTTTTGAGCCAGTTTCAGCTTCTGATGAACACCGTTGTGTATGTTGGGATAAACACGCTGCTTATGCCGACATTTTTCTCCAGTTTAGCCAGCAGCTGATTTGTTATAGCTTCTGACGTTTCGTTGCTATCACTGTAAAAATCCAACAGTGCATGTTGCACTCCCCCCTCAAAGTGAAAATATCTCAGTACAACAGGAAAACACTTGATTGTACCTTTGTTTGATGCATCAGTTGCCACTGAATAATGCAGTTCATTTTCTTTTATATAATCCACATGCGTCTGGACAGAGTAGGGTGCTCGGACATTTTCACACAAAGCTTTAGCTTTTGTTTTTCCACAGGTCACCCCCTTTGCTATTGATGAGTCGTAGATCTCTCGATCAACTTTTATTCCACAGTCTACACTCCTGTATGACTGATGATGCTTGACTGCATGATAAACTTTACAAAGTTCTGCAGCAGAGATTTTGTCATCTTGAGGCGATGAAGCTTCACGGAAAAACGATAAAAGTGAAGAGGCACCTGCAACTTGATTGTTGCTTTTGTGCTCGTCCCCTCAGAATGAATTGTAAAACTTTGGTGACCCCTTAATTTTTCATAAAGTGCCATTATCACATCAGAATTTCACAGCGTCCAATACTTTATATTTATGACAAAATACCTGCAAAACTAATAATATTCCCATCAGCCTCTGCTGTGTTTTATGTTTAGTGCTAAGTAGCAAATGTTAGCATGCTAACATGTTAAACTAAGATGGTGACCATGGTAATTATTATACCTGCTAAACAAAAGCATGTTAGTTTTGTGATTGTAGGGCATGTTAGCATGTTGATGTTAGCATTTAGCTCAAGTCAACTCAAGTATGGCCTCACAGGGCCGCTAGCATGGCAGTAGACTCTTGGTTTTGTTTGGATAATAAACACCTCGTGGGCTGATTATATATGAACTGGGAGACTAGATTTCTCTTTTAGTCGCCTCTACCAAGTTTTCGTCCTTATTTTTCTGTAAGTGCTGATTATGAAAACCTATTCATCATCTTTATCAACAAAAAAATGCCAATCATTCGCTGGCCCCCAGCTTCTCAACTGTGCTGCTTTTCTGTTTTACATCATCATAAAATTGAATACTTTTGGGGCTTGGACTGTTGGAAACAACAAGCAATTTCAGGCCAAATTTGGCTTATTTCCCTGACATTTGAACAGACTAAATGATTACTCAGAAAAAGAATCAACAAAGAAAACAATTATTAGTTGCCTTGATGCTAATGTTATTTTTCAAGGACTTTCTCCTTGTCTGGGTATGGAACCGCTGCTTTATGGGCCTCTAAAGGCCTTTGAGGCAGTGTACATGATAATGAGCCGCACAAATAAACTTCCCTTGACCTTCAAAGTAGGCCTACGCAGCACACATTCCGTTACGCAGCAGTCTTTGGCTATTTTTAAGATGCAATTCTTTTTTTAGCATCTGTATCTGCATCTGCCTACACGCCATGCATTCAATGTTGCTTGACCCCAGCCAAACAAAAGAAATAGCCATGATGCGACAACATGATAAATACTGTTTGATGACAAAGCATGTACAGTGTGGAAATTCATGAACACTTTGCACAACTGGAACACCGTCACTGTGAATACTTTTTGTTTGCTCATTCGTGTGACCTGACCTCAGATGGGATGAGAAAACAGACACGCTGTTCTCTCTCTCTGAGCTGGTAGTAAAACATGTACGTTTTCCTTTGTTGCCACGAAGCATCTTGGCAACAGACTACTGGGATCAGATCCAAGGAGTACTTAAGGTGTGTATGTAAACACTGGAACCAAAAATAGAAAAGGGCCACGTTCTACTTTGCTGGGAAGGCTGCCGATACGTCAGACCACGCATGACTTCAGACGTACGGTGTGTTCAAGCACGACCTGTAAGTGGTTGCTTTGTATAGTTCGAACCAGCAGTTGATTTACAGGACAAATCACAGGGGCCAATACAGACTCCCACGTTCAAAACATCAACATACTGCTACGGGAAGCTATCCAAAAAACAGACAGTCACTAAACTTGTAGCTGTTATTCTTAATGATACACTTATAAGGACTTTGCAGCTTCTTAGTGTGCTCTCATCACATCAAACGCATGAACACAGATTTTAATGCAAGATTGTTAAATGGTTTTAAAAGGGTTTGATATTTATCATACCAAATACACAGTGCAGCTTCACTAATTAATTTACATTGGACCAAAAAAAAAAAGAGGTTTAGTAGATGGCTGTGTGTAAAGTAATGTAAATACAATCCTTGTCTTTCCTCTCCTTTACCAGTAGGTGGTGGCAAAGACTGACTGACTACTGAGTGGACTCATCTCAGTCTGAAGCATTTAGATAAAAATATCTGCAGACAAGTCTATAATTAACTGATATTTATTAAAAAAAAAAACAAAAAAAAACAACAACCCCCAGTTGTAATCAGTTTTGGAAATCTGTCCATGAAAACACCAGTTCACAAACATCGAGACATTTTATTATGAAAATAAGACAGAACATCATTTGAGCACATCTTTCCTTCTATCATGCATTAGAGCTGATGGACACACATGGAGAGAGTATTTTGCCAGACAGTCTCTCTGCTACACCTGCAGTGCAGTTCTGAATCTCTGGATGGTTTCACAGGATGCCACAGTGAGGAAGTGCTGCAGACCATCCATGGTCATTAATATGAATTTGACAGATGGTGTACAGTATCTGTGTGTGGCTCAGTGATGAAAGAGTGACTGTAGGGTTCTGGATGCGTGTGTGTGTGATTAGAGGCTTCTCTGTTGAAGTGTGTTGTTGTGGTTCACTTGGCTTCCTGGGCTTTTTTGGCGCTCTGTTTCTCCTTTGCCTGGTGAAAAAAACGCCAGACATTTTCAGAATTTACACAGGAATTAGTAAAGAATAGTGTTTTTATGACTAATCACCAAATCTGAGCACACACTCTGCAGACATTTAATTTTAATTACTGTAGTTGATTAAAGCATACCTAAAGCATTGTAGAACAAACATACATTCAAAGTCTTATCCAAGAACTAGGCATGGATATGCCCTCTAGTGGACAGAATAAACACTGAAGCTCTGGCTTTCTAAACATCAATGCAGTGATCAGTGTTTTATTTAAGAAATGCCTTGGCAATTTCATTGTTATTGTTTTTCCTTCCTGAGACATCAACCAAAGTCTTTCATTAGTTGTCCATGAACATCCCTAAAAATTACTTGTTGATTTTAATCAAGATCCCTCATTAAAAATAATATGCACGTTTGATGGGGAGGGATCCCCAACGATGTTTCAAAAATGGCATGGTACACAAGTCGTCCCAGACACGCATGCAGTGAGAGTAAATAGTGTTGTGGAAAGCCACAGAAAGAAAGAAAAAATACCTTCTCCACCAAAGGTATTAACTGCTGGTACTCTGCCAGTGTCTTCAGTAGCTCCATGATGAAAGGAAGGTAGTTGTGCTTTCGTCGAATGTTTTCAATCTGTGAGGAAACAAGTAAATCCAACAAGTTAGGGAAAACTGAGCATGGCTGATGTGTATTAAGGAAACCTCTGTAGTTAAAGTGCATTCAGAGATTCCTCTACAAAGGAAGGAAAAATAAAAAACACATGCACTGTAGTCCTGTATTCTTCAGAGTGGATGTCACATGAAATGCAGCATGTAATTGTGGAAAATGTGGTGTTGAGGCGAAACTCACCTTATATCTTTTAAGTTTCTGATTTTCCTCTTCAATAAGGAGCTGGTACTTGGCAATCTCTGACTGGATGGAGCTAAGAAACGTGCTGCTCTGGTCTGTGTCCATTGGTTCATCCTGGATACAGAAGGGGGGGAAAAAGGCCTTTATATAACCAGGATATATCCGAACTAGTTTGGACGGAAGAAGCACTGTGATGATGGGACTCTAGCAACTCGCATAATTCCAATACTGATTGAATTGCAGGGTTTGTTACACCTGTGCAAGGCTTGCTAAAGGCCAGTGCAAGGACTTATGCATGCGATGGGAAACTCAAGTATATATACCGATCAGCCATAACATTATGACCACTGACAGGTGAAGTGAAGAACATTGATTATCTCGTTACAATGGCACCTGTCAGTGGGTGGGATATATTGGGCAGCAAGTAAACATTTGGTCCTCAAAGTGGATGTGTTGGAAGCAGGAAAAATGGGCAAGCGTAAGAATGTGAGCGACTTTGACAAGGGCCAAACTGTGATGGCTAGACGACTGGGTCAGAGCACCTCCAAAACTGCAGCTCTTGTGGGGTGTTCCCGGTCGGCAGTGGTCAGTACCTACCAAAAGTGGTCCAAGGAAGGAAAACCGGTGAACCAGCGACAGGGTCATGGGCGGCCAAGGCTCACTGATGCGCATTGATCACAGTCGTGATGTCCACTACAGATGGGCTGAAAACTACATGTCTAAAGGATGTACAGAAGTACATTTTGATATAATCCTAAAAATGTATAAATACCCCTTGACTTCTTATTAGGAATCCACCCAATTCCCTGACATCCATGTCCTGAATAAACGTCACTACTTTTCATAATATTCCAAGATCTCCATGAGATACGGGTGTATCTCATTCAACTCAAACTCCCATTTGGGACGATCCGTGTCATTTTCTAAATGCACCTCAGGGGCAGATTGCATTTTGCTGCCACTCACCTCAGTAAGCTGGGTCTGGAGCTCTGCAATTTTTCTCTCGTATATCATCTTTCTGTCTGACACAATGGCCATTAGGTTGAATCGGATCTCCCCTTCACTGTACCTGAAGAGGGAAATCATACAGTTTTAGTAAGTGAAGAATGATACACTGTCAAGAAAAATCAAGGTAGTACAGTGTTTGGCAGAAAAGGTCAGTGTGTACAGAGAGAATGCCATCTTTGCTTTATAAGATTAGAAACTATGAAAAAAAAAAAAAAAAATGCAAATAAATCAAATGAGATGGATGAAAGAGTTTGTCTGCAAAATCATCATTACTGCACATTTTCTTTACATTAATTCTCTTTTGGTGTCACTACTCTGCTTTTTAAAAGAAAGTGAAAGAGATGCAAAATTGCAGCATTAAAATTTCTCAATGTGAAAAGATATTCACTTCTGTATTCTTTTCTCGATCACTGGGCGAACTGCGCTGATCCAGTCATCCTGGTTGCATGCACCTGGTGAAAGACACAGAAGGGATTAAATAATTCTGTAGGTGTCCGTATATACAGTAAATGAAAGCACAAACTGTGCATCATCATAAAACAGACAGTTTTAGGGGAAATGGACGGTGGCCAACACGACAAATTCTGCTGTGCACACACAGCGGGAGCTCACACCGAGGGACTTTAAACATAAAGCAATAAAAGAAAAATAACAAATTACATTTTTCTGCTTACCCAGGTCAATTGGTCCCTCTCGAAGTCCATCCAGCTCGTATAGTCTGCCGTTTACAGGAACATAGCTCACAAAGTGAAAGGCGTCCTCGTCCTTTGCTGACGACTTTGCATCAAATTCAAACATTTGCTGTCTGCAAATACAAAAAAAACAGGTAAGGAAGTAGGAATGCACAAATCTAAGTCAATACATGAATGTGATGTACAGAATGTTAAACATTTTGTCCTCAATTAAAAATGTCATCACTAAGTAAGCTGTGAAAGTGTCACATGACGAAAACGTTTTTTATTTGCCGCTTGACCAAAACTGTCATCAGGATTGTCCATATTATAATTTTACTATGTTTGAGTTGAGAGGGATCCCTCCTCTGTTGCTCTTCCTGAGGTTTCTTCAATTTTTTCCCCCATTAAAAAGGGTTCTTTGGAGTTTTTCTGAATCAAGGATCTAAGGACAGAGTGTGTCATATGCTGTACAGACTGTAAAGCCCCCTGAGGCAAATTTGTGATATTGGGCTGTACAAATAAAATTGACTTGACAAATGGACCGGCCTCACATTTGCCTGTTTCAAAGCAAAAGCAGACTGGTGCACTAGCAATAAATGGGCCGATCGCTTTTCACAGAGTTAGAATGAGGAGCTAAAAATAACACGAAGCCAATCAAACAGAGCTTCTCCAGCTGGATATGATATGAGGAGCTTACCTGGCAAAGCTGTTGTGAACTTGTCGGATCACTTCAGAGTTGCTAAGAGCCAAACCTTTCATCTGAGGAGAGAGGGAGACGCAGCATTATAATGCTGACTGTATAACCCTTGCATAAAAGATGCAGGGGCTGTATGGGACATATTGTACATTCCTTTTTCAAGTAACAAGTCATGCATCCAATAGTGTTTCAATTTCAGTAATATTGAAAAGGTACTAATTAAAATGACTGACTGATTTGCTCTTCTACATTACGTCTCTAAATATACAGATTCTTCTATGCAGCGATTCCAGCCCTGCTTGTCTTCCCTCATAATTAGTTGTTGACTAAAATAAATAAATAAAAATAACAGAGTAGCCTTGTCAAGGTGGAAGAGGTCTCTCTGGTTTGGAAAATCTCAAAGTTAAGGAAAAGTTGAGCATCATAAATCAGTTCTGCTCTTCTGAAGATTTGTGGGACAGACAACTGAGTCATCATGGTTTTGAAGGTAAGAGGATAAAACTGTCAGTGTTCCAGATGGAAGGGGAAATTACTATAGCGAGTTGTGTAATAAATTACTAATCCCAGAGGGAAAGCAGTTTTAACATTATTTTTAGGTTGGTTATTATTTGAGCTACAAGCCAAATGCTGGTGTCACTTAAGTTAAAAGAGAAGATTCGTAGTTTTCATATGACAAATATAACAGAAAACTATATTGTGAAATGGATAGACAAGTCAATTCCTGATTAAAAACAAATCCAATTTTTTGGATTCAAGAGAAAAATACCGTGAACGTACAGCAGCGTCAAAACTCTGTGAAAACTCTCTGAACTCTGTCAGCGTGTCTCCAAGTAACATGTCAGAATGGGAGCAGTTGAGCAGAACGCTGACTATTGCCTGGGTGGCACAGGCGTTGTTAATGACCTGTAAACACACATAAAAAAAACACAATTGTCAATTGGACAGATAAAAGAAGTCCCCCTTATTGATGCACGATGTGCATCTAAAAGCGAACATATTGTAAATTGAATGATCAGATCTTAAAAAAGCACAACAGATACCAATTTTATGAATCATCAGTTTTCTACAAATCTGAGAATATGTCAATACTTAAGTCCATATACAGCAAGAGCTTCCTATATTGTGTAAGAAAAAATAATCCTCTTATCAGAGTGAGAAGAAGCATCCCCGCACTTTGTTAACAAGTACGGCAAATCATTACCTAATTCCAAATGATCCAATTTGGCTGAACAAGTCTGGACTATAGGAAATAATGTCTATTACACTTGGGTTTCTCTTTTGTTCTGGTCAGTGCAGTTATCATCTGATGCACCCTTAGCTGGCAAAACATAGAGACTTTTTTTATTTATTATCATGATCTTTCTTATATATAAATATTAGATATTGAGTCAAATGTATCTGGGCAGACAGGTGTGCATAAACTGAGAAGAAGCCAAGTTTAAAATAAGACATAAAAAAGCAGATAGAGGCTGACATTTTCTTGGCTATGGACTTGTTCAATGTTATTTATACTACAGCTGTAAATTAACAATGTCTTGCTAATATTAAAAAGGTTCAGTGTGTACATTTTTTTTTAAATGACAAAGCTGAACAAACCTGTTTTGCAAAGAAGATGTGGTCAAGCCTTGAATCCTGAACGATTGATCCTGCAGGCTCTTCACCTGGCTGCCACTTGAACAGGAAAATCAACCCATGAACTGGTCTGGAACAAAACAGGTTAAAAAAATTTTTTTTTTTTTTTTTTTTTTTAAAAAAGGTCTGTCTTTCTCAAGGGAGCGTGCAGTATAATGAAGCTGCAAGTATGAACATACTTCAAGTTGTCAAAGTTCTCTGGCTCCATACTCCATATCTCTTCAACCTGGGCGCCTTTGCAACCTGACAGGGACAAGTAAAGCATCAAACATGCATTAACAGTTATAGTAGTAACTGTTTAAGTAACGTTAAGCACCGTTAGCAAACGTGAACTTCACTGAGCAGCTTTTCTCTGTGGCGGGTTGACAGCAGAGCAAAGCGCAACATATGCCATCATTCATGAGTGAGGATTTGTTTTCACGCGCCGTTGTTTTGAACGCTGAGTAATGCTAGCCAGTTAGCTTGCCTAATTAGGTTAGCGAAGACTGCCCATTTATTACATGCAGCTCTTTGGAGAATGCAGCGTTTGGGTGGCTGTTAACAAAATATTTTGGTTTCATCCCCATGGCATTTTTCTTTGTGCACTGGGTTGAGTTACTAGTCATATAGAAGTTACCGTTAGCTTTAGAGCAGCTAGCCAGCTAGCTAGCGCTGTCGGATAGCCACGTTATACTGAATGGGCAGCTAGCGTTAAGCTAAGTTATCAGTCACTCACCAAAACCCTTTATCAGTTCTGTGAACACGCCTGGGTCACTCTCCATCAGACACCACTCTCCTGCGCTTCCAGCCATTCTTTATAATGTTGTTTGTTGAACCTACTGTGCACATATACAAGATGCTAATATCCTAGCTTAGCAGTACACCAGCTAGTCAAGCTAATTTCACTGAGGCACTGGAGTGACTTCACCGTGATGCGGTACTATGTGGACAATCTGGGTGCGCACGTTTTATTTCAGAGTACACCATAGGACGGTATCGCCAAAACAAAAACTCACATTCCAAAACATTCCCGACAGACATCTTTTTAGATATATACATGCATCTACATTTGCAAAGACAAAACTGAAAATGAATAACCCATAACGTAAAAAAATAGCCCTATTTATGAACTACAACCAAATTCCGCCCCCAAAGAGGAAGAGGGTAACGAATGAAACACTCTTCGGTAAAAACGCAAAGCAAGACGTGGGACGCTGATAACGGACCTTCATTCATATTTATTAATAATTGTAAATACATTCAAGGCATTAAGGAAACGTTTAAGAGCGGTTGTGGCTTTATACACAAGCCAATTAATCTATATATCCATAACACTGACCAGCATCATGATTCATTAGGATATTCATACATTCTTACCAACCACCTACCTAATATCAAAGACATTCAAACAAACACAGGTACTGCTAAAATATCAGATACAGTGACATAAATGCTTCGACAAGCAAGTAAAAAAAAGTTACTATACGTTTTTCATATAAAGTCTATGCAATTAACTAACATTTCTCCATAAGATGTAATGTTCAAATACTTACTTACAATAAAATGTGCTAATCATACAAAAATCTGTAATTCTTTTATTATTACATGATACGGAGAATTACCCCAAATAAACTCCTTTTAAAAAAGATGAGTATTAAATCAAACGCTCAGTACTTCACGATCCAATGATTTTCAGTTTGATGTTAAAGAGATCATGGTATTTTATGACTGTAATATTGTTCAATAAAACAACCATGCAGAAGAGAAGTATGAGAAGTAGTTCCACTATTCACAGGTTTTGTTTAAAAGATGGCAGCTTTAATAATAATAATAATAATAATACTGTACATCCCTGGGTGAACATGTATGTAGCCTAACGTCAAGTATCCAATGAACTTTGATAAATAAATGACATAGTTTTGCTCAAGCAATGTACAACTTGTAGCACGAGATCGAGCAAACATTTCATAAATACAGGATTGAAAAAAACTACAAGAACGGTTAGTCATTTAATGGACTCAAACTGTCCACTGCCCGAGCCTTCGGAGCTGGTCGCAGCACAGCAGGGAGCACACTGTTCGATCAGGGGCACCAGCTTTCCCTGCTGATGGAGCTGTTTGGTATCGGAGCCACCCCCAATGCAGTTTCCGTTAATGAAGACTCTCGGCACCTAAACACACAAATCATGTCACAACATTAGCACGGTGCGAAAGAGTAGTTCTTAAAAAAGAAATGAGGTCTAGTGCACAGTTACACACTTCAAGCTTTATGAGCCACCTGACATCCTCAAGCAGCAGCCCTCTAGCGTCCACTACATCCAGCTATTAAACTACAGCCTGCCTGGGGAGTTAAGCATTTAAAACCTTCTTTGCCAGTGAAAATTAGAGTGTGTGGATGTATTTGTGCGCACAGGTGTGAGTGACGGAGTTCTCAACTCCAACAGAGTGATACGTTTTCTCTCTAGCTGATCGCGTCATGTCAATTTCAGGAGTCACATTTTCCCAGTTTATAATTTATTCATATCATATCTACAATTTAAGCTCATCAACTTCACAGTTTTAAATCAGGACCTCCAGTGTTCGGATCAAGTAGTTCGTGAAAAATCAGGTGTTTCAGATTTAGTAGTTACAGTCAGACACATATATTTTCAACATGTAGGTAAATAAATGTATCGGATAAGACTCGGAATTGTCCGATACCCAATGTTAAAGGATTCAGATCAAGATCGGGGCCAAAAAGATTGATCAGGACATTTCTAGTTTCAAATGCCAGTCTATAAAAGTTTTGCTGTCCTATGCTTAATTTTGCAACCCAGTTTGTGAAAAGTGCAATACAAAGAGTTATTATTTTACCTGTTTTACTCATTATTTTATTACATTGTCACTGTAAAATCACTTATAAGTAGTTAATAGTTAACTATAAAAACTACTAATAATTTGTTTAAATTACTGTACAACGTAACCAAAAATAAATCTGAAACCAGAGTTGAGCTGTGCCTATTTTAACTGTGAAACTCATTAACAGCTTTCACAGTT
Source organism: Maccullochella peelii (assembly GCA_002120245.1). NCBI lineage: Eukaryota > Metazoa > Chordata > Actinopteri > Centrarchiformes > Percichthyidae > Maccullochella > Maccullochella peelii. The sequence continues at coordinate 77,036 of LKNJ01000220.1, read as the reverse complement.
GCCGAAGAAGAAGAGGTAGAACGCAGCGAGTCAGCAGTGAAAAAATAAATAAAAGCTGAAAATAAAATGTGTAAATAGGTCTTGCATGTGCATATACACACTGACCATATAAAATAAAGTCCATGTTTTTTAACTCTCATTTTGATCTAAAATCAATTTGCATATTGTAACTTTCAAACCCTGTTAAGGGTTCTCAGTGTATATTATACAGTGTTTATGTACAGGTGACCTTTCTCCAAACAATCTAATTATATATTTTCAGAACTATTTCATACCAGAAAATGAGTATTAAACTAAATATTCAAATCATTACTATCAAAATGTTATAACCATTAACTGTATATATTTGCTATCATTAAAGACTATATTCTGACCAGAGCAACTTGCTCTGGTCTTTATCTTGACTCAAAATAGCTGAATCTCAGTCAAGATAAAGACCAGAGCATGTTGCAGTTTAGGAGCAAGTCCTAATTCTTGGCTGCATCTCTAACAAAAACACTGGTCAAGTCAACCTAAATTGAACTTAAATGCAGAGCTGCCAGAACAAACAAGCTGTGAAATATGTATGTTCTGATTATTTTTTTCCCCAATAAATGCTGAAATAACAGGCTGTGAAGTTACTTTAAATTCTGATCCCAACAAACAACATGAGGCTCTCACCGTTCTGGCACCAGTCATCTGAGCTAAGGCTTCTTGCACTCTCCTCCCATCATTGTGCTCATCCAGTTCAATCACTTTGTAGGTCGCACCAATTTCATTGAACACATTCTTGGCCATTTTGCAATAAGGACAGGTGGTCTTGGAAAATATCACAACACAGTTCTGTGACACCACCTCCTGAAAGGTCAGACAGAAAAAGATTTAATTGAATATCAGCAGAACACAGATATAGACCACACATACCAGGCCTCAAGTGAGAAAGGTACCTTAACTCTGCTTTATTTATGTTTCCATGGTTCATTTTTAGTCAGTGAGTAAACTGTGGCAGCTGATGTATAAACAGAAATTGATACATTCATCCTCTGCAAGCCAACTTTCTAATCATACATTTTCTAAAAGTTACAATTCAAATTTAACCCACACCTCATCATATGGGATATGTAGACTTGCTAACTAATCAGCAAAGGTCTGAGGATTAGCGTCATTTGGGATATTTCAGAGCTTCATCTGTGATAGCTTTTGGATGTTGTTTCTTTACATATGGAGTTACAGATGCTACTTTTGGGTCCACTTCATAACAGATCCGTAAGCATCTACTTACCCGGACATACTGTACACAGGCTGTGCTGGACAGACCCCCAGTAGTGGTTGATGTAAAATTCCCCATTCTGAAAAAGACAAAGTACAATATTGGAGCATACACTACTTTAAGGCATTTGGTCTACTGTTGTACATTAGAATCTCCTTGAATCTAACGGACACACTACAAGAATTAACAGTATGGCCAGGGTCATGCAATAACCTTATAAACATGAAGATATCACAGGAAGAGACATGCTGAAGGCTAATAATCAGCATCAAAACTATAGATAACTGGAGGATAACTGCTGGTCTGAAAATATCCATGCGCATTGTTAAAGTCCTACTGATTTTACCACGTCTTAAATACCGTTGTTTTACTCCTTATAACGCTTGGTATACGACTGCAGTAAGGTTTATGTGCCAGGTAATCCAGGATTAGAAGTACACATGCCCTTCACTGGCACTGGTAATTAGATTTCATGTGGGTAGGTAACATGCCAAACTCCATTAAAAATATGGCAATATCAACACGGTAGGCTAATGTGAACACGAAAAAAGCTCGTACAACGTGGCTGTAAATATTTAATGAAACGTGACCACCTTGTTGTACATTCGGTATACACTTGAAACACCTCCCAGTACTTGTTTCAGTTAAATCTGAACATTTGTAATTGCTTCACTACCGCACACCGGAAAGCATTTGATGGCCTATAACAGAGGTAACGTTAGCTAACGTTGACAACAGGCATGCCGACGATAAAGGTTGAATTTCTATGAAATAATAATTTGTTTATGGATCACATGTATGCCGAATTTGCCAGAGGAACGTATTGAATCGTAAAGGCTACAAGCTATGTGTGTTTGTCGATGAGCTAGGCACTATAACATAGATTCAACTTTCATTAGGTGACATTATTATGAAACATTTCTGTTCAGCATGGTACAGGTACGTTAATCATGCGGCAGTGAATGAAGTTATCTTAGCCTTTTCAACTTCAGTGAAGCGACGTTGTATTATTTTCCAACGTTAATGATACGTCTCCATGGGTGCAAGTGTTTTCATAACGGCCTGTGTTTGATTTATTAAACTAGCCAACTTAACTAGCTATAATTTTAGTCAAGCTAGCGGGAATGACCTTCGGCAGCCGGTCCATGCCACCCTGGGAAGACATCCTGCTCGAGCAAACATGGACAAAAAATAACATACGGACAAAAAATAAAAATCGAGCTGTTGCCCTGGGTGAAACATGCGGTTAGTGAACAAACGGGTCTAAAGTTACACACCGCCCCTTGCTGTTACGGTACGCTTGCTTTCGTCCCTTATTTGCACCGTTTATGACTGAAGCCTACCTTACGTGACCACCGGAAGAAGTTTCTGACGCAAGCCGCAGTTTGAACGTAACGCCCACAACGTCAACAACATAAGTGTGGAGGAGTGTTTAAACATTACACAGATTGGTACGCTAAAGGTATTGTATTTATTCAAGATGTACTGATGATGGGTGTAAAGTGACTGTCCCTATTTCATAAAAACATAACTCTTTCTATAAAAAAAACCAAAAACATTTTTATTAATTTTAATGGCTAAATATCAGACCCACTTATGCAAGAAATGTTATGAAACTGCATATTTCATTAACGTTTGAAAATTGAACTTTGAGTATATACATTCCATGTACAGTATATTACATCTTGCCATACTTAATGTTACATCCCATCCATATCATAATTATTTTATATATGTATATATGTTTTGACAATTATCAGGAGGAAACAAACACTACAGCTCTAACGAGTCTTTGACAGAGCTTTTGTGGCTATAAGACTCAGTGATGAATTCTAAAAAAAATGTCCTTTTTGGTACAATGAACAAGTGAAACATGTATAAGCTGCCAGGACTTACCTAATCCAGTGACCGGGCCAGTCTACCCAATTTTTTTTAATATAAACTGGCTTCTGTGTTTGGGGTGGTCCATGGATATGTGTTGGTTGAACTGCCAGGTAGCCTTCATAATGAAGGAGGCTACTTGTGTGTGTAGTCAGCATTACCAGATTCTGACCGGATTGAGTAATAGGTAATAGTCATATTAATGATAGGTGCCAGGGCCACCTCATCAGCTGTGCCGAGTGTGCTGAGGTCAAATAAACCAGTGGAATTCCTGCAGAGAGTAGAGAAAACATTCTTCTGTCATCGCACTCTGTACAGCACAGGCATCAAAGCTGGTACAATTCAGATTATTTCCTCCTTTATCCTGAAAGGTTTTCGTTTCCCCCCCCCCCTTCAAATGCAGGAGGAAATGCATTAGTTCAGAAGCAACTATTTCCCATTTACCCTGTTATCCCAGAATAGACTCACAGGCTAGGGAATCAATCACAAATCTAAACATATCTGATGAGGCAGCACAGAAGTGCTTCTCTTCAAATACAATTTTTTTCAAAGCCAAGCAAGAAATGCATCATTTCAGAATGGATTCACACCACCAAAGAGATCTGCAGTTTTGCCCTGGAGCGGGTAATATCCCAACACAAATTCAGAAATGTTATGAAGGACAGTGGAGAATAGCGTTAGGGTTCGAATACCTGCTCACAGCATCGATACATGTGATAAAAGACAAGGAAGATTGGTCCAACTGATCTCTACAATGTCAGTCATTTTGGTCAGGCTGGATGGAGCTTCAACATCAAACTGGAGTCTTCACCTCCCTGATTTCAAGGTGTAAAACCTTTTCCTTCACATAAAAAGGTAAGTTCCTCCTTTTGGGAGGAGGCTTCATCCATCATCTTCATACAAGTGTGAGTGTGTGTTTACATTACGCTTCTTCCCATGTAACCCTTTAGCATCATCTCTGTTAAGTATATCAAACAAACATACCCTGTACTGTCATCATACCTTCACCAAAGGTCGGTCACAAGGGAACAGGAGAAAAACTGATTTCCACTGGCTGGAGGGCCTAAGGGTTGCCATGGCAATGGATATCACCCGGCACTGACAGGCATTTAACCTCTGAATGGAGTCCTGTCTCACCATTACATTCAGTATTCCTAAAAAAAAAAAAGAGGCAAATCTTCTATTACTGGTCAAATTAAGCATTGTGGAGGCACTTTTAGCTCATTCTGGTTTAGACATAACTGCACTGCAGTATTTTTCTCTTACAGCGGTAGAAAGACAAACCCTGGCACAAATACTGAATAGTCTCGACTGGCCAGATAATATGCTAATGGGCTAAAACTCTTAAAAGCGACAAGAATTTTTAAAAAAGCATATTTCATGTACCATTTCAGGCACAGTCAGGGAAATGTGTGCTCCCTCCCTCATGTAAAACAGATTGGTAATGGAGCATGGGAAAACACTAAAAGCTGCAATGAAATTCTGACACGTGGAACTGGCATTTGTTGACAAATTGTTGGTGGATGTATTCACACCACTGAGTGCCATAGAGCCATTTAATTTATGATACATGTAATGGAAATGCCACTATAACATCTATACAGTTTCCTGATGTAGATGTATGCACCCACTTATACAAAATGACCTAAGCACATTTAATATGCCTACTTATATGCAAAATGTTATTATCTGATATTGGTTAAATGACACAAACCAATTGAAAGCCATACATTAAAGAGGTACTGCACACCTAAACGTGTTTTTGAGCTGTAAATTAAATTATATTATTGTACTGTGATGAAACACATCAATGCTGTAGTTACTATTGACATCTGTTACCAAATTAATAAAAATTGACAGTCGTCGGTCCCTCACTCGTATTTTTTACATTTTCTGGGAGAGAGGGTTCTAGCTGAATTAGAATTTTGTTACACTTTAACAATAACATGCGAACAACAAACAGAAACCAGAACGCTTCCGATACCAAAATCTTGTCCCTTTCCTACAGATTCTGTATTCATATGCAGCATTTTCTAGAGTTTATAGAGATTACTTTAAGATACACTCAGAAAACAAGAACTCTAACATTATTCAGAAGATGGACTCAGTGTCATTTGCTGTGGATAATTTGTCTTTGGAAAAGAATGAGCAGCCATTAGTGAGATCTATATCACACATCTCATTGGCATTAGGCCTCTGATGCTTCACTTTGACAAATTAGAGCCAGTGTGGGGTGAGTTGTTGACATTGCCTCTTGTGGTTTAACATTTGTTTGTGATATAGATCACAATGTGTTCATGGACTTCATTTATTTATGTCATTTTTTTCCCCCTGGTCAGGGTCACGTGGGGTTAGAGCCTATTCCAGCACAGATGTGCAGACTACAGACGCCCATGGAAATCTATTCATGGACTGTCCATCACAGTGATAGTAAAAACAGACTGTGACATTTATGCGTATCAGCAATTCACAGCCTCAAATCCACCTGATATGTATCTTTTGGTTGGTGGAGGAAACCCACACAAACACCAGGCACATGTTCTCCACAGAGAGGCCATGTAAACTCTACACAGAGAATGAAGGTTGAGCTATGGTAGATCAGTTCGTACGACATGTTGTCTGAACACGTTGGAAATCAAAAGTGGTTATAGTTGTTCCGAATGATCACACTGGAGTGAAAAGCCAGTCGTCATAGAGAAGGGGGAGACACAATATCGTTTAAATACAGGGATGACAGCACACATCTTCAGAGTCTCTCCTGGAAGGCATTCATAGTGTTGCACTCGGTTGTTCACAGGTAAAGTGACAGAAATAGTGTGTAAAGAATGAAAAAAGGAGAGCTTGGGAGAGAAGTTCAAACCCTGGCTCCTTTCTCGCCTCCTCACAGCTTGCCAATCAAGGCGTGAAGTGTGTGTGAATGTCGGATTGTCCGTTTCGGAAAATTACAGAAACGGTCGGACAACGTGTCTCCCCTAATCCCACATCAGAAAGGTGTGAGGGGAAGTTTTTTTATGTGTGAAAAGTGAGAGTGATGAGTTGAGAAGCCACGTAAATGCAGCCACGAAACAGTGATAAATGACATGTGCCAGATGACCAAATCTTAATGACACGTTTGGTTCTGATTGATTCTAAACACTGGAGGGTCTTACACGCATTCACAGATTAGCCTCTTTGATTGACTTTTTTGCAAAGTATTTTGATGAAGTAGGCCTTTTATAAGCGGTTCCTATAATTTAATGTAAGATATTAATCATTCTGATTAGGCATTTTGATTTTGCATGCTTTGAAAAATGTAGTGAAAATAAATAAATAGTCCTCAGTTATATTTTTAACACATGAATCATTTTATTTCTGTCATCTCAACCTTTGAATACAGAAAGTGGTGAGACTTCAGTTGTTTGCCTTTTCAGTTTCTCTGCACGTGATTATATTTTCTCTGCAGTTAGCAAATTGCTTTAGGCCAAGTAGCCTTATACTAAAGAAAAAAGTCTCAATTGTAGTCTCCATTGATCAAAGCATAGCTCTTGCCCATAGCTTGATTGAGTGCTGTGGAGTTTCTGCTTAACAGGCAATTGGCAAAGTGCATAATAGCTCATTTTTAGTCAGTTCATCAATAAGCTAACACTAAAATCTATAGCACTTATCATGCGGGTAAATAAAGTGTGTGTCACTGTTATTTTTCACTCCATGTGAGTTTCAGTCAGGAATGGAGCTGAACTGCAGCCAGATTCCTGATTTTTATGTGTTGAGAAAACTGTCAGTCAGGATGGCCGGGGTTGATTCCAAGTCTGCTTAAGACCAGGTCCAAAGGGGTCAAGACTGAGCCAACACCATGGCCAGAGAAAATCCGGACCTATTAAAGGCCACGATCGTCAATAAATCTGTACTGTAGGGATTTTCTCAATGTAAAAATACTATTCAACTCTGCCTTGATCTATATTTTTGATAGAAACATTCAATTTAATAACTCTGTGGAACATTTGTAACATTCATGTGGTTTTACAGCCACACATTTACTGTATGGTTCAGCCATTTCTTGCAAAAATGCTCAAATAAACCCACTGTGCAATACATGCCTGTACAATACATGCCGGTAAAGTCAGTCAGAAGTTAATGGAGACCGAAACAGGGCTAAAATGCTAGAGTAACGTTTGACAGGTGGCCAGAAAGTCTAACCCGAAAGCTAACATTCGTGTATTTAGCAATATCAACTATATAAGCCAAGTTATGTGGTGGCAGTGTGTTTGTCAGCTGTGTGTTTTACTTACTTTGCCTTTAAATGGTTTATAGTCAGAAAGAAGAATCCCTTAGAGTACCATGAACTACTCCTTAATCTACTCCTCAGAACATACCAGGGTAAATTAAGAAGCAATTCAAAGATCCGATTATTGGTCCATTAATTTGAAAACCAACCCCATTAAAACACCGTAATTGAAAAAGCCCTTATTTAACAAATTAAGTTGATTTTGAAGTACATGACTTCCCCCTTCATTTAAACATGAATTCGCTATTGCCAGCAATGCAATTTAATTAAGTATATTTACTCATGTACTGCAGTGCTAAGGGGACAATTCCGCAAGCAAAGACCAGGTCAAGAAAAACATATATTTGACTCAACTTTGATGACTCAACAGTGATTCAGACTGCGTCAAGCTGAACACAAGTGTGTGAAAGACATCAGAAAATGGTCTGGGGACCCTGGCCCTCCCGTCAGCTAAAAATACAGACTCCTTTGTTCAAGTGACAGCAGGCAGGCTGTAAGACCATACAGGGTTAGCGAGATAAAATAAGATAATTATTTCTCTTTGTTTGGTGTCTGGGAGCTTAATTTCACATGAATTGGCTTTTAAAAAAATCTATGCATGGCAAGTGACAATCAGTTTTGATGGATCAAGCCTGGCTAGGCTGCAGGGCGAGTGCATTTTCCTGGATCTGCACTCAATTCTTGACTGCTTATCCAACCACTGCCCTCAAAGGCAGAGTGGCCTTCCAGTGCAAAACAACAGATACTATGGCAACAATATATTTCGCAGACAGAACAATTTATGGGACCATCACTATTAATCATTGCCGTGGAAAGGAAGATTGCCTAACTCATCCGGAGCCCCCATAGAAGTGTAATTCTCCCACTGCCTAAAGTGCTTATAGGTGTGAGCTGCAGATGCATTTTGTCTATGCTTGGGCTCGGTCCTACATTGGCATGGCAATAAGCTGTGTTGATTTAATATCCGTTTCCCCGCATGCATTTTCTTGGACGTGTAATCAGTCCACAAGGTTCTGCAAGAGGCCGTCATGAATCTCGTCAGCTGTACTGTTACACCCCCCCCC